>JAKOGI010000100.1:915000-1250402 GCA_029747015.1 Carnegiea gigantea | reverse complement strand
ATATATATATATATATATATGATTGCGGATGATTCTTTCAAGGTACTGTTGATGATGGCGTGGGAGGAAAGAACGAGTGTATCTGACAGTTCGCGCGCAGCACCTGGCGTCCTCCTCTTCGAAGGCCCAACCTGCAGAAATGGCACCCCTAGGTTGTTGGCCGGAGAGTGCCTCTCCGACAGTCAAGTCAGTCTCGGGTCCAAGTCAAAGGTCAATAGAAAGAGAATGCTATATGAATTAAATGTATTAGACTGCCAACCCCTTTTTCCGAGGTGGGTAGGTGGCTATTTATAGTCATTTCGGTAAAGGGGTAAAATAATAATCTTACCTGAAATACTTTGCATGGGCTGTCGATCTTGGCAAGGAAGGGCCCTGGAGGGAGCCCCCAAGGTCGCGTTTAGGGCCCATTATCCAGAGTATGTATAGGCCCTACCTATAAGTCTTGCTTGGATGGGCCTAATTTGGAAAAATTGAATTTTTTCCAGTCACTTAGCCCCTCATATTTTACCTGCACGTCGACCCAGGAGAGTAGCCAAGTAGAATGCGGAAAACTGCCCATGGTCGGCATATATCCCAGGGGCTTCGGAAATTGGGTCCTTGTAACGGACGGTCCTATGGCCGACCATAGTTGGGGAAGTTTCGAGACATGGACGGCGGTTTTGAAAAACTGTCCTCTTCGCAAGTATAAAATGTGACTACCGAGGAGAGGGTGTTCTATCCTTCATTTTTCAGTAACAATCGTAATCTGACATTCCTTCCATGGCTTTCCCACGCCCTCTTAGTACTAAGGAGATGGTTGAGTACGTTGTCCGCCACTTTGAGTGGGACCAACGTGGGGTTGTCTTTCCCTCGTCGCCTCTCCCGAAGGACTTTCAGGCCTTATGCCCGACCTACGAGCTGGTCGTGGCCAAGGAGGCTGTTGAGCACTTCGAACTCCCAGAGCTGCCCAGGTGATCTTTTATGTGATGCTTCTGAATGAGGCCGTGAGGCTTGGGGTCTTGCATGGACGAGCGCTCCGAATACTGGAGTCAGCCCTCATCGAGCTCTATGGGAGTACATTTGAGTCGTGGGTGTGGCAATATGGTAACTAGTGTAATAGCCGGAACCTAACCTATGCTAATTACCTTGGTTAATCCTCATTTAAATTAATTAAGTTGATCGTCGCAATTCAATTCATATGTCTATGCAATTGTAGGTTGGGATGGTGAAGTGACCTCAAAATGAAATTTAGACATGCTCCGTATTAAATCGTTCAGAACTTGTAAATAAATACGCAAATAAATAAACAAATAAGAGAAGCCCATTTATTAAAGAGACTAAGGTTGTAATTTTATATGGAATATATATATGTACAATTTGTTCACCTATATCATACAAATAAAATCATAATATTAACAAACAAAAAAAAAGAGAAGGATTTAATACGGAGCATACCAATTAATTGGGTGAAAATTATATTTTGTTCCCAACAAACCAAGAGGATACTAATGTCAGCCTAAACTAATTTCTTTTTAGTTTAGGAGAGTTATATACTACAAACACAAAAGGAAAAAAAAAAAAAAAAGGAAAAAAAGAACCAAGTGATATCTGGAATGGGGAGGCGGTTAAACAAAAAATTGTAAGATTAAATTCATCCCACCTCTCCTCTTATTTGTTTCCACGAAGCAGCACCCCCCCTTTATTTCTCCCTGCCCAGCGACACACATACACAAACCCAAGCCCCCAATCCTGTTTCAAAGCAGATCAACACCGAGCACCTATTGCCCGGTCGCCGACCAGTACCGGTCACCCGCCGTGCCTGCTGCTAGTCACAGTTTGCTGCTGCCAACCCTGTCTTCACCTTCCAACTCCGTTTTGGTTGTTTCCATGGTGATTTGAGAAGGTGAACCCTAGTCTCGCCTCACTCATTTCAGTCCTTTTGGTTCTTAATTTAGTTAGTTAAGGTGTTATTTTAGCTTGGATTTACTTCAAATTGGGTTAATTTAAAGATTATTATGATGAATTGGAAGATTGATTGATTGATTGTATATGGTCGTTTAAGAGGAGCTTGCGTATTGATTTTAAATTGTATTGTTATGCCTATAAATTTTAATTCAGATGAAGATTGAGGAATTTATGGGTGTGTCTTGTGAAAAGAACTAAAGGGGTGTGTGTGGGTGTGGATGTCGCCATGAGATGGGTGAAGTAGAGTGGGATTGGAGGAAAATGCAATTATGAGATGGTTTAAGGAATTAAAATATGTGGTATTGAGAATTGAGTGAAAATGTTATTTTGGGGTTTTGAGAATGAATTAAGTTCAACATAAACGTTAGAGGATTAATTTAAGGGGATTGAATGAATTTCAGTGTATGAATTTGGGTGGCATTATCAATTAAAAGTAATCGTGGGACTTGACTCTTGTGATTTAGTTAAAATAGTGAGATCATTGGGCTAGAATTAGTGTAAGGGATTAATTACGTATTTTTGTAACTCAAAGAGAAAGACAAATATTGATCAATGTTTAAATGATGGAGAATGATGTAAGTTCTTATGACCCAAACAAATAAATAAAAATCTAAGTCTATTTGAGACTTGGTTGACATCGAAAAATCAATTTTGAACCAAAAGAACTAGTGATGATATTTCTTTCCATAATAATCATAATAATAATAATAGAAATGAAACTTATGACAGTAATAAGCAAAACGTCTGATAACAATAATTGTAATAACTTAAATGAAAATATCACAAATATTAATAACCATAAAGATAACAACATTGCGACCTATCAAAGCATAAAGCATAATAACATCAATATCACTAATAATAATAATCACGAGAATAATACAAGGAAAACATGTATAAATGAGAAATCAAGATTGATTTGTGCGCTTTAGTTACTAAAGGTACAATTATTGAAAATTAGTGGAAACTTCACTAACCATTAAAATATATATGAAAAGGGAGAGGTTTTGGAAATTCCAGGTACGTTTAATGTCTGTACCCTTCAAATGTTCACATGTTTTTCATAAATATCAAAATCTCATAATATGTAATTATTTAGTGAATCATTTTTAAGTATTGTTTTGATACATAATCAAGTGGACCCATTAATTATCAATTATTAGGGCTATGCCTTTCAATTCACCCCTGCAGCTTTAAGTCAGGCTAATTGATCGGCCTGATAGGTGTACACTTATTCATTGATCGCAGCATACGCATGAGCTCATCAGTTCGGGTTCCACTTTCAGAAAATAATCGGTAACAATTTTGTTATGGTTCTCTCTCCCTGATTTCAAACTGAAATGAATTGAAATGCTACCACTCAATGAAAAATAAACTTTATTCTTTACAGTATGGGGATAAACGTACTGAGTTTCGGGTCATGTTTCGAACATTTTGTGTTTCATGTTTTAGGTCGGGCAATTGAGGAGTTATGCATTCAGTGTCGCAAAGCGAAGCAAGGAGTTAATCACTGGAGTTTACCCAAGCTCACAACTACTTTTTCTCTAAGTCGAGAGGTGCCTACGAGCATATAGGTGGGATATTAATTTGTCGTTGGGGCTCAAGCATGTGCAGGTTGTATACTTCGAAAGTTATTATGTTGGTATTGAGCATACTAAATAGTTCAGCGTTATCCTTTTTAGAATGGAGGTAACGCCCTAATCTCATATTTCCCACCTTATTGGCTATTAGCGACTGATTAATTAAGACTAATTATATATTTAGTAGTTGGGGCGTTACAACCGGATTTTCGAAGCCCGGTTCCGGACAAAGGCTGAACTAGAGGAAAGTTCAGGGGCCGGTTAACAGGAAGAGGACTCGGAGGTGGAATCGAAACTCGAGGGCTCGGCCACTGAGGGGGCGACCTCCCCTTTTGACGATGACAAACAAGGGTGAGGCCATCAAGCCCTTGAACGCATGGCCTGTCCCCCTACTAGCTCCGTTTTTTCTATCGCCTATATTGACAGTAATAAAACAATCGTGCTTTCATGCCTTCCAAAATAGTCATTATTCTGTTTGTGCTGGTCTCAATTTGTGCTGACTAGATGGCCACGTGGTTGAAATGAATTGGCTATTGGGCTCTTGCGAGTATCTCCCTGTTCCCCAACTCTCCCTATGCTCCATCTATAAATACGACTTCATACTCCTAGAAATGATGTTTAGGCATCCAACCTTCAGGAAGGAGTGGTATAACGGGAGAGGAAAGAAGACAAAGAATGCTCGGTACACCCTTTCCCATTTCATTATGGCGTTTCCTCCCCTTTACGACACCAGGGAGATCATCGACTATGTGAGGGAATCTTTTATCTGGCACTGGAGGAGAGCCACGCGTCCTTCTCGTCCCCTTCTCGAAGATTACCACGTCCTATGCCCACGCTTCTCATTGCCCAAGGCTAAGAGAGCGGCGACCGACTTTGAACTCCCTGAGATGGTGCATGCGACATTCCACGCAATGTTGTTGAACGGGGCCGTAGAGTTGAGTGTGGTGCACGGTTTCATGGCCGCGGGCCTGAAGTCATCCCTTGGGGTCTGAGGTGGTCATGCTTTGAGGTCTGGATGGGCCAGACCACTCAAGAACTAAGAGAGCCGCAGCTTCGGCAATGGACCGTTACTGTGGAGGTCTGTGGTCCTTCAGAGGGTCAGGAAGAGAGCTTAGGATTAAATGACCCCCGCCCCCTCTAGTGACGAGGAGTAGCCGTAGGTTTCTCTTGAATTCTCTCTTGTATCGTACCACTTTCTTTCCTTAGACCGCCCCTTATGTGGGCTTTTGATAATAAAATGGTTTTTTGTTGTTATGAAGAACTGTTTTCTCCCCACCTTGCGTTGCGTTTTATGCTAAATGATTGGCTTTAGGTCGACAAAAATGTTTGCATCTTACTTTAGCAAGAATTTCAAGTTGCAGGAGCCACATGACGAGGTCGGAGTGGCTGGCTGCTCTCTTGGGGGTTGCACCCCCTTGGACATTGGTCTCCACTCTTTATAAAAGAAGATAAAATCTCAATAGAACTTTGTAACTCTCCCTTGTGGACGAAAAGTGAGAGAAGAGAGAGAAATGGAGATGAACCTTTTTTCCAATTTCGCCAGCACAGAGCAGGCAGCCGACTACATCCGTGACGACTTCTGATGGGCATTGAGGGATCATTCAGCTCCTAGCCCTAGGCCGCTTCCATCGGACTACCACGGCCTCTGCCCCCATTTGGACCTCGGCGTGGCTACACAGTACGCTCAGGACTCCAACATCCCCGAGATAGTACAGACGATCTTCTACGCCATGGTCATGAACGAGGTTGTGGAGCGGGATATTACATGCAGAATCTCAGTGAAGTGCCTAATGTGGGCCCTGCAGTAGCTGCATTGGGATCCCTTCGAGTTTTGGTTCAAGAACATCGAGTACAGGCTCAGGGGAGCCCGTGCTCTGCACCCCATGAACCCGCCCGGTAACCTCGCGTCTTCTAGCGATCCTGTGGAAGCCTCGGGTTTAAGTGATGCTCCTCCTATATCGAGTGACGAGGAGTAGGCGTAGGAGTTTCCATTGTATTCTCTTTTTGTGCTTGTAGAGATACTATGTACTAATCTGGCTAATGAAGATCTTTTTATGACTTGCCTCTTTGTACTGTTTGTTTGCGTGCACATGTTGTGACCGGCCATAGTGCCCTACTCTACGACTCTTAGCCCCCACTAGGGCTAGGAGTATAGCAACTGACAGTGAGGTCGTACTGATGGACTCTTAGCCTCCATTGGGACTAAGAGTATAGCGATCGACCACAGAGCTATGCTGTGAGGCCCTTAGCTCCCACTGGGGCTAAGAGTGTGGCGATCGGCATAAAGACTGTGCTCTGGGACCCTCTTAGCCCACACTGGGGCTAAGAGTATAGCGACCGACTTGAAGGTCGTGTTCAGGGACTCTTAGCTCCCGTTGGGGCTAAAAATGTAGCGACCGGCCTATCCACACTGAAGCTAAGAGTATAGCGACCGACTTGAAGGCCGTGTTCAGGGACCCTTAGCCCCCGCTGGGGCTAAAAATGTAGCGACCAGCTGATAGGTCGTGCTTATAGATCCTTAGTCCCCGCTGGAGCTGAGAGCGTGGCAACCGGCCTTTGGGCTGTGCTCATAAACCCTCAGCCCCCTCTGGGTTAAGAGTATAACGACCGGCCGTTAGGCCGTGCTTATGGACCCTTAGCCCCCACTGGGGCCAAGAGTGTAGCGACCGGCTGTCAAGCCGTGCTCATAGACCCTCAGCCCCTTCTGGGGCTAAGAGTGTAGCGACCTGCTATTAGGCCGTGCTCATAGACCCTCAGCTCCTACTGGGGCTAAGAGTGTAGTGACCGACCCTTAGACTGTGCTCCTGGACCCCTAGCCCCCATTGGGGCTAAGAGTGTAGCGATCGGCCATTATGCCGTACTCGAGGGCCCCTAGCTCCTGGGGCTAGGTGTATAGCGACTGGCCATAAGGCAATGCACTCGGAGGCCCGTTCTCCCCAAAGGTGGTCTAGGGTTTTTTGCTAGTGAAGAGGTAACAACAAGGCGCCACGTGGTGCCAGTTGGGAGGGGTTGCGCCTTCTGGGTGTCTCGGGAGGAGTGTCCCCCCTCCTCGCTCTATATAAGGGTGTAGATTCGGCGGAAAAAGTCACTTTCTTATCGCGTCTTTGAACCATCTAGAGAGAGAAACTACTTCTAAATAGAGAGGCTCTTTTTGAACAAGGCACTCCCTCATGGTCTGGCTGCGAATACTCCTCCACCCCTAGCATCATCAGTCCTAAGGTGGAGGTCTTATAGCCATGGGAGATCATCATTGCTGACTATATGACTGATTTCCAGGTACAAAGAATGACAAAAACCAAGTCCACTCTCTACATCAGGTCTCCAGATGAGTTATTGGCCGAGGGTACAGAAGGTAATCCCCGTCCTGCCCCAAGCTCATCAAAACTGGGGGCCGAGGTGGCCTCCACTAGTACTAGCTCTATCTCAAGGGAGACCTCTTCCTCTTCTTCTGATAGTTTATCGAGACATCAGGTCTTAAGTCGGTACTTAAGAGAAAAGGTCGTTCTCCTGTGGGACTAGTTCCTGAGATTGTGACGGAGGGGCCAGAGTTCCCGGGAGCCCCGGCCCGCTCGAATCCGCAGGATGGTCCCAGCAGTTACTTTCTTGACCCCACGGTCATTCCTACACTAAAGAAGATGGCCCTCAAGAAGCAATACCTTCTGCCTGTAAGGTACGTCTTCGTAATCCCTGAGGCGGATGCAACGATGAACGAGCCGCCCGCCAAATGTATAGCAGTTTATCGCGTGGCTCTTAACTACAGTCTTAGATTTCCTTTTCACCCGGTGATTGAAGAGATTTTAAACAAGTACGAACGGGCGTCCGCGCAGGTTGTGCCCACATCATAGCACAATATTTGCTCTTTTATTGCGACTTGCAAACTGCGCGATCTCACCTGTTCGGGCTGAGCGTTCAGTCTCGTACATACCGTCCAGACGGCTCCCAAGGAGACCGGGGACTTGGGATGGTATTGTTTCAACAACAGGCCAGGATTCATGATGACCATCAAAAAGAAGTCCAAGGTGAAATATTGGAAATATGACTTCCTCTTTGTCCGCCGAGAGTCAGGTTGGGAAAACGTTTCTGACTGGAACGAGGGTGAACCCGTCAAGAACCCCTTCGGGGAAGCCACGGCTGAGGAGAGAAAAACGGCCCGTTACTTCCAATTCTACATACGGGAGGACGATAAGGCCCGTCCCATCCCCAAGTTTATGGCTCAGGCAATAGAATCGGTGAGGGGCCCTGAGAGGAGGAAGAGCAAGTCTAATGATAGGGAACCTTTAAATTGGCTCCCCAAGCTGAGGTTTTTGGGAAACGACTTCTTCCTTGTCGCGGCGGACCTTTTGATCCTTAAGAATTTTTCTAAGGGTATTGGTCATCCACATGTTAGTCAGCTTTTCTGTTTAGTTCTGACATGACTTCCCTTTTGTTTTATGTAGAGCAAGCGAGAGCGAGGTTGACGGTCTTTGAGATTAGGGACGCCACTGCTGAGCAAGTGGCAGCCGATGCCGAGCACTATTACGAAGAGAAGAGGCAGCGCCTTGTCAACCAACAAGCCAAGCAGGTACACTTAAGAACCTTATTCGCCCCGCTTTGTCGTGACCCCTGGTTTGGAGTAATTTGACTAAGTTATTTTGACCGCAGGCACCCCCTCTAGCACTGCACGGGAAAAAGCCCTTGGTCATCTTACCGGGCCATAACGCCAACGAATCGAGGGCCATCCTGATGAGGCCGCGGCATCCGCCCCTACCCATTTGGGGGAAGCAGGAGCCGAACAGTCTGTCCCTCGGCACTCAAGAGGTTGATCAACTAAGGATCACACCCTCGGTCTCCAAGAACACACTGCCCCCTCCAAGGCCGTGGGGATTACTTCTCAGGCCGTTGGCGGTTCTCCGCCGACCGTCCAGCGGCCGCCCACCAATTTCATCAAAGCTGACCTCGCGATCAAATTTCATTAAGGCTGACCAATGCTTCCACGAAATAAAGGAAATATGCAATTTAATGGAATCCCTTTTCTCAAATTTTATTTCATTTACTACATAATTCCTTTGATTATACTTCAATTTTCAGTACTTTTTTCCACCTTTGCTCAGGGCTTCACTCCTCTCTTCCTCAAGTCCTCGCTGCTCACTGTTCATCCCTCACCGCCCCTCCTAAACATGAACAGAAACTGAAACTGGATGAATCGGCAAATTAATAGTCGATTAATTAGTTTTTTGGTTGCTTCACTGATTAAATAGATTTGTTAACCGAAAATTCAAACAACTGATATATATAAACATTAAGAATTTTACTTTCTCATGAAATATATAAACATAGTCAAACTAAAATGTTAGGTAGGAAGGTAACATTTCTACTATTCCACAATGGCACAAAGTTCACACTTAATTAAAAATCTTTCAGGAGAAAGAGCATTAGTACATTACAATCTTCAAAGGGAAGAGGGGCTTGGGAATAGTTCAAAATTTGCAAAACTTCATAAATCTTAACTAAATGTTTATACATTGTAACAACCCACATTTAACAACCAAGTTGATGAGCTCTAGCTTAGGCCAGTTCTTTTCGATGGGAAATTGTATGTGGGATGGATGGGAGTGGGAAAGGGGGAGAAGGAGTGGCTGAGACTGTGAGAGTGGGTAGGAGTGGTGTTTGTTTAAGTGTAGGAAACGAGTGGGAAGAAGTGAGAAGGAGTGGGAAGAAGAGGGAAGGAGTGGGAATGAGTTGAATGAAGTAGGAGAGTTGATGTAAGTTACGTATTTTATTTTTTTAATATAATCTTTTATTTGTGATAGTAATTACTAATAATAAAAAAAATTTTAGATTGAAAAAATATTATTCTGTGTTGACTCAAGTACGAAATATTGTTTCATGATCGTTGTTATCCAAAAAAAATTACAATTTTTGTTTTCGTAAAACAAATTATGGATGTATTTTTTTCTTCATATATTAATCAAATACAAACACCGAAAAAAATACACATATGTTCAGACCTTGTTCTTTTCATTGGTAAATCCAAACTTACGAATCTCAACCAACTTCAAATCACATCATCTCACTTCACGAACTTCAATAAAAAATATCAACTTCGACTAACTTCAACCCACTTCTACCAACTTCAAGCAACTTCAACACATTTTCTACTATTTTAACAAACTCTTACCCATCATACAAAAAAAATTCAACCTCACTTCAACCCACTTCAGACCACTTCAATCCATTTCAGTCCACTTCAACTGTCTTCAGCCAACTTCAACTCATTTCAACAAAAAAAATACTCACTTCAACCTACTACAATCTACTTCTACTAATCTCAATCAACTTCACCCATTTACCAATCTATATTTTCCGACGAAAAGAACAGACCCTCAGTACACAGAAAACAATCATCTGCAATTTGTGTGAAGAACTTTCAATATTTTGCTACTAACGTACACGTAAAAAAATATCTGTTCAAAATACACATAAAATAAATCTGGACTTCCTATTATGAAGTATAAATAACGCTAAAAAAATTTACACGTTCCTTCATTATGCTGGAAAAAATATATGCAAATTTTCCCTCAAATTATGATGAACGAAA
This sequence comes from Carnegiea gigantea, assembly GCA_029747015.1. Lineage (NCBI taxonomy): Eukaryota > Viridiplantae > Streptophyta > Magnoliopsida > Caryophyllales > Cactaceae > Carnegiea > Carnegiea gigantea. Next base: position 1,240,301 of record JAKOGI010000100.1, on the reverse strand, counting down.
AATAAATCTGTTACACATACATCATCCACGCTTTGGTGACCTATAACAAATATTTTGTAACTAACGAAAAAAATGTAAGCATCTCTTCCATGTACAGAATCAAACCTAAAATATCTGTCAGTCACAAAAAAACTAACATTTGCTTAATAAAGCAGAAAAAATTATTATTTCTTCAATATATATAACAAAAATTACGTCGTCTATAATTTTCGACACGACTAACAAATATTTTCAAAACATCTGAAAAATAAATAAAATTTTTCATAATTATTATTAGACTATTCGTACACACAATTACATAAATTATAAAAGTTTTCAAAATATGAAAAATAATAATTATATGTGGGAGTGGGAAGGAGTCGGTGAAAGTGGGTGAGAGTGGTAAGGAGTGGAAAGGAGTTGTATTTTTTTTTAAAGTGTGGAAAGATGTAGGAAATGGGGGGAAGGAGTGGGTGGGAGTAGGAGGGAGTGGGTTAAGTCCATTAAATTACGAAAAAAACAGGGCCTTAGTTGGCATTAGGGCCGCCTTCCATAGTGGAGGTCATGACTCATGGGATCAAATCTCATGACTTGTAAGCATCCTTCCATAGAGATAAGCACGGTAGCCCACCAAACTCTTTGATCCAAACTTTCGACATCTCCTATAGGACGCCTTGGACACCCATGAGATAGGGGGCGATAAGGTGAACCATACTTGGCCCCTCAGAGGAAAATAAGTAACAAACCAAAATCCCATAATATGAATGAATCTAATAAAATCTAATTCAAAGAAAATGTACAAAAATGTAAAAAAAATTTCGGGTTCCATATGTCGATTTCTATCAGAATCCAAATCCAAATCCAAATCCAATTCAAGTTAAAAAAATTCTAGCTCAAAAACCAGGTGGGGTATGGGAGGTCCGATGTAGCAGTGTTATATCCGAATTGCAAAATTACAAAGTGACTGGTTTCAATTGACCATAGATTGTAAAATCGTAGACGATCAACTGCTCCATAGAAATTGAGCATATCAAATTTAGAAAAGTATTTTGCTTTGGTCCGTGCAATTCAAGCTAAAAAAAAAATAAAATTCTAGCTCAAAAGTTTATCGAGTTTCTAATGCAATTAACGGAACATTTAGATCAATTGGCTAACCTAAAAAGGGCTCGATTTTACTAGTTCACAGTTCGATTTAACAATTCCAAATCTTTTGCACATTCCTACCAGTTCCCCCAAGGGGAGAAGAACAAAGGATATCGAATGTCTATACACGCGTCTTAATAATTTAAGTACCTGACTATCAGGCACAAAAAAATCTCGAAAGTCATATCAATTCTAAGTCGTATTTTTCAACAATACTCGATCCAAACGAATTTTAAATTGAATTCTTAAAGTATGGATAAATTACTTAATTGGTTTACTATGAGGGTAACTTTTTCTTTTTTTTGGGTCAAATTTCTATTCCTACTTCCCCTCAAGCATGACCTGATTTATTGTTAGGACACAGTGACGTATTTAGGACACAAATAAAATTAGGGGTTAATTAATGGACACTCAAGGACAAGGATGATTCTACACTGGAGGAAAGCAGCATTGTGTTCGGAATTGAAGGCGATTGATGGAGACACACTTACTTTCCGTGGTGAATATGAGGAGCCATGCTTGCCACGGACCAACAACAAATCATTATCTACCATGATTTTGGACACTCCGGTTCTTTTTATAGGTAAATTAAAATAGATAAAAAAATAAAGTAGATTAAGATTAGTCAAGGTGAATTGAGATGAGTTAAAGTTGATATTTTTTTGAGGAGGGTTAAAATAGGTTGAAGTGGATTGAAGTTGGTATATTTTTTTGTGGTGAATTGAAGTGTGTTAAAATAGTAAGAATGTAATTATGAAGGGGTGGGTTGAACTTGGTTGAAATGGGTTGAGGTAGGTTAAGGTTGGTTGAAGTGGATTGAGGTTGGTATTTTTTTTCAGGTGAATTGAAGTTGATTGAAGTAGGTTGAAGTAAGTTGAAGTGGGTTGAGGTTGATAAATCAAAAAAGATCTACGGAAAGAACAGGGCCTTCAGTGTCTCATTTATGCACATGTACGTGGCGTACATTCATTGGGTTCATTCACCTTTTAGTTCCAGAAATAGGCAAATTGTTACATATCCTCGAAAGTATGTACTCTTATTGTCATATATATATACTTTTTCAATGTTTATTTGTCATATAAATGATTATTAATAAATATTTTGTTTACGTAGTTTTTGAAAGTATATACTGTCGAATGTATAATATAGATTTTAGCAGAGATGAATAGAATTTCATGGTACGAAGGGTCCAACATTATGGGCATGAACGACTAGGGAAGAAAGTACATGTTCAAGATTTTTCAAATGTAATATGAAAAATAACCGTACAAGGCCAGATAGCATGTGGTCAGCAGATTTTGAAATTTTTCTAATTGAAGGCGACTTTATGATAGTTTTATCTATTAGTTGATTGATTTGATGTGGATTACCCCAAATCAATATCGCGTGACTTTTTTTAAGTAATAATATTATAAAGGTAGCGCGGGGTATGAATAGCCAATGAAGAATGTACATAAACATAGCTTTTCTATCATTGTAATATGAAAAATAATCATAGGAGGACGTGTAGTCCGTGATTAGAAGAATTTTATGCACTAATGTGAGGTCAATTATCATGAATGATATGTGACTTTGCTGAACTAGTATGAAAAATAAACATATGATAGCAAATTGTTAATGGATTTTCAAACAATTGAAATTAAATGTGATTTCGTGAGTTTTTTTTGTTGATAGATTTTATGAGAGGCTTTATAGTGTCTATTTAATTTTTAAGTACAATATTTCCTAATTTAATAATATAAAATATGTTAGATTATGTCCTTCAAAACAAAACAAAAAATTCCATCAAATTATACAGTGATTACATATTTTAAAATGTTCTCAGTGGCGGATTTAAGAATTTGAAACATGGGTGCCCATTTATTAATATTCATTGCCATTTTCAAGTTCTTTTCTTTTTAAGTGTCAAATAATTGGATTGGATTGACCCACATTTAACTGTACCGCACCCCAAAAAAAATACCCTGCAAAATAATAATTTTAGTGCTCGTAACCACTAATTCAGAAGTTCCAAAATTCAACACACGAATATCTTATGAATTCATTTAAAAAATCAAAGGTTTCTACACAATTCTAGACAAAATACATCAATAATTAGCTAGCAGGAGGAAATAATGCGATTCAATTAGCGAAATGTTATAAATTGTCAAAAATCAAGAAAAACAAAACAGTCACAACAACCGTCATACTCATTCCAAACTATTGTCAAAACACTATCAATTATACCACTTGCTAGTATTGATCATCTGACCCTAATTCACCGTAAGATTGCCACTCATCGGTCATCATTGTTATCAAGTGTCTTTAACAAATGATTCATGAACCCATTGATTTAATGATCCATGGCCCTAATTCTCCATCTAGTATCCATCGTTGTTGTTGTCAACCCTCATGTCCCCATTGGCCTTAACTTGAACGGCACAATGTCAAAATCTTTCATGAAGTAGCACGCCTAAAATTTGCCCTATTTATTCCATGTTTCAATTTCAAGTACAACAATTGATGTAAATAACTAGTGTATTACGCATAATAGTGCAATGAAAAGTACGAGCTAGATCAAGATTTGAAGCCCTAACTATAATAAGACTACAAGTCCACAACGGAGGCTCGCCAGTTAGGGCCCAGTGTCCGCTCTGTTGACGGTATACCCAATCTGTGCTGCTTGGTGTTGAACAAATTCTTCAAGTCTACGACAATGGAGTTCTAGCCAGTGCACTGTTAAAGAGGGGAACCATTTGGAACTCGAAAGTTCTGTGTGCTGTGGGGCAGTCTACTACTTTCAGTTCTTTCATTTCAAAGGAAAGGAGGAGAGAGAAACAGGGATGAAAAATGGAAGATTACGGTTTTTTTCCCTCTTAGTCCAGTTTTCTCTTCTTCGCTTTAGCTTCGATTACGGTTTGGGGAATCGACTGTGGTCCTGCCTGCTACCTACCAATAGACGACGCACGAGGCAACTTGAAGATTTTCGCGACAAACCTATTCACAACGGTATTAGCCTTCGTTCGAGCCAAATTCAGGTGCGATTGGTCTTGTTTTTAACACATACTGCTTTGATTTTGTGAAATTTTGAGTCTCTTTGTTACTTTGGGGTACTAATGCTGTGCTTGGGTGAATCCACCTTAGTCAATCTCTGTGATATTGGTCTGGGTTGAAACTTTTGTTTGAGGTCATGGACCCTTTATTACATTGGGGCATAGAAAATTCCCTTCTAGCTGCTATGATTCATGTTCATCTCACCGAGGAAGCGTTGGAGGAACTTGGTCAGGTAGTTGTACACATGGAAGGACCGCATGAAATTCCCCATAGGGTTTAATATTTGAAGGACAAAGGAAATAAAAGTTTCAAGAAGGGTGAGTTTGCTCAGGCCTCAGTCCTTTATAAGCATGCTTCAAGCTATTCTGCTTTAGTTATATTGTTATTGATGCAGATGATGACGCTTTTAACAGTTTGGCCATTACTCTTAATCTTAATCTAGCTGCTTCTGAGCTCAAACAAGGACAGTTTAACAACGTCATGACTCTTGCTCATTGATTCTTGATTTCGAGCCTTGTAATACTAAAGCTTTGTTTAGAAGAGCGAAGGCAGCATTGGGTTTATGTAATATTCGGCAAGCTTTGTGTGATTTGAGGAAGGCCAATCGAATTTCTCCAAATAATATAGAGATTGTTAAGGAACTTTAAAAAATTGAAATGATACATTCCCAAGGTGACGAGAAGAGCAGGGAGGTGCATAGTCAAGAGAACCTTAATAAGCATGCAGAAAACCGACCACGCCTGGAAGCTGATCCTAGCAGCGAGAAAAAGGGAAAGCGTACTATTATCGGCACCCCCCATTGTGGTAAGGAAGATGAGAGGTTTTTTGAAGTCAGAGAGCCCTCCAAGCCTCTAGAGGAAGATCAAACGAGTGTAGATGGGTGTGACCAGACCTTTTTTATGTCTAGTACTAATGGTCCCAACTCAAGAGAAGAAACTAGCTGCCAAACGATGAGCATAGAGGCAGTGAGCAAAGGGGATAGTATGATTAGAGATTTGAAGATGGAATCGGACAAATGCAGTACTGCTCTTGATACAGAATCAACTCCCACGACATATGCGGAGGATGATCCTATTGCGAAAGTGGGAAAGGTGCAGCATGATGATGGGAAAGCGATGCCTGAGAATGTACGCGAAGGTGAACTGGGAGCTTGCGATTCTCAATGTACAAACATTATTTTCGACAATGGAAGTTATGTGAAAGATGATAGCTCAAGTTGAAGCCACTAAGTTCTGCATTGAGGGGGATACCTCAAGTAGCGGGTCCATTATGAGAGTAAAAGAATTTGACCACATGGAGGATTTGAGTATCGGAGCCTACTCAGGTATCGGCTCCAACATGGAATTTGAAGCACATAATGCAAACCCAAAGTCAGTGCCACCCGATGTGACCTCTGCCAGGAGTTAGGATTACTTGATGAGGTCAGCACCTACCTTCAATGGCAAGTTTGCGACCAGAAATGTGGTGTACAAGCCTATAGGTAATACCACCAGGTGACGTTCATTAAAACTTCTTTGTCTATCAGAAGCAGCTTACCAAATGATTGAATAGGGAAACAGTCTTGAGTTCTTTGATAATTACCACACGTTATCATATATGGTGATTCGTATTCATCGTAGTGATCACCAGGATCAGCAAAGCAATATCATGGACGGAGTTAGCAAAGAGCATCATGGACCTAATGCATTTCAATTCTCAGCTCAACAAAACAAAGAATATACGAGACAGAAGCAATGTCGCAGGAAGAAATCTCGAGCCCGACAAAGAACGAGCTTTCCGCGAACAGCTCAGGAGTCCAATATTGGCGAGAGCAGGTACGAACTTATGTTATTTAATGCTAACTCAATTACATGGTACAGGGAAGATTGCAATCTTGGCAAGTGAATCAAGCGTTGGAGATACAATGGTGATAATCAATTTGACCAAGGCACTCATCTTGGCAGTCTATGTGGCAAGAGGAAAGCTGAAGGGTCAAGGTTTGAAGACGCCTAATTGCTAAACAAAAAACGAATTGTTTGTCAAGGGAATGAAAATGGGGGTAGTAATAAACATTGTCGTAACGTCTCTATGTTTCCTAGGACAACTGTTGTAGGTATAGATGTAAGATAGGCAACAAACCCTCTTATATCACTTTTTTTTTATGATTAATATAATGTGCATTACCTTACTGACAAAAACAAGTATTTTTTGTTTTAATTTTGTACCAAAAGGCTGCATTTTTTTAATTTTAAAACAAATAAAAAATGTATGTACTTTGCACCTTGGCAAGAACACGATGTGCATGACCTTGAGGGTTTCTTTATTTGTGTCCATCAACTCTAATTCTAACGTCTTTATAATAGTTTATAAACATTGTTTTTAGGTTAGGGTCTCCATGGACACCTGCTGCCCACATAAATCTGCCCCGGATTCTAGTCAATTGCTAGTCTATTAGAAGAGGCCGATGGATAAGCCTGCAACCACTAAATGATAACCATAACAACTATACCATAACTCCCACGTTCTCAACCATACATGTGGATATATTGATCCGCATAGCTAATTTATGGAGATTTTAATTTAATAAAAATATAGCTTTGTAAATATATGAAATCTTGATAAATTATAAGATTTTTTTTTTTTGAGGAGGTGTCATTTTGAATATTTGCCATTAATCTCAGATTTTGAGTTTTTGTCTGCATTAAACATATATGCAAAATAATAAATCGTGTAATATTTCATGTGATATATGGAAAAAATCTTAAATTAATAGTTTTTAAAGGTAAAGTACAGTTATTAGTGCGGTACAAATTATGAGAAATCATTAAATTGAGTTTTGCTATGTATTAAAATAGATTATGAATGACTTAATTGAATATGCATACACATGTCATATATTAATGAATTTGATGCAGGTTCCCTGCATATTATTAGAATTTGTAGCTTGATAGTAAGACATAAGATAAAATTATCACACATTTTTATAAGTCGGAAAAGCTTTGACATATCACAATAAGAATAAAAATATGTGTCGAATGAAAGATAATCTTGCCACCAAAAAAATTGTTAATACTGGCTTGAACTATTATATCCTGAAAATATGTATTAAACAAAGATAATCTTATACCACCATTTGTTATTTGTGGTTTGGACTCTTGTGCTTTAGAAAATTTAATGCAATTTGGGACCTTGTTATGACAATTTGTTTGTTGCGTTATGTTATGTATATAGGATTCACAACTGTGATTGTATTGTATCAAAGATCCCTAATATTTCATATCTCATAATACATATTTAAATTTATTTTGAAAAATATGCTAAAAATCTATTTATTTTGTTATAAAATTATGCATTACTTTTGGTAATATCAGTAGTAGTGATAATAATATAATATAATACAATATAATGTGCCATTATAATTGTTACAATCAAAATGTTTAGGCAATACTTTTAATAATATTGGTAGTTAGAGTTTAATATAATGGGTTATTATAAATTTTACAATATAATGCATACATACATCTGTCAATTATGTGAATATCTTCCACTATCACATGTACTCAAAAGAGAGAAAACACCCTGCCCAATTGTGATACACAATAAGTTAAGAAAGGGGTATCATATGCATATATCCAAATTACTAAGGATATATACGAGGGGATTAAGGCAAGTGCAAGGACCTTTGGAGGGGACACAAATGAATTTCCAATTGATATTGGACTACACTAGGGATCAACTCTAAGCAGGGATGTGTAAAAAAACCTGAAACCGAAAACCGAAGCGAAAAATTGGTTAACCGAGCAAATTTTTCAAAAAAATCGGTTTGGTTAACCGAATCAAAAAAAAATTCGGTTACGGTTCAGACAATTTAAAATTCGGTTAATTGAACCGAAAATAATTTTGTTTTTAAAAAATTATACATAAAAAAATAAAAAATTTAGATAAGAAAGTGCACTTTTTTATTATTTGTAAATGGTAACCAAAGTTTAATTTTTATAAAAAGAATTTAAACATAAAAAAATGGAAAATTTAGGTAAGAAAGTGTACATTTTTTATTATTTATGAATAGTTAACCGATAATTGAATCGAAAAATCGGTTAACCGAACCGAAAAACCGGTTAACCGACTTTTCAGTTCGGTTATGCTTCAAGTTTTGGACGAACCGAAATTTTCGGTTAACCAAAATACGGTTAACTGAAGTTTTCGGTTCAGTTACAGTTTGAAATTTTTTTGAACCGAAAACTGGTTAACCGATTTTCGATTAACCGAACTCCAGTTGACTGGTTTTGCACACCCCTAGCTCTGGTCCTTTTCTTTTCACTTGTGTGAGGGATGAACTTGCTAAAGGGATTCAAGAGGAGGTACCATGGTGTATGTTATTTGTATATGATATTGTTCTTATCGATAAGACTAGGGATGAAGTTAACAGTAGGTTGGAGCGATGGAGATATACCTTAGAGTTTAGAGGTTTTAAAATAAATAGATTGAAAACTAAATATTTACGGTGTAGTTTTAATGGAGGAGAAAATGATAGTGGAGAAGTAACCATTGATGAGATAGTAATAGCAAGCGTTCAAAAGTTTTGGTATTTGGGCTCGATCATTGAAAAGAAAGGACATAGTGATGAGGACATTAACCTCCATATGAAAGTGGGTTGGCAAAAATGGAAGAATGCTTCATGAGTGCTGTGTGACAAAATGATACCGATAGGATTAAAAGGTTAAATTTATCGTATGGTATAAAGATCAGCTATGACTCTAAGTGTTGACCAATAAAAAAGACTCAAATCTACAGGTTATTGGTAGTTGAGATGAGGATGATTTAGTGGATATTCGGCCACACGAGATTGGATAGGATTAGAAACGAGGTAATCAGAAACAAAGTTAAACTCATACCCATAGACGATAAGATGAGAGACACTACACTTAGATGGTTTGGTCATGTTAGGAAAAGGAGTTCGGATGTACCTGTGAGAATATATGATACACTTAACCTTCATGAATGTGGCAAAGATAGAGGATGACATAAGAAAAGTTAGAACGAGGTGATTAAGCATGGTTTGAAATTTTTGTGACTAATAGAGGACATGAATTAGGATAAGATATGGATGAGAGGTTGGGAATTGAGGTTGTGGACTATAGGTAGCTAGCTTCTTGACATTCCTTGGGCTACTAAATAGTAGGAATATGATGACATAAGAAAAGTTAGAACGAGGTGATTAAGCATGGTTTGAAATTTTTGTGGCTAACAGAGGACACGAATTAGGACAAGAGTCTATGGATGAGAGGTTGGGAATTCAGGTTGTGGACTATAGGTAGCTAGCTTCTTGACATTCCTTGGGCTGCTAAATAGTAGGAATATGTGGTGTGTGGTACTAGCTATTTTTCTTCTTACTTGCAGTATCTTTACATGTTAGAAATACCCTCTACTGAACAGAATTTATGGTAGGGTTCCTATCTCTCCTACGTTGTTTTTATGCTTTGATGCGATTTTAAGTATTCTATTGTATCATCTTGTGTATATCCAAATTATAGTTAAAATATAATTATAAATTCATATGGGTCTCTTAGAATCAGCCTCTATGAGGGTAGAGATGCTTGAAGAGGTAAGGTTGTCTACATAATAATTTTTTTTATGGGATCTACACTGAATTGTTTTTTATAATAAGTTAAGATAATAGCCACATTTCATCAATACGATTTGAATACCTTTATAACGTTAGAATCTTTATGACATGAATACATTCTCGCATAATACAATGTCACATATTCTTATTCCCTCAATAAATATCTTCATTATGTGTTAATTGTTTATACGAATGATTTACGTAGACAATATAACGCTAGAATCTTTCTAACGTAATGCATGTTTTTTTATAAAAAAACAAAATGCATGATTTTTGGTATAATGCATTACTAAAATATGTTGAATTCTCTTATAACATCTTCTAATAATAAGAATGGAATTTTTTTTTCTAAAAGGATGAATTATATAAGAGTGACATGTGTTAAAAGATTAAAACTTTTGTGTAGTTCCCTATGCCCCATGCGATGCATGAAAAAAAATTTGGGCTTTTCTAATTGTAATAATTATATGTAAAAAGTATAGTAAATTATATTCATGATTTGTGTAATTTGCAGAATAATTATTTGAGCCTCTACATAACAAAAAATGCAATAAAGTTTTTAAATTTAAATGGAAAACAACACTAAAAATTATTTGTGAAGCTGATAAAAAAATCACTTTATAATATCTTAAACTAATCGTTGATTCTCCACTGCGTTTTTAAAACTTACGTGGTGCAATAATTTTATGTGATTCATGGATTATCTATTATTCACATAATAAATGGCTTGTAGTAAAATCACATGGGTGAATAACAGCAACAACATGTACAATAATCATAGGAATAGCAGCAACAACAATAGCAGCAACGACAACAATAGGAACAACAACAACAACAACAACAACAACAACAACATATAATAATAATAGATATCAAAAATCTTTTATTATTTATGGTTTTTAATAAAAGTAATAACTTATGTGGGTTTAAGTTAGGTTTGAAATTGAATAATAATTTGTGGTTTTCCTCGCTTGCCCGCTGCCACTATAAGTGTCCAAATCCAAGAAGCTTGGAATGTCACAGGAGATTTAATACTATCCTCTCACTAGAAGATAGGATTGGGGAAAATGATATTCAAGAGATGGAAATACTGAGTTTTAGGCTTGTACAGAGGTAGCAGGGCTTAGTGAGATGAGAAGTTTTGGGAGTTACTTCACATGGACCAATAAACAAGTGTGGTCTATAATTGATAGAGCCATGATAAACATGGACTGGTGTAATTCCTTTGACTTTGTGCAAGTGGAGTACTTACCAATGGGACTGTCTTACCATGCTCATATGTTACTCCAATTTCCACACTGTCCAAAACCAGCCATCACTTTCGGATTCTGTGACATGTGGATCAATGACCCGGAGTTTAAGAACCTGGTTAATTAGAGCAGCAAGAATGGAGAGGCAGTCTGGCAACAAAATGGCATCCCTCTTTATGATCTTGAAAAAACCCAAAAAGCCTTCGAAGAAATTGAACAGAGACAGATTTCATGACATACATCATTAATAAGAGACATGCAAAGTACAGTTGGAGGAGATTCAGAGGGACTCAGGGAAAAATCCTAAGAATGTGGAATTACAGGAGAAAGAAACTAAGGTAAGAGACCAATATATCTCAGTCCTTCAGTCTTCTTTGTCTTTGATGAAATAACAATCTAATATGGATTGGTTACATTTTGGGACCAATGCACAAAACTGTTCTTAGTAAAGTGAAACAGAAGAGAATGAATCCATACATATACTCTATGGTTAATAGAAGTGGGGATAAAGTAGAGGGATTCCATGTAGCAATGGTCATGGCTGAGTTCTACCAGGGACTGCTGGGTAAACAAACCAATCACAAGACAAGGGTTAATATACAAATTCTAAAATCAGGACCAATGATATCAATTGAACAATAACTGGAACTGTGCAAACCATTTACAACAGAAGACATCAAAAAAGCTATGTTCTCTACATCAAATGACAAGTCACTAGGCCCTGAGGATTACACAAGTGGGTTTTTCAAAGCAGTGTGGGAGGAAATTCGGGGGCTAGTGTGTGAAGCCATACAAGAGTTTTTTTTATAATGGCAAAATGCATAAGGAGTGCATTGTTACCCACCAAACTCTGCTGCCTAATGTCCCAAACCCCACTAATGTAACAGACGTTAGATCAATATCTTGCTGTTCAGTGATTTACAAATGCATATCCAAGCTGTTGAGTTGGAGGATAGGGGAGGTACTACCCATGCTGATAGACAAAAGTCAAAGGGCTTTGTTAAAGGCAGAGAGCTACTTCACAATGCGCTTCTCTGCCAGGAGACAGTCAGAGGCTACAATAGAAGAAACATTACTCCAAGATGTAAAATGAAGATTGACATGAAGAAGACATATGATTCAGTTCATTGAGACTTTATTAAGGAGCTGTTGCAAGGATTAAGATTTCTCCCACATTTCACAAACTGGATCATGAGCTGTATCAGTATAGTTTCATTTACTATCAATCTTAATGGAGGTAGTTTTGGCTATTTTAAGGGAGGCAGGGGACTAAGACAAGGAGACCCCATATCACCACTATTGTTTGTTATTTGCATGGAATATCTCTCTAGGTGTCTCCATGTGACAACTTTGAACAAAAGCTTCAGGTATCACTCAAATGGTGCTGCTTTAAAGCTAAACCATCTAATATTTGCAGATGATTTGATGCTATTCTGCTCAGCAAGAGAACAATCAGTGAAGATTATTATGAAGGCATTCTCAAACTTTTCAAAAGTTTATGGGTTGATGGCAAACCTAGATAAATCCCAAATTATCACTGGAGGAGTGAAGGAGTAGGTTAAAAATATAATTCTTGAATGCACAGGTTTCCAAGAAGGAGTATTGTCCTTGAAATACCTGGGGGTACCCATCACATTAGGTAGATTGTCAAAGGTGGATGCAGGAACTTGGATAAGCTTACAGCAAGAATTAAGGTGTACGCATCAAGGCACGTCACTAATGCTGGGAGAGCAATGCTAATTAATGCTATATTCATGGGAATTTATGGTTTTTGGGCTTCTATCTTTCTGTTGTCTAAGGGAGTGATTAAACAAGTGGCTGCCCTATGTAGAAATTATCTGTGGGGGGCTGATTATGAATATAAAAAGAATCCATACATTGCATGGGACAGCACATGTACACCAAAGAAGTATGGTGGGTTGGGACTGAAAAACTTGGAATATTGGAATGATGCATGTATGGCAAAGCTGGTATGGGTTGTAGCCATGAAGAAGGACATAATGTGGATCAAATCGGTACATGGCCATTACCTGAAAATGTGAACTGGTGGAGCTATAAACCAGGCCAAGATGTCTACTAGTATTGGAGGAAGCTGTACAAAGTAAAAGAGCAGTTCAAATGGGGGTGTGTGCCTCACAGCAAATGGAAATGGCAAGGGACTACAATAGGGGGATACTTCATCTCATCTGGGTAGTCAAGGTTAATAAATGCTACCCAAAAAGTAGCTCGGGTTAGAATAGTGTGGGCCAGAGCAATTACTCCCAGGCACACTTAGTATGGGTAATGATGCACAACAAGCTGCCAGTTAAGGCTAGAATGGAACATATTACTCAGCTTGCAAGTAACTTGTGTTGCATCTGTAACAAGGTTGAGGTAACAAGGGAGCATCTGTCCTATACATGTGAATATGCACAAGTAGTCAGAGCACAAGTTATGGCCTGGCTTAGAATACAGTTTACAGCACAAACACTGCAACAGTTTATTCATAAACTGCTGAATATGAAATGCAGTACAGATAAGAAGGAATTAGTCTATGCAAGCTTCAATGCCATGAATATGAAATGCAGTACATATATATTTTGACAGAGTGTTTTTTCCCCCTTAACTATACAGATGGATCTGAATATACACGGTAGATAAGTAGAATAATTTTTGATTTTCTTTTTTCTTTCTTTCACTCTTCCTTACTCTCTTAAAGCCCTTTTTTTTTTTTATCTTGTTCTTTCTTATATTTTTTGGATTATTGGGAGTATTTGGCCTTGTAATCAGTGGTAAGTGCCTAAATTTTTCTTTATTAAATTTAGCACTGAGTGATATATTAAAATATTAGCTTCCAATAAATTTTCTCTCCTTATAAAAGTTACAGTTACAGTTTTGCCTAAAAAGAGTTTTATTACTCTCCCATTGTGTTTCTCTTGCATAAAGTACAAGTTTTATCTGAGTCATTGATTTTGTCATGAGCGCAGATTCTATTATTCTTTTGATTAGGTATTGAATCCATCTATCTTTGTCTTTTGGATTAATTTATTAGTCTTGATCAAGAATAATTCAAATGTGGATTGCATATAACTCAATCGTGATGAGGTTGCTTTTCCTTCAAGTCTATTGTATCACATAGATATCTATTCTTTGGACTTATAATATAATTTGTCTACGATTGAGAAAAACGCATTGAAGTCAAAGAACACGGTTTTTAGTGATCGAAATAATATTGCAAGTATGAGCGGGTCGGTTGAATGTCCTGTATATATTAGTTTTAGAACTAGGGGTTTGCTTTGATTTTTAAAAATTTATTGTTGTCATGAAATAATCAGCGTAAATGTCAAATGATTTTTTTTATTAACAAACTTTGTTTATTCCACTAAAAGAGTAATATCCTATTTTTGTTATATATTAACAGAAAATTCTTATTTATTTTACGTACAAAAACTTCTGCAAATGGTATAAGGCACATTTGATTGTGGAAGGCCAATTATCATTGACCACTCATATCTATCGTAAATAATTCTGGAAAATAAATTTAACTAAAATTTGAATAAAAATAAAACAAAATTAAAATAAAATAAATTTGCATGCCAAGAGACAAGGACTTTTCCTATGGGATGGGCCCTCTTCAGAATGTGTTGCAGATTTTGTTTCCTTCTTTACTCACTGTGGGCCCCAAAAATAGATGACTTACCATCATAAGCCCTGTAAATTTTAATTTATCAACTTCAACTCACTTCATAAACTTAATAAAAAAATATCTACTTTAATACACTTCAATTCATTTCAATCAATTTCAACCCACTTTCTACTATTTTAACCAACTTTTACCCATCATATAAAAAATTTAATCCACTACAACAACAAAATACATATTTTAATCCACTTCTATCCATCTTAATTAATTTTATCCATTTTTCAATCCATATTTTCCAACCAAAAGAACAAGCCCATAATATTAAGAAGTCAATCTAATCCCAACTCAAGTACTATCAATGGATAAAAGAAAGACAGGTTAATGTGAACGAAAGGAAATGGACAAACAAATGAAAAACAAACAAAAATGATCACATGTTTGATTTTTTTCAATAATAATAAATCCCGGTCATTAAAAGGTGAGGACTGAATATAAAGTACAACTGGAAATATGATAAACTTGAGTAAATATATATGCTATTGAGAATAAGGAATGAACGCATAAAAAATTATTGCTTCTTTTAGTCCATTTCCAATATTCTGTTAATTTTAGTTCTGTATTTAATTTCATGGCATTTTATGAGGCTAATGTACGTACATTTACTACAAGAAGCACAATTCATACAGAGCGGTTGAAGCGGACATAAAGAAATTACGGCATCAAAAAGCATTCGACTCTTTCCCGGATACTTGTACTCGGGTTCAAGTACCTACGGATTTGCTGTTTGCTTACTGGCTTCATATAATTAAGAAAAGACTAGTTTTCTTGAAGTCTGAAGTTCATATCTCTCATCAAAAGGTGCTATTCGATAATGTTGATGATGCAGACTCCCCGCTAGCCCGAGCGAGCATTCAAATATCTGCCTTATATTCATTCGTGAAGGTACTCCTAATGAGTTAAAGACCATATCAACGGGTCTTCCATGAAGCAAATAGGGCATATCTTGTGACGGCCTACTGAAATGAGATCTTTATTTCCATGTCTTCTGGCTACTTTATCGCCTAGTTTGATTTCGCCTTTCTGTGAAGTGTATACGTTCATCGTTTCTGAATTCCAATTAGAGCCCCTATTTTTCTGGATCCATCTCACATCAATAAGTCGACCCCCTACCTCCCACAAGTAGTTTTAGACAAATTTTCTTTGATGTGGATACCTGAATGCCAAGTATGGCACGTAACAATGACGATTATGGAGCATACGATGATGTGAAATTGTTTGAGGAACCATAGATGCTGTCGGAGCTTCGGTAGGGCCAGATCCTTCGCCCCTATGTGCGAGCAATCAAGCGGTTAGACTGACAAAAGGGCCTTCCAGCTGTCGTCTACTCAAGTTGTGACATACACTTGACAAACTTTTTGAAAAATCTCTCTCCGTAAAAGAACTAGCTAGCTAATTAATCTAGATAATACTTAATCACCCCTGATCACTAGTGATTATCGTGGGTTGGAGGCTAATTAATCTAGATGATACATACTTACCCATAATCACTAATCAAAGGGCAAGCATAGAGAGAATATGGAGACTATCTTCGTCATGATCATGAGGAATAGGCCCCATTAGTACCCTTCTCACTTGATCTGCTCTCCCACGGACCAATCGCACCGCTCGATGCCACCTGGTCCTTGCATTATTAGCCGTTCGATTATGAGACTGATGATCACGATCATGATCGCGATCGTGATGATCAAAAACCATAAGAATCTGAGTGAGTTGAAGAAGGAAGAGCCTAGATGAACAAACAACATCTCGGTGAACAATTCTGAGACCAAGGCAAACCCTCAAGACAAAAGGGCACAACAAAGTAGACACTATTTGAGTGGCGGTGGCGCCGCCCTTCGAAAAATGCAGTGCCGCCATAACCACCAGGTGCAAGCCCATTTCTGATCTTGGAGAGAGAATTAAACTAATTAATTAATTTTTATATTTATTTTGAGTAGGACTATTTGAGAATTAAACGGCACAAACAATGTGTATTTAATCATTTAGGAAACCGAACAAAAACGGAATTTCATTTTAAATAATGAGACACGTGAGGAAATTCTGGATAGTGTTTGACAAATAGCACAATTATTATAATGGGTATATTTGCTTAACCATAGGAAGGGGACGCACAATGCCCATGAATTTGGGAAAGGCTAGGATTCACTCATAAGCTCACCTTCCTTGTTTTTATTTCCTATATATATATTGTGGGGGTTTTTTTGGGGGGCTGTCGGGTAATGCAAAACATATAAGAAATTGTCGCAATGTCTAGGGAGTTGAGCTACACACAACCCGATTCTCTATTATCACTTAAGGCAAAACTAATTACATCTTGGCTAGTACAATGGTTGCACATTCTATCTTCCATTTGATGAGGTATTCTCTTCTTTAAGGTTAACTGCTCGACCTTCAAAATCAGCAAGTCCTTCTGCTTTCTGCATTGAACTTCATTGGATGCATCGGAATGCTCTTGAAGATTGCCTCTACAGATACAGCGCTTAAATCGCCTGCCATTCTTACGGTCCTCCCTGCACCAATCAAAAGAGTTAGGATTAATGTATATTAGATCAATGGACTTGCCCACCCCTTTGGCCCATAAAACATTGCATAATTAAAGGGTGATCTTTTCTTTGCCTTTGGGTCTAGGCCCAACTTTATTTAAGCCCACAAACAAGAGTAAAAGTACGTCTAAATAAGAAATAGGTAAAGGATGTTAGCAGGTGTCGATGTAATTCGAAACTCAAATCTAGGACTTTCTTTATATGAAAGGTGAATATGTAATGACTTATCTGATTATATTTTCTACTGATTAAGGTGTGACATTATAAAAATAGTTCATAATTTTTTAAATACTCTTTTTTTTTTTTTGGAAAACACACACCACCAATCTTATTCCATCTTACAAGCAATAACATCTCTTAGACTCTTACACAACAAGGTCCCAAAATCTGAAATTGTTTAAATGTTAGTGAGCTTAGCCAATGAGTGAGCTAGCCCATTAGCTATCGTACTAACATCACTAATTAAAAGACGATTAAATATCAAACTCAAAGCTTTACAGTCTCCGATTTGTAAGTTCAAATTTAGTCAAAAAATGGGTTCCGCTCCATGCTTTGACAATCTCCATGTTCGTGCATATTTTAGTTATTTATTTTTTTAGTAGAAAACCTGCACTAAAATATATCAAGAACGAAAAGCATCTATGCGTATGATTTGAGGGAATCTATCTAGCCAAGAGAAGAGCCAACCTATTACCCTCCCTCTTAACATATGATCACCCATAGAACTCAAACTTTTTACACAAAGAAACATTATCACCTAAATGACATCAATACCACTCTCTAATATTGATGACTTGCTGAAACACCTAAAGATAATATGTTTCCACCCAAGGGCAAAGCTGCATTGGGGCATTTTGGGGAAAAAAAATTAAATATGGGATATTTTTGTGGAAAAAAATAGATATATATAATTTGGTTTAGATATATTTTGCAAAGTCACGCTTGGCAGGATGGTGGTTGCCCCGCTCCTTGTTTCGCCTAGTCGCGGGTTCAATCTTTCTCCTATGCCTGATTGCCTCTCAGTCCCTTATAAGTTTTTTATTTTTTTTGAGTTTTGGACATTTATTCGTCCAGTCGACGCAGTCGTCCTCTCGACTATTTTTCGCTAATCACTCAGGCTCGTCTCTTCCCAGCACCAGGCCACCAGCCCCATTAGGGGTTAAGGGTCTTTGAGCACGTCCTCGCAACCTTCTCGCATAACGTAAAAACAAAGTATTTCGTACGAGAAACGGATTTTCATTACGATGTTCACGATTAGTAAAAACGGTTAAAAAGGAAAACAAGACAACACGAAAGATGCAAAACAACAGCTAGGTCTACTCCTCGTCGCTGGAAGGGGCAGGAGGATCGGCCGATCCTGAACCCTCTCCCTGGCCGTCGCGAGCACCCTTGAGCTCCACCTCATCCGGCTGGAGGTGAAGTTGCGCTCCCCGGATCACTTCGTCCATGATACGCATCCAAACCTTGAAGGTCGACCACCTCAAGCCAACCGGTAAAAACTTCATTCTCTCAGCCGTGTACTCGTGAACAACACCGAGCTCAAGCATCTCGTTTAACAGCATATCGTAGAACATCGCCTGAACGATCCTAGGCAGCTTCGACTCAGCGGCTGCGGCCTCGACCTCGGCCAATGAAAAGCACGGGCACAACACATTGAAGTCCTCAGGAAGAGGGCGAGGCGGGCGCGAGGCGCTCCTCCAACACTAGATGAAGGTCTCCCTGATATAGTTAGCCATCTTTTTTGTACTGTGGGTAGGGGGAAACGTCATACTTACAGCACAGACAATCACTGATAGCTTCTCCTCCGAATGAACGCTAAAGCAACCCACAAGGGAGAAGAGCGATGTATTTATAGGGAAAAACTGGGGGAGATGACAGGCCAGAGAAACTCCGAAGGACCCAGTGGCCAACCCATCTTAGACACGTGTCCATCTAACCACACGCAAAAGAAAAAAAAAAGAGATAGAGAGAGAGCGAGGGAAACAGAGAGTACGAACTTTATTAATAATTAACATCAGCAGTACAGGGTAGAATCAGAGGGAAACATAAAAGGGGGAGGGGGCCACTCTCTACTATTCCACACTAACTTAGGGGGAGGCTGCACCTTCAGGAGCCGCATCGTCGGCTGCCACTCCCTCACTCGAGCTTTCCTCTCGACGACCGACCCTCGTGCCTTCGTTCGAGCTGTGCTTCGGGCGGAACCGAGCCACTCTTCGGGCGGAACCGAGCCTCGTAGACTCGGTCGCCGAACAACCAGATCAACGACTCAAATGCTCCCCAACGCAGCTCAGTAAGGGCCACCTCCAGTGACCGAAACCTCGGCCCATGTAGCACAACAAGCTTCTCGGTCTTGTTGAGAAGCATCGCGTAGAAGATCGCCTGCTGCAGCTCTAGAAGCTCATAGTGGGCGGCCGCCTATTCAGCCGTGGCCAAATCGAAGTCCCAGCATAGGGATCGGAAGTCTTTTGGGAGGGGCGACGGGGGGAAGGCCTTCCCCCGTCGGTCCCACAAAAAGCGGCGAATAACAAGCTCGCTCATTGCTTTAGTATCGAGGGAACGTGGAAAGGTCATGGAGAGAAGTTAGATAGCAGTTGTTACCGAATAAGGAAGTGAGGAAAGCCCTGTACTAAGGGTTGCCTTTTATGGTGGAGATAGCGACAGTTTCATGATGACACTGTGTAGGCCTCGTAACTCGTGCATTTATGGACGGTGGCATCAGGATCATCCATTTTCAAGGCTTGATTCCCAAGGACTCTGGATGCGCGGTGATTAAAAGCGATGGTCCACATTCTACCCAACTGCTCATTAGACTCGATGTGTAGGTAGAATGTGGGGGGCTAAGAGATTTGAAAAAAATTCGATTTTTTCCCAAGTGGCTTAATTTCCTCCATCTCACAGACTAGACCCTTACAAGGGTATTGGGCCCAAGAGGCGTTTACCCCGTATTACCCTCAGGCCCATGCTTACTCAAGGGCCCAGAACGCAGCCCTAGAGGCCTCCTTTGGACCCAACTGCACCGAGATCGGCGGCCCATGCGGGCACTTCAGGTAAAGTTACTATTCTATCCTTTCCTAAGAGGGCTATAAATAATGGCATATTTTTCTCGGGAAAGGGGTTAGCAGTTGTGGACACTGAATGGACTTTGCTTCTTCCCCTTTGACCTCCAACTTGGACTTTGAACTGACTTGATCGTCGGAGAGGCGTTCCCCGGTGCACAACCCGGGGGTTGCCTTTTTTTGCAGGTCGGGTCACGCAGAGTCGAGAATGACGAAATGTTGACTCCCACCTGTCAGATAAACCCGTCCCTTTGCCCCACGTTACCAGCAACCGTACCTCAAAGGATTTCTTCCGGAATCAATTATAGTTTTGTGTCTAACAAATTAATTGCTAGTAAATACAACTTGATGTAGAAAGAATATGAAAATGTAAAATTAAATAAGAAGATATCTTGAAACGAATGCTACAAACTAATTTAATTAGGTTATCAAAAACCATACTTGACATGTTAAACATGGCTAAAAATAAAAACTATAAATATCTAAGATTAGAAATTAGACGATAATTTTGCATAAAAAATTGGTTTTGTAATGAAATCCCATCTGGTAGGCAGAATTTTAGAACTCTTTATCCATGGTGCGAATAATTATTTTTAAACAATTTATGTGTGAGACGTTCATCAACTAAAAAACTGAAAATTTGAGGGAAAATTCAAATTATCACGAGGAAAATAGTCTATTAAAAGGGAGGCATATCAAATTGTATTGCTTTTTGCAAGCAAATATTGCGTTGCCCAAGTTGAAGTACCATGCATGAACTTATCTAATTATTCATGAAATACAGTTGAAATCTTGTGTATTTAAGGGGTGTTTGGTGAGCAAAAAGAGGATGAAGACTTGAACTCTAGGTTTTAAATTTCATTCCCTTGTATTTGGTGAGAATTTTAGGGACTGTAAATATTTGAGTAGAGACGGAGATTAAAGGTGCATTTAATTTACTTCGGAAAAGTGGCGGAGCTTTGAGAAAAGAAAAGTTGTGAAGTGATGAAGTGATGTTAAACTAGCTTCATTGATTAGCTGGATGGTTTAGTTTTGGATCAAAGTAAAAACTTTTAGCATAAGCTATTAAGTTTAAGGTGGTCTTTCAATTATGGACTAATGGTTGATTATTTAGCTTTTTAAGCTTATGGAAGGTTAGTGATTTGAATTTGTACCAGATGTTTTTTTTTCTTTTATAGCCCAAAGGATTTAAGAATTTTGCTATTAGTTGGATCATTTTGTCACTTCTTTAAATCATATCAATGATTTTTTTTAAATCAAAAACCTTGACATTTGGAGGCATCAAGTCTCTTATAAATCCCTGAACTTAAATCCCTTTTTTTTATGGAGAATATCAAGTTTCAACCTTCCAAGAAATCACTCGAACCCGTTACCGATTCCCTCCCAAACCTTGATAGTAGAGAGAGGTAAAAAAATACTATCGGTCAACCGTTAATGAGGAACCAAGATAAAATATAATATGACATTTGAACATGTAGCATCTATACAATATAATGCTTTAATTAACTCATTCATGTGTTAATTTCTTCTATTTTGTTTTAAAACTTCAATTTATAGATTCAATAATTTATTTTATTTTATTTATTTAAAATAAAATGTCAGTATAATATGACACTTGGTAATTTCTGCCCCCTCCAAAATAAATAAATAAATAAATAAAGGCCATGGGCTTTTGGTCTTAGGTCGAGCACTCATCGGCTACCAAATCTTCATCTGTTTTCTTGGCTAAGAGGTCAGGTGAACCTCAAATTGCGCAAAACAAATATTTTAGAGGGGGAAAAAAAAAAGATAGAGAAATAAAAAAACCCTTGTAGAACCCTTCTTCTCCTGTTTTCCCTGTTTGTTCTGGTTCATCGCTTCTGCTGCTTCTTCAAACTACACAGAACAGCAGGAGCATCCAACACCCAGATTGAAAAAAGCGCCTAAAATTAAACCCAAAGCCCTTCAATGGAGGATAAAGATGATGGACCTCCAAATAGAGAGTTATACGCTTTGCTTCACATCTCCCCAGATGCTTCAACTGAAGATATTCGCAAAGCTTATCGCCAGTGGGCTCAGGTTTACCATCCCGACAAGTATCAAGACCCCCAAGTACTCTCCACTCTATCGCTTTATTGATTGTTCTGGTTTTTGCTTGTGGGTCGGAGATGATTTTTTTTTTATTATTATTATTTTTTTTTTGATTTGATCCGTATCTGGGGTTTATTGGGTTGGTGGGTTTTGCTCCAAAGCTAATTTGTAAAAGACTAAAAGGTATATGGTTAGCCCTATAACCTCGTTGATGTTGGGAAGTTGATTAAAGGAATTTTTTTTTTTTTTTTGTGATTATCGTCTTTATTTTTTTCTGGGTTTTTGGGTATCTCCAGGCTACATGCTGCTGGCTATGCTATTGAAGTAATTGGAATTTGATTTTCATAGATATTGCCTACAAATTAATCAAATGTTGTATATTTGCTCATTTAAAGCTAAGTTCCTGGGTACTTGGAGAGTTGGTTCTGCTAATGTGTAATGCAATGTGCTTTTCCTTGTCTTCCCTGCACTGAAGATTGAAACAATGTCCTCGTTTTCCTGAACCCACACCAAGTAGACTTACTTGCTGCACCTCAGTTGATTCACATCATGTTTCCAAGTAGTTCCCTTTATAGTTCTGTTCGATGTGTTTATTTTGTTTTCCTTATTTCCTTATTTGCTCGCATTATCGACTATTCCCTTATTCCTATTGATCCAACATTATTATTCTATTTATTTCCTTTCGTCCATTTTCTTTGTAAGATAGCAGGAAAAGTGTCTTCAGTCGAATGAAGAAAATTTATGCTACGATGTGTTGGAAGAGGAATGAACTTGAACAGTTGTAACTTGATGGGAGTAATATAGTGCCTTGGCAATTTTTCTTTCTATAGGTTGTTACTTTTCACTACTTGGTTTTAGGTGGTTACTGGACGGGCATCATAGATCATGCTAAGCCTTAGCAATGTGCATTGCCCCTAAACTTTCTGATAAGTCATCTATCACAACACTTATATAGACTGAGCATACTTAAGAATAGTCTTTCATAGTTGATTGATTTCTGTAACAAAGGTGCATCTTAGTTATACAGAGGGTACTATCAAATCCTTTGAGCTTTGTTAGCTCAATCTAGGTGCATCATGGTTTTGCAGTAGTTGAACTACTTATACACCACCTTGAAAATTGAATTGTAGAAACTAGAATCTTCACTTGTTAGATGGTTAGCAAGGATTCAAAATGAGGTTTCTGTCGCGGTACGGGAAAATTACTCTAATGCGGCATTCGCTTTCCATATTGCAGCGAAAATGTGGTTTAGCCAATTCAAAAACCTTTCCAATGCGAGTATTTAATCGTGGAACGGCCACGTTTTGAATCCATGTTGGTTAGCTGGGCTCTCTTTTCCATAGAATGTCTTGTAACCATTGCTCATCTGCTCTGGCTTTATTACCATCCGTAATGCCATTTCTAAACTTAAGCGGTTACTCTGTATTATGTGGGCCAAAGACCGGCTTTTTATAATTACAATCGCCAAAAAACCATCCTTTTTTTGGATAAAGAAAATAGAATACATTTATAAATTATGAACAGAAGGTCTAATGCATATCAATTGGCACACATCTTACACAAGGACTATGTACATCCAAAATAGAACTTATCCATAGAATTAACAATATCAAAAGAAGATTGGCAAAGTACCCACTGTGCTCCCCCACCAAAATAAAGGGCCTTGATCATATTATCTTTGATAGGCTGAAGTGGCCATCTTAATGTACTTAGTCTTCACTTGCATGCTCTTGAAAAGCTTCTCGTGATATTTCTTACTCAATACTTCTCGGAGTCGGTGTCGCTTAGCTATAAAATTTACGTGTAAATAGGCTGCTGGAAAGGAAGGTGCACTTTAATTTTGCAAGTAATACTATTAAAGGAAAAGGTTATAGCGGTTGTCGTATGACAACCGCCATAATTGGGAACATCTACTGCGTACATTTGTCACAAGTCAATCTTAACCGTTCATTTTGTCTTTTTTGTTAAATCATTAAAATTGTGCTATAAGAATTATATAATGTGACTAAATGTTAAAGAAATTAATTTTATAAGGGTGTGTTTGATTACTCTTGAATACCTATTGTATTAGAAAGAAAAACTGAAAAACTTGTGGAAAAAAAAAGTAAAAGCATAATGTTAACATTCCATCACCGTTAAAGAAGACCACGAGAAGCCAACCGGCAGCCATTGTTACTGGCAAGCCATCGGAGATCATTGTTACTTATGACGCCCCCTTCTCTCTCTCCCCCCCTCTTTCAACCGCATAGCCATGACGTAAGCCCATTGCCATTATTATTCTCTGACGTTCCTCCATCTATGTCGCTTGTCCACTGGTGGTGTCCATCGTTCCAGTGACAGGGTGGTGGTGGCGGACTGCGAAGTTCGGTGCATTGGGTGCGGACGGCAGCCGGCGTGGGGGCCTTGTAGGGTTTGGTTGTCAAAGATGAAGACAGCGAATAGAACTTACTTTTTTTTAATTTCTACTGACAAAGACCGTCTAAGTATATTAAACGCGGTCCAATGCACTTGTCTGCCACCATCGCTGACCTACCCTGTCGCCAAAACGATGGACAACATCACCGGACAAACAACACAAATGGAGGCCGTCGGAGAATAATAATGGCGATGGGCATGCGTCGTGGCCGGGGGGGAGAGAGAAGGGAGTGTTGCTGGTAACAATGGTCTCCAATGGTCGTCGGCTACAATGGCCACCGGTTGGCTTCTCCGTAATCTTCTTTAATAATAGTGATGGAATATTAACATTATGCTTTTGCTTTTTTTTTTAAAAAATTTTTTTCAATTTTCTTTTCTAATGGGTATTCAAGAGTAATCAAACACATCCTTATAAAATTAATATTCTTTAATATTTAGTCACATTATATAATTCTTTCAACACATTTTTAATGATTTAATAAAAAAGATAAAATGAACGGTTAAGATTGACTTGTGAGAAATGTACGCTCTAGATATGCCCAATTACGGTGGTTGTCGTATAGTGACAACCACTATAACTGCCCTCTACTATTAAATCCGTTAATTCTGCTTTGTTTTGCTTTTAGGTTTTATGAATATTATGTTGCACGGTCACTTGGACCCCCCCTCTTTTTTTTTGTGTTGTTGGGTGGTGGTGGGAATGACCTCAAAATCATGCGCTTCTGCAAACAAGCCGGCCATACTATATACTTGGATGCGGATGCAAATGTGCTTTGGCCGATACTGAGGAATCTGGTAGTGTTGTAATTATGGAATAAAATTGAGTCAGTAACACTGTTATACTTTTTGTTAGAAAGACTTAAAATTTTGAATGTCAGCTACTCAAGTCTTTGGGAGTTGTTTCCAGAAACCCATGTTTGAGTGCCATGTACAGTGGCCTTTTTGCCACCTATGAAACCACCCCCCCAAAACAAAAAATGGAAAGAAGTTCCTGTCAGGAAAAAATGCTATAATTAGTGAATATAGCCGCTGGACAAGTGTTCTAGACTAAGTATATCTATCTAATATAAAATATAAAGCCAAGTGAACTTCACAATATAAGCCTTTGCCAAACGCAGTTGTTCAGAGCTGTTTACTTAGATGCAAACATCCTTAGCTTGTCAGCCTTGTTTACATTGCTTTCCATGGGAAGCTATGCTTCATTTGACGTAGTTTTAGGCACATTCAGAATTAGGGTTGCATGTATTTGGTTCTCTTTTAATAGATGGATCATGAAAGGGTATAATTTCTTTCTCCTTCTCCTTCTTGTTCCTTTTTTTTGGGGGGGGGGGGGCTTTGAATTTTTGCCAGAGACAAACAAAGATATAGCGTTCAAAAGTACAGTTGTACTAGTGAACTACCTCTTCTTGAAAAAGTTTACTTCCACTGCATATGCAAAGGAAAAGTGAATGTAGAGAAGTTAAATTGTCATGGACTTCTCACTTTCCTTACTTTTTTTAAAGAAA
Organism: Carnegiea gigantea; assembly: GCA_029747015.1. NCBI lineage: Eukaryota > Viridiplantae > Streptophyta > Magnoliopsida > Caryophyllales > Cactaceae > Carnegiea > Carnegiea gigantea. Next base: position 1,214,020 of record JAKOGI010000100.1, on the reverse strand, counting down.
AAAGTGTGTATGGCAATATTTTCCTACCTCTGTTTGGGAGGCTACAGTTCCTAAGCCAGATCACTTCAAAACCGAGCATGATTCGTAGATGTCATGGCTGACTCACCCCGAAATCAGATGAGATGTGATTGTTATTGACTGTTGAAATGTAAGATATTGCTAAAGAAAAATCCTCTGGACACTCATGTTGAAAAGTTAAATAACTTTTTATGTGTGGCAGTTTGGCTGCATTTCCTTTGTCTGTATGCAATTCAACTGTTATGGCTAACTTCTATAAGGAATATACATGGTAGAGTAATGTTTTTCAGTGGTTCACCCTAATCTCACCAAACTATAAGTCCCATATGGTAGAACATGGAGATCAGATGTACTTACCTTATCCTCAAAGTTGAGGGGTTGTTTTTGTTGGGAGCTAGATTGAAAACCATTGCAGTTGCGGTGTAGCACGTACAAACTTAACTTCTTGCCAAATCACACAATTATGCTCCACTTCCCCCAAAAAATCCCAATTGCCAGTAGTCTGTTGTGTACATTTCTCACGGGAAAGCATGTCATTGAAATTTCTATGTGACAACTGTATTTTTTTGAGTAGTTTAGATCGCAGAATATTTGTGCAGGGAGTATTATAGTTACTTATGTACTGAGATTCTTCCCATTGTCTGTGTCCTTTTTGACACTGGTCTTTTGTGGTGAAAAAATTTTGAAAAATTGCCTGGTGCTTCATTTCAGATGAAAGAAATTGCAACACAGAATTTTCAGCGTATATGTGAGGCATATGAAATCCTATCAGATGAGAATAAAAGACAGATATATGATATATATGGTATGGAAGGTGTAACCTCCGGACTAGAACTTGGACCGAAGCTGAATAAAGTTGAAGAGATCAAGGAGGAACTGGAAAGGTTACGACGCAGCAAGGAATTAGAGAAGTTGGCCCATCTTCGACCTACTGGCTCTATTCTAGCTAATTTGTCATTACCACAATTTTTGGAAGGTGATGGCATTATTAGGGGGTAAGTGATTTGTTTTGTATTTTGCGTTGTAATAGCTTGAATCTGTGGTTGTAATTCCTGCTCCTGCTGCAGAGTTTTTGGCTAATGTTGATCAAGTTGGTTATTTGCACAGAAGGCTTTTGAAACTTGACTTATGCAGATTGAACATATAGTATCTCTGTTTATAATCCTTTACCATTGCAATTAGTTTGTTCCATGCTTATGTTTTGGCTTTTGTTTATCCTTCTTTGATCTTTTCTTGATGTTTGTTTGCATATCAATTTCAGAATGGCTATGGCCAGTGAGGTGCAGTCTCAGTTATCCAAACGCATTGCGATTGCTATTGGTGGAAACTTAGCTGTTACAGGAAATTCAGGGGGTGGAGCTGCTAGCATTGTGCTTAGGCATCAAATTGCATCAGACGCTTCCATTGAATATATGGCTTCTGCAGGTCTTCGTTCACTTATTGGTGTCCAAACATCACGGTATGTTCTATGATATCTCATTTTAGGGCAGATTTCACAATTGGATCAAATCCAGAATCTTTGTGTTTTGGTTTTCTTATTTGATGCTATTGGCTTACTGTGCCATTATTCGTAATTCACTTTACATTGTTCTTCCTAGTTTTCAAGTTTCTGTTTTGGAAGAAGTCACGTGTTTTGACTCTTTCTGCAGTAACTTGTCCCCTCACTCCAATGCCACTTTGGGGCTGGCAATGTCATTAAAAGATGGATCTATCAATCTTTCCAATGTGTGGACTCGCCAACTATCTCCGACTTCAAATGGAAATGTATGTCTACAAAAGAGAAAAAATGAAATATATGCCCCTGTTTTACACTTGTACTTGCAGTCATCTGTGCACTAAATTATTATTTTAAAATTTTCAATTCTTATAGTCTGGCTTTGCTACGCTAATGAATGACCTTACAAAAAGTTTTAACATTAACAGGAAACTATAGTATATAATTTACAACTAGCTGAAAAATGGTAAATGAAGATACGTTTGCGATTTTTTTTTTTTGGGTACTTATTTCTGTAGATACTAACGTTCTTGTGTTACAACTTTTTCAGATACATTTCCTTCTTGGAACGGAATCATCTATTTCTGTTGGATGGCAGAGGAAAGAAGAGAAAAGTTCTGCTGCTGGAGAGATAAAGGTATGCATAGGTGGACTCTTGGACCTTTAATTTAAGGGGTTGGAAGCTATGTGTCTGAGTAAAAAATGACACTTGATTATCTAACCTTATCTCGCGTTAGTAACTTTGCTACTTGTTCTATTCTAGTGAAACAATTGTGTCAATAGCTTGTGTTATGAAATATGGACTACTTTGTGCATTATGCTTAGACTTCCTTTCCCATTTTCTGTCTAATAGAAGCTTTAGGATTCTTATGAAGGTATATACCTTCAGTTGTAAAATTCACAAATACATTTATTTCGAGATTACTGTTGTAATCATTTTTCACTTTGTGTGTACTATGTCTTGACAAATCAGAACACTAGAAAGAGGACTTAAAATCTTTAGTTTCATGTCCTTTTAATGGAATTCCACCTATTCATAGTGCTTTATGAGGAAGATTGAGTCTGGATGAGCGTTTCAAGCTCTGTTTACTGCCTATTCTTTTGTTGACCAATCTCACATCTTTTATGGTTTTCTATGAGTTGCATCATTTAGTGCCAATTACATGTCAATAGTCAGGATAATTCTTTTGACTTTGCATAGAAACATTTATTTTTATTATGATTGACTGTTTCTGGTGCTACAGTTTGGCACAAGCTCTTTTGGGGCATCAGCTCACTACACTCATCGCTTCTCGGCAAAGTCTCATGGGCGTATAGCAGGCAGAGTGGGAAGGTCTGCTCATGGCTTCCTAGATGTCCATTTCTGCACCCTGTTTTAAGTGATGGTCAATGCATATTTTGTTTTTTTTCATCTCTTTCAAGTTCACAGTATATGGGAATTTTTTGCATTTTGTGATATGAAGTTTGGATTGTGACTTCAATTCTGTTCTTTGTAGCAATGCTCTTGAGCTAGAAATTGGTGGTGGACGGAGAATATCTAATTTCAGTACCGTACGAATGTTATATTCGATAGGGATTCAGGTAATTGTTGGTCTATATAAGTGCTGTTCTTTTTATTCTAGAAAAATCTTTGCATCTGGCCCTGAATCAGTATAAATAGAGGCTGTCCTTTATTTTCGGTTGACAATAACAGCTAGTCTGCTGAGTTTTGTTTGGTTGTTTCTTTCTCCTGCCCTTTTCTTGGTAGGGTATCTTTTGGAAGTTTGAACTGCATCGTGGTGGCCAGAAGTTAATAGTTCCGGTAAGTGCAACTCTGAACTTAATGGCCGTAATGCATTCACATTGATGTCATTTATTCCTGGCAGTGTGACGGAAACACCCTCCAAAAATAATGGGGAAGGGAAAAAAGTACATGTTCTTTCTCTCATAGGCCAGAGCCTAAGACATATCACTTCTCTTGATTCGTTTGCTCAGGCTAGATATATGAACCATGGGGGCAATGTTCTTATTGACTTCTTATATTTAAGTGTTTCTAGTGCAAGTGATGTGGTAGTCCTGGGTCTGCAGAGAAGTGCTACCATATAGACTAATTTTTTCTTAAAACTTGGCTCTTATTTTCTAGCTTTTAAAAAAAAAAAAAAAATCTGTGCACCACATACCCTAATTCTAATGGTCCATCGACCTGGAACCATAATATAATTGCTGTTTCCTAGACATGTTCAATAGTCCTATCAACAGGTGGTGAGAGAATGGTGCAGAGATGATTTTGCGGGTTGTCGATTGCTAGAGGTAGTTTGTGAATCCCCCGAAACAAACTCTTAACACTAGATTTACAATGGACAGTTACTGAGACGAACAATCACAGGATTATGGGGTTTCACTATATGATGTGTATGAGTACAAGGTCTTTGGGTTCAGAAAATACAAGTTAGATAGTCTTGCCGAAGTGATCATTACTGTTTGATGTCATTCAATATTATTAGGCATTTAATTCTGTCTAGTATGTTAATGGTGATAGGGAAACGAGTGTTTATAAGTTGCTAAAACAATGTGCTCAGGCTGGTAGTTAGATTTGTGTCGTTTTCATTGGGTAATGCCCAGCACTATGGTTAGGTAGTCGTCCCAGGTGTTGCTAGTAAGGTTGACCCCCTTCTTATCCACCTTGTCTTGACTTGCCTACTTACATGCCCTATCTGCCTGTGGTGCATGTACTTCCTCATCACTTGCGTCTGTGAAGAGTCATAGTGTCGAAAATCAAATAAAATCAAACCAATACCCTGAAATCCTGCCTAGGCAGGTTCTAAGGAGGTTAGATCAGCATGGCTTTACCCCTGAATAGCAGAGAGATCGTACTTGTCGGACCTTAGATTTAAATAGTATTGACTCCTTATTACTTCACAACGAAATAAGTTGATACAATAGTTTAGTGAGGCATCTTTCTTTAGTCCTCTGTACTCTAATGTTGAAATGATTTCCCTACAATTGCTTTCCCAGCCGGCTGAAAGCTGGACAGATAAAAGATTTTATATGATGAACTGTTTTAGATATGAATGTATGATCATCTTAATCCCACCTTCTATTAGATCTATATGGATGGTTTAAAAGCTGTTTCTAGCTTATTGATAAGGAGGGGGTGAGTTTTTGAGTTATTTTTATCCTTTTGTCATTGGCAAACCTTGTATTTTGTATTTAAGCTTTTCTTTCTTCTTTGAGATTTGATTCTTGGGAATCCATTCCTCTGAGGTCTGCCTCATTGGTTCCTGTTGACTCTTTGTTGTAAGCTGGGTCTTTTGCTTGCAGATCCTCCTTTCAAGATATATCAATCCTATATTTGCAGCAGGGGCGTTTATTGTTCCAACATCCCTTTATTTCACACTCAAGGTTTGCATGTCTTATGGAATGAACTTTCAAACAGCTGATTCATTGGTCAGATTGTTCCAGCATTCTTTGGTCAGGATATGATGCTTTGTTCTCTTGTTGTTGCAGAAATTTGTTGTAAAACCTTATTACCTTAAACGGGAGAAGCAGAAGGCGAAAGAGAATATGGAGAGAACTTCAGTTCAGGTATACAGCTCCACCTTACTCACAAAAGTTCTGGAATTGTACCCATTGTAAAGCATAAGTGATGAAATTACTAATCACCTTTTCCCCCCTGCATGCATATGCTGATTACTCACTGTCAAATGGCTGAGGGCTGACATGAAGCTTTTGACTAGGTTAAAGAGGCTAGGGCGGCTGCTGAGAAGGCTCAGCAGCTATTACAAAATGTTGCCAATAGAAAGAAAAATAAACAAGTGGAACTTGGTGGATTGGTTATTAGAAAAGCACTCTATGGAAATGCTAAAGCTTTGAAGAAGCTGGAAGAATTCGGAGAAACTAGCGATGATTTGGCTTCACAAGTTCTTGATGTTACTATACCTCTAAATTTCTTGGTCAATGATTTGGGGCAACTTAAGGTATGATCTCAATTCCTTTTTTCATATAAGCTTGTTTAATTTGAGTATGCTGCTTGGATAGCCCCCCCCCCCTCTTTTCTTCTGGTTTAAAGAAAAAAGAGGTCAAAGATGGAGAAAAATAGAGTGAGTGATCCAGAAGACTACTTCAAATATGTTATGACAACATAGATGGACAATATCCCTGCTTGTGGCATGAACCCTGGATTTTATAGTTTGGGTGGGTAGGTCATATAACCTAGCAGGGACAGCAAACATTGCTGAAAATTATACTGATGTGTACAGCCAAGAACTCCCTTTAGGTTGCATCCCCCCCCCCCCTTTCCCGGCCTTTCACAATGTGGGATTTTGGGGTATAGATTTGGATTTTTTAACCTGATGCTTCTTTAACACTGAAAGGCTACATGATGGTTATTAGCTTTTTGGGATGAGAATATGGGAGTGACGTTAAGCTTAACTGGTTAGTTTTGTGGCCATTTCAGCCATATGGATTCCAGCATGCACTGACTCTACTTCGTCTGTCTCCTTTCCTTTTATTCTTTTGAGATAAAAAACAAAACAAGCTTAGCAGCTACTGTTCTTGACATATTGTATGATATGATTGATTATCTTGCTGGCAAATTCGGCTGGATTGATGGTGTTTCGAAATTATTTGCTATTTTGCTTAGGTTTTCTGTACATGACAAGAAAGGGGGGGGGGGGAACCTAGGGCGGATCTCATATGAGGGGGTTCTGGGAAGATTTAGATGTAAATGGGCAACAGCCTTGCCCATGCAAATGGGGACACTGAGTACGAGTAGAGTTAAGAAATAGGTCGGGTTGGATTCGTATTCGTGTCGAACTTAAACGAGTTGAGAATCCCTCAACCTGAATCTAATCCGTTTATTAAACAGGTTGGAAACCCTTGACTTGTACCCATTTAATTTTTAAACTGGTTGATTTATTTAATCCATTTAAAATAAACAAGTCGAGTTCAGTCACCTAATTATCCATTTATCCAATTAAGATTTTCAAGTAATACGCAATTACATAGCACTAAAAATCAAGTTTACATATCACATTCTGCAATTATTGCCCGAGGCTCACCCGATTCATCATAATTGACATTTTCATATTTATTTTAAGTTGTGTGTTTTTAATTATCAAAAAAAGGGTGAACAGGGAAATGATAAATTGGTGAACAGGTTGAGCTGTTTAATCCATTTAACTAAACGGCTAAACTGGAATTTTTTCCCGTGTCGAGAATCTCGACCTGAATTTAACCAATTTAATTAAATGAGTTGAAAATTTGTACCAAAATCCACTTAACTTCGTGTCGTTTTGGGGTTGATAATTGTATAAGGTCAGTTTTGTCCAACTCTAAGTACGAGTGACCCACAAATTTTTTGGTGGAAGACCTTTTTCTTTGAAAAGCTGTTTTTGTATGAGAAATACCCCCCCCCCAAAAAAAAAGTGAGAGGAATAAGATAGTAAAAAAGTAATTTGGTCCACAACTAGGATTATTATGATTTATGAAGCATGTAGGTTTTTCCACATCTTGCTCTCTTCCTCCGTTCACAAGAACCTTTATGGCGTATTTGGTCCATGTTGGATGCACGTAGTCTGACAGCATCCTGGGACACTGTTACTTGTAAAAATTGTTTAATATTCTATAAAAATTCATAAAAATTTTACAATCGCACCCATAAGAGTTAATTGGTGTTATCAAATCATAAGTTCTTCCAATGTGGGATACTGTTGTCTACAATTTCTGGATTTGCCAGTAGTTTAGTCCCTTTCTTTTGCCAACTGTTTGCTCCTTAACCAAGTGCGACTTGAGGAGTGAGGTCTGGATACTAATGTCACAGGCACTTTTTTTTTTTTTTGGGGGGGGGGGGGGGGGGGGTGTGGGGGTGTTGGGGAGAGGGGAATCATGCAGTTACTGCTTTGGATCTGCATACAGTTGATGCATTTTCATCTGAGGTCTAGCAGAGATCAACTTTCTGCATGTTGAGGATTAAAATATTCCGTAAATCTAACCCCTCAACATATACCTTAGTTGCAACTCAGGTGTATAGGTATTTGTTCAGAAGGGGCAATTGCACTTCGACTTGTGTTCCCATATTTTGTGATGGTATCAACGACTCTGTTTTTGTTTACAGCTTCACAAAGGTGTAAAGAAATCAGGCATTATGGGTTTCTGCGACCCTTGCCCAAGAGAACCCAAGAAACTGCTGGTTGAATATACATACAGAGGACAAAATTACCAAGTAAATCCCATCTGCTGCTTCATTTAGTTTTCTGTCTCTACAATTTTGGCTTGCAGATTATTAATTTTTCTTTCATTTTTAACCCTGTTTGAGCAGGTGATTGTAGATGATTATGACGAGTTGCTGATCCCCCAGGAAGCTCACAGGCTGTAGAACACTTCCCCATTAACCTGCATCTGCTTGAGCTAAATGCAGCTCTCTCTCTGTCCATTTTTACAAGTTCATGTAATTTTTTTTCTTTTTCCCCCCCTTTTTTGGTTTCAGATTCCATTTTGAGTGATTTTCAGTCTTTCTTTGTAATTATCTAGCGATAAAATAATTTCACCTTCTTCTTTGATTCTTCCCCAAAAGTGTGGGGGTAGCAGCACTACATGTATCAGAATAATTTGATGTAAAGAGGAAGGAGGACTGGAAAAGGAAAATTTGACACTTGTTTATCAACTGAACACCATTTCTGAGGGTTGATATAAAATTAGTAGATTTTTAGTTATAGTCTGGATAAAATTTCCTGCCTTCTGCGGTGTATGTGGGGGTAAAAAGGAAAAGATATTGACTTGAAATATTCTGTTTTAGTAAAATATACAAACAAAAATTGATAGTTTGATCCAATATTGTTATTTAAGAAGTAATTAGTGTGCTCATAGTTACGCGGATGCATGAGAAATTTCATGAATTTTTAATTGTAGTAATCATCATGAATTTTTAATTGTATGGAAAAAGTGTATAATAGTGAATATTATAAAAACTATATATGAATTACAAGCAATTATTTAATAACCTTATATAAGATTATGGAGGTTTTTTCAATTTAAAGATTAATTGACTTTTTATGTATGATTCAGTGACTTTTTAAATTGACTGGAACATGCAAACTATTATATATCATATATGTAATATAATAATGAATAGATTGATGTAAGATTCATAATTGTCATACTATTAGCATTTGCCCAATTGTTAGTTGTTAGTTGTTAATTTTAAATTAAAATAATGATCATAATGAGCATTTAATGTACGCTTTTATTCATATAAGTTTTAAAAGTAAAAAATGATTTTACAATTAAATTTAATTTATAAATAGTAATAATTGCATATTTACATACTCCATTATTTATGTTGAGAAGTCAAAAATGGCTTTGATGTACAATAAAATAAGAATGAACGTACTAATATTTTATGCAATTATTTTAATGGGTACAAACATTTCATCAGGATAATAATACTCACGAAATCAATTTAAATTATTATAATTATAATTAACAACAGTGTTAATGTAGACGCTTAAAAGGCATAAATGCACAATATATTAACAGCAACAAAGTAATGCACAATTGTAGTTAAAACATCTAGAGGACCCTACTATTTGAACATTTGGAGGTATATCTGATCTAACAATCACAAATTCAGGACATTATAGTTAAAATAATGCGGTCCACCTGTTATTAAAGAGGAGGAAAAAGTAACATTACTAATGTATTTATGTTAAATGAATAGCTATTTGAAATTGGGGTTAGACAAATGTAAGATTTGATGTTCCATATTTGCACACAAATATAAGATTGGATGTCATATATTTGTAAGAAAATCATACTGATTGTACATCACATTACAAATATACGGTATAAAATTAAGGATTTTTTACATGTAATAAACTAATTAGTTATTATTCTTAATTAAATGAATTAAACATATCAACTATTTAATTAAATGAGTTAAAAATTTATATCTAAACTCACTTAATTTTTTATCAATTTTGAATCAATAATCGTGTTAGAGCCACGGTACTAGCTCTAGCCAAACCTCAGAGGAGGGTGATGTACTGATGCTAGGCGGATCCAAATCGCGCCAGATCCGCTGTGCCAGCTCAGAGCAGTTGATGTACTAATGTCAGTCGTGTCAAAGTCGTTACGAGTTAAGACATAACGAAAACCAACTACTTCACCGGCTGGAGGCTGGACTGGAGCCTTCATCACTCTCCGGTGAAGAAAATCAAGAGAACAACAATGGCGGCATCGCATTCACCATCACCCTGCATCTTCTGCCAAATTGCTCGCTCCGCCACTTCTACTCGACTTCTCCACCAGGTTCCCCCCCTCTCTCTCTCTCTGAATTTTGCTTCTGGAGAACTGGAAAACTCCAATTTCAGTTTTAGGGTTTTGGTTTTACAGGACGACAAGGTTGTGGCTTTCCAGGACATAAAACCTGCGGCGTTCCGGTTCGTCCAATTCATTTCTGCTAGACTAATGTTTTTTCATTGCTTATTCTGTCTATTATCCATTCTAAAACTTGTGCATTCTTGTTGATCGCGCGCTGTTTAATATGTATTTAAGTGCTTCTATAATTTCGATGGCAAAATTTTTTATATGCATTTGCTGAAATCAATTTGAATGACCCAAAGGCAAAGTTGCTGAAATCAGCGCTGTTCAATTGAGAAGAGCGGCAGTCGGGTTGGGGGCTAGCTCATAAAACTCTATATTTGAGCTTCCTTCCAAATTTGCTTTCCAAGAATCAATGCCTCAAGGGACTAGATGCTGCCCAAGTGATTGATGCCTCACAGATCACGTTACACCGTTCTTGTTTCTCTATTGTTTTATGTATTCATCTCTTTGCTTAAAATTTTGGGTGGGGTGTCAAAGAGGATCACAAGGCTGGGCTTTTTTGTAGGATATTTACTAGGGAAAGAGGGCCCACCTGATCAATTGGGATTTGGTTTGTAGACCTGAGGTTGAGAAGATTGGAGAATGGAACATGAGGTCATCCATTGTGCTTAAATACGTTGCGGTACCTCCAATAGTGACGGGAACTTCATAGCAAATAATCATAAGGAGAATGATTGCATTTGGAGATTGTTGGATATCCAAGCCGGGGTAGGATCTTGCCATTCACTGCTATTCTTTGAAATTATTTAGTAGGTATAACATTCTTTGGTTAGAAACAGATATGGGAACGGCTACAGATTCCGAATTAGGAGAATCACTAGAGGCCGCTTTTCCACACCAGGCTCCTGTTTCTTTCCAGTTGTTCCACTCTCTGCATTTCTGTATGTAGGGGGCAATTATTCTTCTTGAAGCCTATGCGGATTAAGGAACACATTGATTGGGAGATGGAACTGTTTATATCTCTACTTGACTTTCTAGATGCCATTCAATTCAATTCTAGTTCTGATATGATAGTGTGAAAAGAAGTTTGATGGCCTTTTCTGCTTTTCAAATTGTTCTGTGACCACTTCTTATCTCCTCATATTGTCTTGGTTTTCTTTCGTCCACCATTTTCTAGAATTTGAAAGTATCTGGCTGTTTGCCATGGTTTTGTGTTAGATCCAAATGAAAAAAAGGGCGGTTCAAACAAGTGCATTGGGTAGGGCAATCTCTCCAAAGAAGATATCAGTAGAACTTGCTTGCTCCATTCAATATGAACTTGTACAATGTAAGTAGAGAAGGCACTTCTAGATGACAGGGGACTGAGGTGTGTTGAGCTACAACTGGGATTACTTGCAATCTGCTGTATTAGCTTCCAGAGGAACAATGAACAGAATGTTTTGGCAGTGTGCTTTCTTACCCGATCCATGGAGTACCTGGATGCAAAGGAATTTCTGCCCCCCTCCCCCGGGGTCCTGCCCTTCACCGGTTGGGTGTATAGAAAGGTGTTCCTAGCTGTCCTTTGGGCTACCGCTGCGGGAGCTTTGAGGGGGCATCTCCCTTGCGGAGATTCAATGTAAGATAATTCGGTAATTCCTAATTGTCTTGATCCTTATTCAAGGGCATCTTATCCTATTAGATTAAAGTTTCATTGTTACTTAACTTATATTTTTTCCTCATCTCTAATGAATAATTGTTTGCTTAGTATTTTAAGATTCTCTGAAACAGTTGTCTCTTTCCTTTAGTTTTGCAAATGTATGTGGTTTAAGTTTTTTGGGTATGCTCACTGTGTATCATTCTCTTCAAGCCTCTATTGTAAAATAATGAGATTTTGGAATGAGAAAGTTATTTTCACGTGAGGGTGGGGTGGTTAGTAATGTCCAATGTCTACCATTACATAGTGCCATATTGGTCATCTGCATCATTCCCACTATGTGCACAAAGCGAAGCAGTCCTCTCATTTTGTGATGGTGTTTGGAGATGACTGATTTTGCAGGCATTATTTGGTCATCCCTGTAGAGCACATCCCAACAGTGAAAAACCTTCAAAGAAGACCTGAAGACTATTCTCTTGGTAATGCTAAAATATGCTGATTGTTGCATGGTACTCAATTAAGCTCTCTGAACTGGATCGTATTCTAATATATGATTTGGGCATCTGCAGTAAGTCACATGCTTGATGTCGGCAAGATGCTATTACAACGAGATGCCCCTCAGTCCAAGGAGCATAGGTATAGTTCTTGACATCTGGTTGTGTGCTCTTCTCACTTACTGCCTCTTTTCTTTCGGATCATGGTGGAGTCTTTAGATGTGAGTGTGCGACTTGTCTGCCCTTTCAGTGTTCCTGCCCCTCTGTATTATAGCAATCCAACCACAACTTACAATGCTAAAAGTTCTTATCATGGGAGAACTAAACTTGAGGAGCTTGATTGCCATTTTGTAGTGTCTTTCGTTTTTTTAATGAGGAAATAAGAACAATAATACATCATCATCAAAAGGTTGGATGCAAAGCTTGCGTCGTAAAAAGGACCATATACATCCATTATGGAAACCATCCAAAAATCTAAAATGTCAAAAGAAGAATGTAAAAAGTTCCAATTATTCCAAAAATATATATGTATATATGCATATATGTGTATATGTATACGTGTGTGTGTGTGCGTGTGTGCACGCGCGCGTGCATGTGCGTGTGCGTGTGCGTGTGTGTGTTCTTAGTGAATTTGTGAAATATATCAGGGAACCTTTTTTTTTATTTTTTGAAATTTATGGTCCTTGTGAGCAAATTCAATTCACTTTTTCATGGGTCAACCAAGGCAATGCATAAGAGTGCAATCGTTCATTCATCTTGCAGGTTTGGCTTCCACCAACCTCCTTTTAACAGTGTTGACCATCTCCACCTTCATTGCTTGGGGCTTCCATTTACGCCAAGGTAGAATGTTTTCTAGCTCTTAATAACTGGTTTTGTTTTGGCCAGTTTGTTTTCATTAGAAAAGAGGAATACTTGCTTTAGCTATCGCTTATGGAAGTGCTTATGCAGTTGGAAAGCAATAAAATACAAGTCATTTGGACCCTTTGGATTTATTGAAGCTGAGAAGCTTTTGGAAAAAATTAAGCCTGAACAGCCATGCAACCTATAGGTATGCTTTTCAGATACTGACTTAGAGATTGCAGAAATTTGAACTTTGATATATTTCTTTGCTATATAATATGTTGGAATTCAATGAATCATTCAGAACCTGGGCGGATTAATTGTCAAGTAAAATTTTGCTATCTGAGTAATAAAAGTTCTAGAGATCACTTGATATTGAGAATTCATTGTCTTACTTTTGCTGAGTTGCTCTATACAGATAGCTTCTTGCCCATCTTCTAGAATTTTGGAGTTGTTGCTTGTATGGGTCCCGGGAATTATGTTCTTAAAGAATGTACTTGTCTTTACCTGATTATGTCAGCCTGTTCGCCAGATCTGGGGATGTTTCCGTGGTCATCTATGTTCCTAAAGGTTTCTGTGCATCCCTGTGTTAGTTTGCTGGAGTGAATGAATCTTCTCTTCAGTTAATAGCATGTAGTTGTCCATGAGATGTCAAAACTTTCGGGGCTGTTTGATACAAGTCTCTAGGTTTGTCATTTCTTCCCTAGAAACTTGTTATTGTTCATCCAGTTGAATTTAATTTCCAATTGAACTTGTTATTGTCATTTCTTCCCTAGAAAATTGTTATGTTCCTAAAGGTTTCTGCCCATCCCTGTATTAGTTTGCTCACGTGGATGAGTCGTCCCTTTAGTAACTAGCATGTAGTTGTCCATGAGATAACAAAACCTTTCAGGGCTATTTCGTAAATGTTCCTAAGTTTGTTATTTCTTCCCAAGCAAACTTTCTATTGTTCATCCGATTGAACTTGGTATCAGATAATTCCCACTATAAAAGGTTAATGAGTTGTCCACGATGGTAATGGTTGCTAACTATGTGATGATTCCACACAAAACGCTGTCATTTGATTTAGCATGGTCTATTGCATATATTATTTGGGAACCCTATGATGTCGGCTTGAATGAGGGGGATAATTTCCACTATACAAGGTTAATGAGTAATTATTATTGTATCAGATTAGTGTTCAACAGGATTAGGTTTGGCTACCAGGTTGTTAGTATTTGCGAGACTAAAAATACTCTTTCACTCTCCTCCATAAGCATTGGACCAACATCAATTCCACCTACCTTAATTCTTGGGTATATCGTTGTGGTGAAGCACATTGTTTAGAGCAATCAGTTCTTTGTATTTTTGTAAAATCATCAAGGAATCCTCATGGAAGTAAGAGAGAGTGTTGTTTTTTTTTTGGGGGGGGGGGGGGTGGGGACAGAGAGTGAGAGGAGGAGGGGCAGCCGGGGTGAGGGAGAGGGAGGGGGGGGGGAGATGGTTAATGTGGGGTTGCCGTTTGATGTGGAGTTGATGGTGGTGATAATTTAGGTGCTGATGACCCGGTTGATTATTTACTAGGTATAGTTGGCTTGGCATTTGGTAGCTATAGTTGGCTTGCTATTTCTGAAGATAGTTTTGTTCGCGCTACGTGAAGAGATTATCCTATTACTAGGCTGTTCTGTGTTGATGTGATAGTCTTTCAAATTTGCTCTGGTGTTTTTGCTTTTATCTGAATTACATAACAAGGATTTAGAGATATATTGTTAGGTGGATGGGGTGCGTATCACTCGTCAATTATATCTGCTTGTAGTTCCCATGTAGATATTGTCCATCTAGATAATACCAAGTTGGGTGAATAGACTCTTGGGTTTGGTGTGTGGAAGGTCAATCAAATTATAAGGGTTGCAAGGGGATATATGATATATCCGTATTGCAATTATGTCCAATCCTATATTCTCTGCGAGGCTCTTAGGTTTTAAATTGAAAGAATAAGTTCTTATTGTCTCCAGAACCCAGCAGCCCTTTGATGTTGTGTGCATGGGAATAGCTTCTGATTAAAGGTCTATCTTGCAGTAGACAATGACTATGTTCATTTCGTAATTCGTACTTTGTTCTCCTATCTGTTCCAAAATTTGTCAAGGAGCTGTTGAAATTTTCATATGAGTATTGAAGCTTTTGTAGAGCTTGAAACATTTAAGTATTTAATTAAAAATACTGAAATTTGTAAAGGAGTCTTGAAGATTGTAGAAGAATCTTGAGATTTGTTGTTGATTTTCAGAAATTTGTAGAGTCTTGAAGTTTGTAGATGAGCTTTAGAATTTATATAGCTCTGAAGATCTTAATAGCACCGAAAATTTTCCTTCACAAATTTCAGTACAAGATCTAAGATTTTCATAGCAGATGAAATGAACATAACCAGTGACAGTGGAAGTGTCTGTCAGGTTAGGGTTGTGAATTTCACCCTGTCTTCATTACTTTTGTGATTCCTGGAATTTCTGCATTGTTGCCTCTAGAGGATGATTGTATTTCAGCCTAAATGTTATCATTCTCTGTGAGCAACTCACGGTTTTGAGTTGCTCGGTGCTAGCTCAAGTCCCTATCTCTCTATTCTCCTATTTTTTTACTGCCAATAGATTTTAGCAACACAAGGACACAAGGGTAGTCAGTCACAAATTGGTGCCGGTACAGAAAATTAATGCCTTTTACTTTCAGCCTTCAAGCGTATATCAAGGAACGTGCTTGATTTAATCCTATTCTTTCTGCAGGGGTATGACTGTCTACATCAGCATCTCCACAGACCCCCACTATGGTTAGACCCACATTGGTACACATTGGTAGTGGTGGTTGTATTGGGAAGATGTGATTTGTTTTTTTTTTTTTTTTGGGGGGGGGGGGGTTATTATAGTTTCATGGAGACCTTTAGGTGGGTGAGCTCTCCCAAATTCACATGTAGCTGTGTTCTGTGTCCAGATCTTAAACTTGACAAGCGTATACTCACACCCCTCCTTTTTCCCCACGGGAATGCTTATTATGTAATGCGTTTTATGCAACAAAAGAGCGGTTGTATATTAGATTCACTTTTCACTTTTGCTCATATTTTAAGGTATCTGACATTTCCTGTCACAGGGTGTTATATTACTTGGTGGACAAGGATTATTTGATTCGACTGATTCAAGGTACAAAGATCATCTTTGCTGTCTGTTGGTGCTGTGTGTTAGTTATGTTCCCAAAATATCTGCTGCTTCAAAATATGGTTATCAAGAGATATGAAAAATCCTTTGCCACAACATAGATGATGGTCACATTTGACTTCAGTGGTGCACATGATATATTTGATGGGCTGGAAAAGCCACACTTCAGGAGTTGTAGACCTTGAACAGCATGCAATTCAGGTAGCAGAAAAAGTTAGATACACCCTACATTTTAACCAAGACTTGTAGGCAAAGTGTTGTGCTGTAAAATTGTAAGACTTTTTTATGATTGTAATATACCATTATTCTTTGTCAATCTCTTCTTTATGGAACATTTATTTGGCTACATAAAAATTGGTGGGTAAGAAATTTTTTGTAGGCATAGGGGACCACCCCTTTATGGCCATTGTCAGTTTGAGTGCCACACTAGTCCCAGTCTTTTCCCATTCTCATCTTTACACTGCCTGTCTGCCTTGAAGAATCAGGCGTCTATTGCAAGTCTTCTTTATATAAGAGAATAAAGATCTTTATATAAGAGATTAAAGATCTAATAAATTACCTCTATTTTGTGAGCTGTAAACACAACACAATGAAAAAGCCCTTTTTTTACAATCATGTGAATCTTCTTTGGAATTCCAATATAAGATTTCCTCTTTGCACAGTCTACTTGGAAAGTTTAGTTGGGAAGTCTTCCTAGTCTTAGCTGTGAAGTTAAAGCTTAATTCTATGATCCGCCTCATCAAGGAAAGCATAATGGGATCCATTAGCATGCCCATTTGTCAAAATAGCATGCATTTAAAGTTGCAGTAGGTGCTTGGACTATGATCTTTTGTCAATCTTACGAGGATGGATTGATGTTTGGTGAGCATCAAGTAGCTGGTCGTTGCTATATGGATGGATGCTGTATTGGCTGAAATTGATACTATAAGACGTGAAGTTGACAGGACAAGAAGAGGAAACCTTTTGTGAGTGCTTGTGTTGGGCATGGGAGCTCATGATATGTCTTTTGGTGATTTTGGCTGCTTCAGATAATTCCATACAGCCGTACCATCTACGTCCTTCAGGGTTTGGAATTCATCTCTTTTGGTGCAATTATTGTATCAGGCTGCATTGCTTTTTTGAACATCATTGACAGCCATGTCTTGTATGCAGTGGTGGTTGGTGGATGTATTAGTCAAGTCTCGGACTTAGATAGAAGTGTTTGCTGGTATGTATTTAGATGTCAGACTTGTCCATTTTACAGTGCGCGCTTGTTTGCAACCTGTTGTATTCACGTTGGAGCATATACAACTAGTTGATACGTATACGTGAGATCAAAGGAAGAGTCCATGTAACATATGTTTAGCAATAATAATTTTGATTTAAAGTTAAACCATAGGAAACAAGCGGGTGTGATTGGAATTAGGTCTTCATAAACATTATTGTTCCACCGGTTTACAGCACCTAAGACAGCGACTTGTTTCGTTCTTTGCAAACAGTTTCTGGTTGGTAGCGATTCAGATCGCAGGCATCTTTCGGGATTCATCCTAGGTGGTGGTGGTGGTTGTTGATAATTGTACAAGTTTGAAGAATGTAGAACTTGCATTATTTTTTGTTTCAAGGAGCAAATAATATTGCAGTAGTAGTTGGTATTTGCTTATCATCATTTATGGAAGGACGACAGTCAGTCCCAACAGGCCAAAAAAGGGCGTGGGCAATTTTTCTTATGGAGTCTTGTAATCGTTTGAAGGTCTCCTTGAAAATTTTGAAAACTTGACATTTTAGAAAAGGAGCTGATCATTCTGCCAAGTGGATGTGTGATGAATGAATAAGACTATACCTACTTTGGTATGGTTATCGTACATCTATGATCCGTGGTATTATATATGGTAATTTGTTTAAATTTCTTAAAATTCATCACTTATTTTCATGGCCCTGCTTCCCCCCCCCCCCCCCAAAAAAAAAACTTTACTCACTCAAGATTCATCCCATCATTCGATCTTTAGACTCGGATACATGGAGGCAATGTTGTTTCTTTTCCATACCCCCAAAGAACCATTACCTTCGTTCGGAATAAATTTATTAAACTTGAAATTTTGTTCCCTATCTCCCAACTTGTTAATCAATAATCACCCTCATGTATAATTGAGAAATTGATATTATGTTCAAGAACCAACTCAACCAAAAGTTTAAGCTTTTGGTTGAGATGATTCTTGATCATGGTATCAGAGCCTTTCTAAGCGAGAGGTCTCGAGTTCGAATCTCTATAGCCCCCATATTGATTTATTACGTAAGGTAAGGCGGGCATTTGCAGCATTCACGCTTCAGGTCCAAATGACATTCGTGTGAGGGGGCGTGTTAGATATAAACCTATTCTTAAACCTTCAACCATCAGCTTAAATTAGGCTTTTGGATGAGTTGATTCTTGAACAGATTGTTCTCTAGGGTAGCTGAGTAATATAATGTTTGGTTTTATAAGAAGTATCAAATTTTGATTCACCCAGGTAGAATTTTACTATAAAATTTGCCCATAGCATCATAGAGGAATTGACCACTTAAATTAAAATGATTTTGAAGACTCTTCTAATTGTCAATCGGGACATTAAAAACTCATGAATTTCCTACAGTGTGGACCCTTGTACATTATTATATGGGGACAATCTAGCATCGTTGTTCAATTGGGATTTGATTTAATTAAGTACGCACATTAATTTTCCTTTTTGTGGGCATAGAAGTCTTAAAAGGTGACTATTAAGTCATATTACATATGTACGCCATTATATCCTGTATGTGAAAGAAAGAAATGATTTTCCATCTGTCATCTTCATGCCAAGTTATATGCTTGACG
This sequence comes from Carnegiea gigantea, assembly GCA_029747015.1. NCBI lineage: Eukaryota > Viridiplantae > Streptophyta > Magnoliopsida > Caryophyllales > Cactaceae > Carnegiea > Carnegiea gigantea. The sequence goes on along the minus strand of JAKOGI010000100.1, from coordinate 1,195,236 downwards.
TTGTATTGACCTTTTGTGTTTTGATTTCTCATCTTGCCAGTTTGTTACTAAGGCAAAGCCAAAGCTTGTGTAGAAGGGGGTCGTGATCTAGATTGAATAATATGGAGGTATGGTATTAAACATTAACACAATTTTACCAAATTTATGATGTCGTATAATCAAAAAATAACTTGTGCGCGAAAAGCCAAGGGGGTTGTTACTGCCTATAGTACACTTCGTGCTTTACCTATGATATGTGGTGTCAAAGCCTCTGTATTTAGCAACCCTGATATCATTTGTTGCGTAGGTAAGGAAAAGAATATTTAGCATCCTTGCTTCAAGTCTGAAAAACATTTGCTTGAGTAGGTGTGTTTAGTGATAAGACCTTCTTGAACCTCTAAACATCAACTTAGGATTTTTGATTGAAATGGCTTGTTGCATACATTTATATCTACTTTGATGTTTTACTTTTCTTCTTTGTTAATTCTTCTTGGCAAAATTAGCTGCGTATGTAATTTACACTAGCTAATATTTTTTGAGATAATGTTATTTCTAATTGATGACAAATAGCATAGCAGACAAATAGCATAGCAGAAATGTAATATGTTTTGTAAAATAGTTGTTAAGTCGATTGTAGTGCAAATGACATTAAAAATATGTATAATTTACCAAAATATATAAGGGGTAAAAAAAAGAAATTTTTTTTGAAATAATAAAAACTCATTTTTTAAAAATTTTCAGAAGGTTATTTAATGCGCAACATATTATTACAAAGACGAGTTCATCAAATACATATATTTAGGTATTTAGTGAAAAAAAAAAATAATTTTGAAATAATATTGTTGAATATAACTACTATGAAAATACAAAATAAAAATTACTATTTTAGTAGTATGTGTATTTGGAGTTTAGACCTGGAATAGACCTAAGAAGACGAGTCTGTGACAAAACTTGAGCCTAACTTCTTTTTTCTTAGCCTAACTTCTTTTTTCTTTTTGGGTCGTATTATATTGTAGGTTAAATTATTGTACAACAAAAATAAAAAAGTTTCTTCTTTTTGAAATAGAATATAACTTATAATATGAAAAAAAATATTCCAAAAAAAAAAAAAACACCAAGGTATTAGAGCATCTGCAATAGTTTTACCACTTCAATCTCATCCTATTATAGGCTGTGATTTCTTAAATTATTATTATGGAAGCTCAAAAGTAGCACTATGAGCACAAGAATTGGAAGCAAATTGGGAAGGTTATGTCTAATGCTAAAAATTGTTTCACTTGTTGTGGATTTGTATGCCTTTTTAGTACCGAGTGCAGCTTGATTTTTGATTTATTAAATTTGATGGTGTGGAACAAATGAGAATATAATGGAATTAGATTATTGTGACTGCTCTTAGCACCGCATTAAAGGCTAGCTGTTCAATTTGTGGAAGTTCTATCATTTTTCTATTGCACCGTAGAATAACTACACTTTTTATCTTATCCTTTAATTAAAAGAAGGGTAAACTCAGCCCTTTTCTCCAACCAAAAAAAAAAAAAAAAAAAAAAAAAAAAACTATTAGATATCATTATACAAATTAATTGGCAAGAGAATAATTCCTATCAGTTGTCCACCTACACATTATACAAAATGAAAAAAGTCCCTATTTTTCGATGATGTGTATCACACATCTACAAGTGTATACTCTTTTTTGCTACGTATATATATTATATTTTTTTTAATTATATATTTATCATATAGGTAGTTTGTAATATGTGATACTGACATAACTTATGAGAGTTTATATTCTTATGAGTATGATATAGATTTTGCTATTTTTCTGTTTAATTTAATTTCCCCCTCCCTCTAATCAAAACTTGCATTATGTAAGTTGCCACAAGCCTCATCCCCCCTTCGGCTTCTTAAAACCCTCCTCTCCCACACCCAAACCATAATACTCTCTCTCTGTGCTCTGTTCAGAAACAGAGATAAAACAGAGCACTCTGTTTTTCCTCTGAAAATGGCACCTTCTCAACTACCCCTCCTCTATTTCTCTCTCTGCCTTATATCCCTTTCTTTCCCAACACCGACATCCCAACAAATATTCTTCCCTCTAACTCACTCTCTCTCCAAAACCCAATTCACCACCAACCACCACCTCCTCAAATCCACCGCCACCTCCTCCGCCGCCCGCCACCGCCGCCACCAGCTAGTATCTCTCCCTCTCTCATCGGGCAGCGACTACACCCTCACCTTCTCTCTAAACTCCCAATCCATCTCTGTCTACATGGACACTGGAAGCGACGTCGTTTGGTTCCCCTGCTCCCCCTTCACCTGCATCCTCTGCGAAGGCAAGGGTTCTCTCTCTCCTCTCAACGTCTCCGAAGCATCTCTCCTCTCGTGCAAGTCACGGGCTTGCTCTGTCATCCACCCTTCTCTCTCCTCGTCTGATCTCTGCGCAATCGCGAACTGCCCACTTGATGAAATTGAAACCTCGGATTGCTCGAATTTCGCATGCCCGTCATTTTATTATGCATATGGTGACGGAAGCTTGATTGGTCAGCTTCATAGGGATGATTTGATTATCCCCTCAAGCTCAAAAAAGCCATTCATTTTGAGGAATTTCACATTTGGGTGTGCTCACTCTACATTGGGTGAACCCATCGGGGTGGCTGGGTTCGGGTTCGGGCCGCTCTCTTTACCCGCCCAGCTGGCCCGTTTGTCTCCGGAGTTGGGGACCCAGTTTTCTTACTGCTTGGTTTCTCACTCCTTTGACTCTGCCAGGTTGCGACACCCAAGTCCTCTGATTTTGGGGAAATATAAAGAGACGAAGGGCATTGATGGAATTTCACATTCTGGGTTTGTCTACACTCCTATGTTGGATAACCCGAAACACCCGTACCTCTATTCGGTCGGGTTGGATTCGATTTGGGTCGGCATCTGCCGGATCCCGGCCCCCGAGAATGTAAAACGGGTTGATGGGCGGGGAAATGGCGGTGTAGTGGTGGATAGTGGTACAACTTATACCATGTTGCCTTCTAGATTGTACAACTTGGTGGTGGCTGAGTTGGACCGGCGAGTCAGCCGGGTGTTGAACCGGGCGAGTGAGACCGAGTCAACTACCGGGTTGAGCCCGTGTTACTACATGGAAGGCGTGAGTCAAGTGGCGAGTTTGGACCGAGTTGTGCCGAGTTTGGTGTTGGAATTTGGGGGAAATTCCAGTGTGGTGCTCCCTAGGAGGAATTACTTCTACGAGTTTATGGACGGCGGGGATGAGAGGAAAAGGAGGAAGGTGGGGTGCTGGATGGTGATGAACGGTGGAGATGAGACGGAGAGTGGGCCCGCGGCTACGCTCGGTAACTACCAACAACAGGGGTTTGAGGTGGTTTACGATTTGGAGATGAAACGGGTCGGGTTTGCCCGTAGGAAATGCGCATCTTTGTGGGACAACCTTAACCGCCACTAATGTGCGCCGCTAGTGAACAGTTGCGAGTTGATTATGTGAGTGGTCAACGGCTTTTGGTTCTGGTCAAATTGACCGTCCTGATTAGGTTTTTTTTTTTTTTTTTTGGGGCGCTCTACCTTTTAAAACTTGTTTCAAGTGGTTGTCAAAGCTTTTGCGGACATATTGCTTTATGTGGGATAAAGAATGCGTCCCATGGTAAGAATTTGAAGAATAATTAATGGTACAAGATGTAAATAGGCACTTTTGTGCAATGGGTAAAAGATCTTTGCTATACATATGTTCAAATTACATAAATTGATAATTTATGTCTAAAATTTAAGTCGGATGTTGTTTATTAATTTATCGATTGAAATTGTAGGATTTTCAGTTAGGAAAGGTAATAGACTTCGACATAAGCACATAATACTAGACATGAATAATTCGTTTTCATATAAACGAATTTTAAAATAGATTATGCAATTAGTTTTCCTGACATGAGTCTTTCTTTTATATATAGATGGAATCTTAATTGAAATAGATTATGCAATTAGTTTTCCTAAGTTTTGTTTGAGCAACAACAATCATAATCAATTGTCTATTCTTGCAATGATAATGAAGTATATAAGATGTTCTTTTTAAATTGTAAAAGATGGTAAAAAGATCCAAATTCAAATCTAATACTTTATAATTTTTTATCGGGGTGTGGAGAGAGTCTAAGATAGTATGTTTATCTTTACACTACAAAATTATAGAGAGAATAGCTCGATTATACCTTATGTGTAAAAATCGTATACTACTTACTATTACATAGAAAAAACAGAGAGTAAAGGGAGTGTAGAGAGACATTTTTAAAAAATCCAATATCATCCAAGCTCACAAAATAGGAAAGAAGGCGGACATAAAGATGAATAATGAATATAAGAAAGGTTTATATCCAAATCTCTTTTATCGACCCACACATATTTTAACAATTAAATTAGTTGACAACCATATAAAGTTGAAATGGATACTCATAATTTTCCCCATGTAAACCAATCTGTATTCGTAGCTTTCGTAGTTCATACTTACAACTGAAAACCCTTGGCTCTTTTCAAATGTAAAAATGGCAAGATGACTAGTAAAATTTGAACAGCATTGATTAGAAGGACAATCAGTGCATAAATTAGAAGGTGAACAAGTTAAGTGATGAGTTGGAAATGGGAATTGATTGCAGGTGGCCTTGGGAAGGAGAGAGGGAGATGGGTTGGGTTGTACAAATGAATTGGATGAAAAGTGGAAGTGAGTTGGTTGCTGTGAAGGTGATGATGCGAGGGCCAAGCTATGGAAGGGAATCAAAGACAAATCCTTATTTCGTAGTTTAGGTTAATTGTTTTTGGTAGGTTGGTTGATTTTGGTAGGTTATCCTTTGTTGAGTTCATTCAAATTGGACAGTATTTTATCCTATTTGATTGTTATTTTCTTGAGTTTGTTACTTTGTTTTAACTTGGACTATAATTTTAGCCTTTTCGCGACTTATTAATGGAAAAAAAAAGACTGAGCACCTGTAATTAAGTGCCTGTTCTTTTCAACTTATCAAAAGTAACTCATTGCTAATTGGTGTTGATAAGTTATGGGCAGTGCGAGTAGGAAATATAGCTAGTTTGATCAAAGTTGATGAGTGCTGATTAGGGCAAATTAGTACTGAATATCGCTGATAGATACTTATCATAAGTTGGAAGGGAAAAAAGGAAAAAAAAAGACACTAAGATTGTCCAGCCCATCTAAAGTATCATTGGGTCCTTGAACTCTTGCGCATTCAACATTAGGGTCGTTTGTGTCCATAGCAGATACATGCAAGAAGTGCAACATAAATGACAACAGTAGATCTATTTGATTGTTTTGATTGAGTTGAGTTTGGATGAAAATCATGAAAGAGAATAATTTGTTTGACGGAATGAAACTAAACTTTTAATGGAACGTGAAAGCTAGTTTGAATCTTGTGTCAAAAAATAATTGATGTATAAGAGTTTTTATGTAAACGCCATTAAAATTCAATTGATTTCTTTAGCACTAGCTATCATTACAATTTTGGGGCCGGGATACACCCCCTCCAAGATTCAAAATTGAGACGGCAATGTTGCATCGCTCTCTAATGACTGGTATCAAGCAGATTAGGCCTCTATTGGACTTAGTCTGATAACTGCGCTTTTTCTTCCTGTATCCATTACCACTCCATCAAATTTAACCTTATGCATGAGATCTAGTAGGTAGACTTCTTAACACTTTAAAAAAAAGTAATTAAGAAATTAATTATGCGACTAAAGCGTGGCTAAATTTAAATATCAAATTATTAGTATTCACACACTCTATAACAATATTTGAGGGTTACTGTCAAAGACATCTATTTTCATACCTCTAGTTACACCAACACAAACTCGAAGGCTCAGTTTGATTGGTTTAGTTTAATAGGTTGAATCGAAAGGAGCACGTCAAATTGATGATAATAATTAACGGAAGGAAAAAGTGTGAAAATATCCAGACACCATAATGAAAGTGAAAGGACATATTGCAAGTGAACACAAACAAATCATGTGTTCTCCAAACAAATCAAACACACAGAAAGAGAATCCTTTAGTACAATGAGCTCGGGTTGGATACAGCTAGAGTGGTCAGCCCACTCTTCAAAACATAATTTGGCCCAGTTTAGGTCTGTTCTTTTCGTTGAAAAATATAAGTTAAGAAATAGATGAAGTTAATTAAGATCAATTGAAATGAGTATTTTTTTATTGAAGTGGATTGAAGTGGGAAGAAGTTAGTATATTTTTTTTATATGATGGGTTAAAATTGGCATTTTTTTGTTGAAATGCGCTGAAGTTGGTTCAAGTAGCTTGAAGTTGGTTCAAGTGAGTTCAAGTTAGAGCTGTAAAATGAGTCGGGTTGGGTCGACCCATTTAAGAAACGGGTCAGTTTCGTATCGGCCTTAAAAATAGCTTTGATTTGCTCAAAACTGGAAAATAACAAGTTTTCACATTAAACTGTCAAATCGCGTCGACTTCGGATCGAAATCAGTTCTGTTCGGTTCGGGTTGGGTTCGTGTTTCTCTCGGTAAATTTGGGTCGGGTTATCGTATCGGGTCAGACTTTTACAACCCTAGTTGAAATTGGTTTAAATTGGTTTAAATGAGTAAATTAGAATTTACCAACGAAAAGAACAGGCAGTAGCGGATTCAGAAATTTCGTGCAACAAGGTTTTAGTTTTGAATATTTTTATAATAGTAATTAATTTTTATGAGTGCTGTCAAGATTTTAAAAAGTTTCATACAGAAAGTTTTGACAATTTTTTCGACTACTGATGATGCGGACACCGTCAAAGTGTGGATCCGCGGTCCGCTCATGGGCTCAGATGAAGCAGAGATCAGATGCCAATGTTTATGAAGTTGTACCTGTACGTGGTGTCTCCGATTCTCCATGTATGTTGGGGCATATTTGATATTTGCTGGCTTCTTTCTTCATTTTTGCACATCCTTTACTATTCGTTGTCATCATCATTGAATTCATTCTTGTAAATTTCTTGTTGTCAATGAGTACAACGCCATAGTTACTTTAAATTCGTCATGCACTATATTGTCTTGTTTTGTATTGATTAAGTTCAACAAATATCAACAAATGATACTATCAGATTCAAATACATGTCAAAGAATTAATCTCAACAAAATATGATTTTAAGGGGGTCTACAGGCGTGTTCGTTTCGATTTGTAATAAATGTATATCATCAGTGTTTAGCAACTTTCCGCACAATTTAGTACAATTCAGCACTGTTAAGTACTTATTGAAAATATATAATTATATTTTCTTTATCCATTCAGTATGTTTCATTATAAATTGACATGTTTCAACAATAAGTACCAATAAATATTTCTCATAAGTCGAAAAAGAACATACCCTACATCTAAACGAAACCTTACCTCTAACTATAGAGATATTGCTTCAAGAAAACTCTTGGTTGAAACTTTCTGAATACATATTATTGTGTGGTATATAGAAAAACAAGTAGCAAAACAGTTTTTGTGAGGTACTTTGTTATAACTTATTATAATCAAAGTTGAAAATTTTGCCATGAAATGATTTTTTTTAAGTATCCAAAAGTGGACACAGGGGTCAATATCAACCAATACCAGAAAATTAGAATGGTGCACTCTTTTTCAGTATTGCATAAGCCATTGGCATCACTGAGAATAGCAATTGAAAGCTACCATGTCTATGAATAAATATGATGATATGAACATCAAGTTGAAACAAAGTTAAAGGCAAGCATTGGCTTTTTAGGCCTTTTAAAACTGAATTGTCAGGCTCAGCTAATACTACACGATGACATTGTATTGAGAGAAATTTTTTTATTTTGAAGAAAAAAGGGGGAGGGTTTCATATTAGATTGTTGCTAACGTGGACGTACATGTCATATGTGGCCCTGGCAAGGATAGCGCCAGGTACATCAGATGTCCATAGCCTCCCCTCCAAGCATATAGGCTGCCAGTGGGCGAGGTCATGAGCAATCTTATTCCCCCCTCGCTTAACAAAGGACAATGAATAAAAATCAAAGTTTGCAAGGAAAGCGAAAATGTCTTTAAGAAAGAAACTAATTAGACTATCAGTGGGCGATCTTGATTTGAGCATTTGGATCAGTTGTAGGCCCTCAATAATGACGTGCGAAAGCCATGGTCGTAGGTGCACTTCAGGGAATAGAGGCAAGCCCGACCCTCTTCAATGATTACTGCAGCAGCTCCTTTCGTATGCTTGACGCCTGCTGGTAAGATGTTTCCGTCATGATCGCGTACGGCAAAGCCCTGGCCTGAGAAGGTGTGTCCAATGCATCCGCCGTCGAAGTTCAACTTAACTTATCCGGCCACTGGCGGGGTCCAAGTTGATGGATGGGAGATCGATGAAGGTGAGGAGTCAATGGCTTGTTGATCTCAAAAACTGTGAACATAGGGGATGGCCCATTTGCCAAGCGCTTCCAGATGTTGATGGGGAGTCTTGAAGATGAAATGATTGCGAGCGTTCCAACATTCCCACATAACTGCAAGAAATTCTCCAAATGAATCTGCGTTTAGCTTTTTACCAGCTTGAGTAATGTTGTGCGGACCAAAGGGGTTGGTCTACACCACTAGTTGTCCGTACACTGGTGGCTAAGGGGCACTCTAAGACAGCATGGGTCGCTGATTCTTCAATGTGACCACATATGCTACAGTTCATGGAGAAACCCTGGACCCTCCTTGAGATATTGAGTGACATCAATAGGATGCTAGTGCAAGCCCGCCAACCAAACAGCTTAATTCAGGGTGGTATGTTGGAACCCCAAATGGCCCGCCAAAGATCAATATTGCGGGAGGATGGTGAGGCGGCTTTGTTAAGCTTATCATCAATCAACATGTGGTACGCCGAGCGGACGGTGAAGATACCATTCGTGCTATAGTTATATTGAGAGAAATTATATTTGCACAAAAAACAAGTACAATGAAAGTATAAGTACTTATTGTGATTAATTCATTTTAAAAATTTATCTTTAATACTCCTTATTTTAATAATGATACTTTCTATTTATTTACACTGCATCATATTAGTATAAATTTTGTGTTCACTTTATTAGTGCACTTTGAGTGAAGACTGTTGTCATGATTTTTTTCAATCGATCAATATTATTCCCCCCCAAAAAAAAAAAAACTCTTGCACTTTCTTAGCGAATTTAGGTAATGCAAATTAATAATGTTTTCTCAACTCTTGGGGTCCATATATTCCTCAACTAGGGAAGCCAAAAGTGACCTATGTGTGTGATTGTGAAAAGTGTCGGCTATAACAATCACCATGCATGAATTAGGGACTAATCTTTTATACCCTAGCCAAAGGCATGTCCAAAATGATATGGAACTCTTTTTGAAAATGATTGTTGGCATTTCTATGAACTGAGTACATTGAATGCAGAAGATCAAACACACTACTCAATATATTTTTTTAACAAATAATCTATACTAATTAATCAACTCTAACTAACTATTAATATATTTATATTAATAAATATTCTCAACTAAATTAATTCTAAAAAATTGAGAGGATAAAGTTGGGGATTTTTGGTTATGTGCAAAGACTATGAAAATGCTTAACTTCATTGAATGAACCACCAACAGGTACATGCGGAACTGTTTTTAGGTACTTGAAATAATTGATAATTTGTGGTCAATAGCTAATTAATAACTTCATTGAATACCATCAGAATGTCATATTCCGAAGACACCTCTGTTAGAAGACACCTCTGTTGCAATTCCTGGGAATTTGTCAAAGTTCATTAAAATTCTATCGGAAATTCCGATAGATATGTTTTGGTCGGAATTTTCCGTCAGAATAAAGCGAACTTTTAGTAGTGACCAAGGCCCTATCAGGGCCCTATTTTCCAATTTTATGCGGGACCAAGGCAAGCAAGCTAACACTCTCAAGTGAGTTGAAGGGTCAAATGCCTACATAAGAAAGATGACCTAAACCCTATTTACAAGGCATAATAAATATGGAGCAATTTTGAGGAGAAAAGACAACTTATATCCTATGGCATCATTCAAATTACAAATTCTCTTTAGTGTGTTTACTTAACTATTTCTCACTCTCATCTTGTGAAAAACCCCCTCATCCAATCTTAGTATTGTAGGGGCAATCCTAGACTAGGGGTGAGCATTCTGATGGATACCTTGAAATTGGATCAGAATCGATTAAACAGTTCTAGTTTCAGCTCCTAATATTAAGGAACCAGTCCGATTGGTTCCGAAAATGAGACCTAGAATCAGAACCAAAACCAAAAACTAGTTATGATAGAAAAAAAATACTAACCTAAGGTATAGGCCCAATTCTTCTATTAATCTTTTTATATAATAATATGTCCCAATCCAATCATCTACAAAGCCGAAATCGAAAAACCTAAAGCAAAAAATTTAAAAAGCATTTTTCCTCCCATTGAAATTTATGTTTGTTATGCTTGTTTTCAAGTCAAAAATTATAATTTACTATCTCAATTTATTATTCTTGCTTATCTTTAATAAATGGACAAACGTATCTTGGATCGCATCATATTAATTTACTAAATGTAACTTGCTACATTTAATTGGTAGATCTTAGTTATAAAGTGAGGTTTTATAGTTTAAGGTTCTTGAAATAAATTAAGTTGTTTTGTGATTGATTTTTTACAATAAAAAAATACCAAATGCGGAAAATTGAAAAGCCTAAAGTTGGCACAGGTATCTGAAATCGAAACTGGAACGGGTGATTATAGTTTCAATTTTCAACATTGTGGAACAGGAACTGCCCAATTCCCAAAAATAAGGAGCCTGTTTAACGGATTCTGTGCCTGATCCGTGATTTAGATACAGGTACTTGAAACCACTTACCCTATCCTCAGCCACCCTAACGACAACTTTTATTTGTGAGGAGAAGGAAACCAAACAATGAAATTGTAGCCCAACAACTAGTCAACTAAATTGGGCATTAAGTTAGAGTTCATGGAATGATCTAGATGTTAATGTGTTCTCTCTCAAATTCACTTGCCTTTAGATTTTAAATAACAACAAAACTTTCCTGGTCAATGTATTGCTGCTAGAACTCATCTCGAAAAGGATAACCATCAAAAAATGCCTTTCTTTTAAAAAAATGATGGACACATATACATTGACATAAAAATTGATATTTTCACCCAATTTTGACCACAAACTCTACATATTTAGTGAATCAAACTAATGTTTTTCCCTCATCAAGTGAATAGAAATAATTGACACCCAAAGAAAGTATTCATATTACCTAATAGGTCCGAACACTCATCTAGGAATTGATTGGAAGGTGAAGTAATGATTGTCTAAGCATCACTTGGTAATACATGTACCGAGTTTAACCCTATACAACTTTTGTTGTTGACTGAACCGTTTGGGTATGATTGTAGAGTAGTCTATAGATAATTTGCTGTTTGGATACAAAAAGGAGTTCTTTAAGTTAGTAAGGACGAAAAGGAGAACAAGAGGTTTGTGTAACGCAAGGTGCATTACGGATGAAAACAATAAAGTTCTAGTAGAGGAAGCAGAAATCAAGGAAAGATAGAAAAAGCATTTTTATAGACTCTTTAATAGGGAAATGATCAAGTACCCCCAAACAAGGGAACAAAGGAGGGGGTAAGAGGCAACGACACTATCGATGTTGTAGCCCTATGCGTGAAGAGGATATTAAAGAGGCCCCAAGGATGATGCCCAATGGTAAGATCGCGGGCTTAGATCAAATTCCCGTAAAAGAGTGGAAGTGTTTGAGTAAAGAGAGACCAAAGTGGCTAACAGAGCTTTTTAATGTAATTTTTAGGATTGTAAAGGTGCCCGGTGAATGAAAATTCAGTACAATTACCTCCTCTATAAGAACAAAGGAGATATTCAAAATTGTAACAATTATAGAATTATAAAGCTACTTAACCACACTATGAAGTTATGGGAAATTGTGATCGAGAAAAAAGGCTGAGGAAGGATATTGCAATCTCAGATAACTAGTTTGGTTTTATGCCAAGAAGATCGATAATGGAGGCAATCCATCTCCTCAGAATGCTCGTTGAATTGTACAGGGATAGGAAAAAGGATCTCCACATGGTATTCATAGAGCTAGAGAAAGCCCATGATAGAGTACCGCACGAAGTGTTATGGAGGTGCTTGAAGGAGAAAGGAGTGTCAGTTGCATATATCCGAGTTATATAAGGATATGTACGCAGAAGTAAAGACGAGTATCCGCACATCAGGAGGTAACACTAATGGCTTTCAAGTTGACATTGGACTTCATCATGGCTAAGCGTTAAGCCCATTTCTTTTCACTCTTATTATAGATGAATTCACTAAAGATATTCAAGATGAGGTACCATAGTACATGCTATTTGCAGATGATATTGTCCTCATTGATGAGACTAGGGATTGAGTTAACATTAAATTGGAGCGATGGAGGTATACCCTGAAATCTAGGGATTTTAAGTTAACTAGATCAAACATTGAATATTTGAGGTGTGGTTTCAGTGGAGCGGGAGAGCCAAGAGGGTAGTGGAGAAGTAACCATCGATGGGATAGCAATACCAAAGGTGGAAAAGTTTATCGGGCTCGTTCCTTCAAAAAAAAAAAAAAAAAAAAGGATTCTAACGAAGATATTCACCACCGCATTAAAGTGGGATGACAAAAATAGAAGAATGTGACAGGGATGTTATGTGATAAGAGCATTCGCGTGGGAATAAAAGACAGATTGTATCGTATGTTAGTTAGACCAGCACTGGTGTACAGCTCCTAGTGTTGGCCAATATGAAGAACCCAATCCAAAGGTTCATGATGGCAAAGATGAGAATAATTTAGTGGATGTATGACTATATGAGATTGGATAGGATAAGGAATGATGTAATTAGAAATAAAGTAAAAGTGGCACCCATAGAAGCAGTGGCGAAGCCAGAATTTTACGGGATACAAAAAAAAAGTATAAAAATTTATTATAATTATACATTAATTTTAATATTAGTCACTAAAATAAGAAAAAAAAGACTAAGTTTTTTCAAATTCTCTACAACAATAAGTCAGATACTAAATTTTCTTGTCATAGTTTACCATTATAGCTGAGCATCCATACTATGACTTGATATTCGTATTAGTTTGTTGTCAAAGCACATGATTAAAAAACCCAATCTATTTATTTAACAACAAATGAGCATACACAAATTTTGAGGTTTCTTTTTTAAGTATAGTAAAATTTCACTTTGATATGGAAATGTAATTTATGAAAAGATAGCTAAATAACTAAAAAAAAAGAGATGCGAATTAGGACAGATTGGCCAATGAAATATAATTAAGACACATTCTTGAAAAATAAAACTTCCCCCAGATGGAAAATGATTCATCGTATGCTCTAGAAGATAGATTATTACGAGCCATACTTGATAGAATCGCTAGTAATCGTCGGTTAGCCATACAACATTGGATTCATTCTGGGGCGGGGGTGAGTTAATAGCTGTGGAATTCTCTTTCTTTGTCATAAACCACACGATTTCCCAATTAAATTCATCGTAACACTCATAATGATCGTCGGTTTGGTCAAGTGAAGAAGAGGAGGGTGGAAGCACATGTGAAAAGATGTGAGATGATTTACTTCTCGGAATGTAGAAGATGCGGAGAACAGCATAAGAAAAGTTGGGACGAGATAATTAGACAGGATTTGAAATTTTTATGGCTAACGAAGGACATGGCTTAGGGCCTGTTCTTTTTGTTGGTAAATTGGGGTTGGTAAAAGGGTGAAATTGATTGAGGTAGATTAAAGTGGGTAAAGTAGTTTAAAGTTGGTTTTTTTTGTTAAAGGGGGTTGAAGTAGGCTGAAGTGGGTTGAAGTAGGCTAAAGTGAGTTGAAGTTGATATACTTTTATATAATGAGTATAAGTTGGTTAAAATAGTGAGAATAAAATTTTAAAGAAGGTGGGTTGAAGTGGATTGAAGTAGGTTGAAGTGGGTTGAAGTGGGTTGAACTAGGTTAAAGTTGGCAAATTGGAAAAGACCAACCAAAAGAACAGGCCCTTGGGATAGAAATTTGTGGAGGTCTTGGATTACGATTTTGGACCAGTAGGTAGCTAGTTTCTTGGCACTTCTTTGGCGTCTAATTGGTAAGAAATATGTAGTGTTATACGAGTTATTATGCTATCTTGTGTTTACCATATAGTATCTTCATTGCAACTGCATTATTACTCCCCCACCTCAGATTGGTTAAGTTCTATACTGCTCTTAGCCATGTTAGCATTATGTCACTGGTTGCTATTTAAGTTACATACAACTCTTGCCCGTCCTCTATTGTTCATTACAATTAAAGTTATTCAAAGTAATTATGTTTTGTGTTTGTTACCTGTATATGTCAAACGATTTTCAACTTCTAAAATATTTTTTAAGAACTTTTTTACATTGATCTATTAGAATTGGTCTCTCTACAGGCAACCATGTCTGTAGAGATAAGGTTACTTACATATTGATCTCTCCAAACCTCGCAAAAGCGGGACCCACACTGAAAGTTGTTGCTTGTTTTTGACACATAAAGGAGTTCCTCTTTAACATTAAGATGATGTTATGGGTGTCAATATGCTCAACTTGTACAGTCTCTAAGAGTTGTTATCAGATACGTATTATATGAATCTTGCCTACGATGACTTTTAGGTGTCATTCACATGCACAAAAAAGGGGGGACATTAAGATGATGTTTTCATTTGATGTAGTGGGCCATCTCGATAGAGTTGAGCTGGCCCAAAATAGTCAATTTGGTGCATAAGTGACGTTTTGGGCCGTCCAGATAAAATAGAAAACTGGGCCAATTAAAATGGACCAAGTATGGGGCCGATTTTCCTCTCAAATTCCGCATGCCATTAGTTCCTAAATTCACACAATAGTGATTGAAGGTTTTTCTGTCCCATTTGCCCTTACATTTCTTTGAATGACTGATTCTGCAAATTTTTGATTTTCTAGGTGGTAGAATCATCTTTTTGAATTCTATAGAATATGTGGACTCTTAATAGTTATAGTCTAGGCAGGAGGACTTGATAATTATAGAAAGCTTGACGCACATTTTTTAAGTGGTCTTTTCCTTCTAAGTCTATAGAAGGTGTAAGATGGGCTCTTTATAACTATCTACTGAGTTACTGATGTGTTTTTTATTTTTATAGCTTCCTTGAAGCTTACTAGTGACAAAAAAAAAAAAAAAGAAGAAGAAGTTTACGTTATCATTGTTTTAATTATTTGTTTGAGTTATTAGCCACTTGTTGCCTGATTCATGATCATGAAATGTAAGAAAATGTTTACTGATAAATGAATTTCTTTTGTTTATTACATTTACATTTACTAGCTTATCTAAAATCCACTTTTATTTAGGCTATGTTCAGCAACAAAATTTAGAGTAGCTGACAAGCCAGTACACTAATCAATTAGATTTTAGTGTTTAGTAAACTAGTGTTCAGATGAGCTTTTCAAACAACACTTCTGAAAAGCTAATAGTATTAGTTTTTGGCCTTAAAATATAATGTTTCATATTTTTTGGTTTAACAAGGCCGTTGAAAGTTTTATATTTGGAAATTATGCAAATCAATTACATAAATTTATATTAATGTGTTAATCTAACAAATAAATTTAACAAATACAATTTCTTCAATGGCCCATTCAAACAGTTATCTGTTAACAGTTAAATTTGAACAACTACTTACTACTTGAATAGTTATTCAGTAGCTACACATTCATCAACTACCTAAACTGTTAATTTGTAAGGCCTTAGTTATATGATCAGCAAAATATGTAAAGTATATTTCCTATTTATCATGTTGACTTGGTCAAAAGAAGAGCTTATTTGTGATGTCAAGGACCTAACATAAACTATTGTCAAAAGCCATAGATGAGCTAGACCTATGAGCTCTCTATGCTTGAATTATTTCCTTTCTCTATAACTAGGTATCTCCCAATTTAAAGGGAAGTACACGTATCCTTTAAGATAGGCAAAAATTTTAAATTGACATTATTAATGCTACTCTGAAAACATATAAGACTAAGATACATTTGATTAGACTGCTATTCCTCCCTACAATGGATCTTGTATGAACTTTAAATATTGAAAATTTGATATTTGTACAACCATTGCTACTAATAATAAAAACAACTTTCAGTGTACATCCCAATTCTGTGAGATCTGGGAAGGCATTTTGTCAACTAATAGAAACAACACTCATGAACTCTTGATCAGAGTTTAGGATGCTCATTATGTGAGGCCCGAGACAAATTTCTCGCCCTTTATCCTCATTTCTGTAACAATTGCAGCCCGACTCAACCCAAATTCAGGCCCATACACAAAAATTCTATTCGACTCATCTACTCCCATTGTGTGTGAAGCCTCATAGAGCTCAGGTTGACCCAAACACCCCTTCGCCACAAGGGATCATTGAGCATACATCTTCAAAATTTCAGTAACTGTTCGAATCCTTTCGTTATACTTATCCCAAAGCCTATATCATACATCTGGGAGCATGTATTCCCGAAAACTACATAAGCAAAATATATGATAATAACTGCTTATATGACAAATACACATTAAAAAATGTATATATGTATATATATGACAATAGGAATACATACTCTCGAGTGTATATAATAATTTGCCTGCCTATCAAGTAATAGTTTACATTATCATGTTTTTTTCTTTAAAAAAAAAAAGAATAGTCGTCTGAGTTATTAGCAAATGCATGCGTTCGTTATTCATGATCAGGAAATGTTAGAAATTGTGCACTCATTAGTCATTACATCTACATTTACTAATTCATTCTAAAACCCGATTTGGTTCAGCAGTATGAGCAGCATATATAAAATATGTTCACTATTTATTGTTTTGACTTGGTAAAAAACAAAGCTTATCACTGATGTCAAAGACATAACATTAAGAAATAGAAAGAAAACTATTGTCAAAAGCCCTGGATGTACTACACCTAAATGAGCTCATAATATCTAATTGATTCCTTCTCCACCTCTATCATAGTGTCAAGAGAGGTATAGAAATAAACATAGGCCAAATTAAACTAAACTTACTAATATCACTCCTAAAATGTACAAGACTAAAGCAGTTCTTTCTGTTGCCCTTAGGCTTCCATCATCGATTCTTTCAAAGTCTTAGTTATGTTGAAAGAAATTAAGCAGCTAAGATGAAGCTGAGTTAGAATCGATTTGCTTAACCTGCTAATGCACGGAGATTAGCCAAATGCTTCAATATGAGGACGTTGGCAATGGTTTGAACGCTTGCACAGACGAAATAGAATACCGGATTGGACCTTAGCCGCTCGGGAATCGAATCCTCCGGAACCAGGAAAGGAAATCGCCACGACGCTGACATCTTTTCATACGTACGTCACTTGGAGTACAGGCAAATTCGGAAGAAGCCGCTTGCATGACTCCACCCCTTACTACACTTCCAATACAGACAACTCAAGTTTTAGATTTTGACATCACTCATGCAACTGCTTCACAAAGACTCAATCAAGAACCAGATAAAAATTTGAAGAAATCGACTAATGATCCTCATTCCCTAAAGACAATGAGTCAACAGGAGCCATGACGAAGTTAGAACCAGAGTAACCTCCATCTATCCATTGATCAAATTGAATCACTGTACGATCATCTAACACCCAATACGACATAGTAGATATCGTTCATACGGCTGCCATATCTTACACTTTCCACAATAGTCCAAGCTTAACTAGATTATGATTTATATTAAGTCTTTTCCATGTGGTTGCACAGATAGGCACATCAAACAATTGATCAGTGGTTACTTCACTGGACATAGCGGCGGAGTAGTACCCATGAAGCCATTTAAGCCACTGTTTCATCCAATTCACAATTACATTGCACTCGCTGAATTCAATCTCTCCTTCAAAGCATAGCTGGTCTGGCACCAACCGAATCTCCTTAAAAAAAAATTCAAATCAGAGACAAGCAATTATCCTTCCCTTCAGGTACGGATTTTGTTGCTTTCCCTTCCAATCCAGTACTAACAAGGTAACTGGTTGCTTTTTCCACCAGGTTTGAGAGAAGCTGTCTTTAGCCTTTGCCAGCGCTTACTCTAAGTATATATAAGATAGGCTCTCACATGATATCCTGCACATGCTAATCTTTGAAGTATATTCTAACTACAGTGTACTTCATCGATAACTGGTACAAGCTAAGCATGCTCATACAACATAACTTTGATTGTTGGGATACATGAGAGAAATCTACCTGCATTTCCTTAACCTAAAACTTATTGGCAAATACGATAGCTCCTATTTTAAATAATATAGATTTAGAACAGGAGATCGAAACATTGAGTTTGTTAAGAAGCTGCACGTATTCAGAGGAAACCTTATCTGAGGCGGTGACATAGCATAGCCCTGAAAGGGGGTAATCCTATCTGGCTCCGTGATTTGCACTGCCAACCATACCAAATAATGGTGTGACATAAAGAAAAGTGACCAAGAGCCGTAGTAACCTAATGACCGTCTGGCAAGAAAGGCAACTTCATACATTGAAGCGACAATAGGTTTGCCAGCAAAGAAAGTATTAAGCCCTTTAGTTCCATTCACGATAGCTAACACCGTCAAAATGCCAAACAAAAGCTTAACGTACGTGTAGATAACGCTCAGGGGCCACCTATCTATTGTAAATTTCAAGTCAAAGGAATAGGTATTCTGCAAACAAGACTTCTTTAACCTATAGAGTGGCTTCTACCATCCATTGGTACTTGTGGATAATGCATTCATAGCCCAATCATGGATAGGACATAGTAATCTTTGCTTTATATAATTACATATTGCTTTGATTATACGCTTGCCGACTTAATAGAGTGTCTGAGCCAACCTACCTGCTGCTAATGGAATATTTTGATAGGCTGGGATAGGGGAAGACATTATCGGTCTAATCGCTTTCTCAAACCATTCAAGATTCACATTAGCAAACACGATATTATATGTTCAAGAGGATATTTAGTCCACTTTTCCCATAATATACCAGGTGAAAACACACCATAAATTAATGAGTATATTTTACACACATTAGTAATGAATTCATGTTTTCAATTCACTCTGACATTTGGATATGAAATTCACTTCTTCCTTACATCATCGTCTATCCTATAACGGGATATAAAAACGATCAGTGATGGGAGTGCTTTTCCAAGTACGTTCCCATACTATGAAAGGATTAAGAGAGATAGTACGGATGACCGGTAGATAAATAGACACGAGCCTGAAGGAATAATGTTTCATTAAGCCAAGTACCTGTTTGACAGAATAGATATCTTTGGAAGGAGTAACAATAGATTGAAAAGTCGCCCGTCTAACTCTAGGTGCCAACTCAAGTAACCTTGCTACTCCAAACCAAGAAAGAGAAATTCTGACCCATTTATCTACCCTATCATCATGCTTCTTTATGACTCTACGAACCATAACTGGCATGATTCGTTGAATTCCTGACTAGGTTAAAGACACAGGCACAGAAAGTGAATCATGCTTGGAATAAGAACCAGAGTAATATCCCTGAAGACTTACTCCACACTACTTGAAATATAATGCAGTGAAAAGCATACCCTTCGTACCATGCCAACAACTTTTCTCGAGAAATCAACAAGAGCGAGTCCGACTTCACATGAAAGAACCGCAGAGACGATTAAAGAAACTGACAGGAGTAATCCCTTAAATCGCTGAATGTGTTCAAATACACTCCGCTAGGACATTTTAGGAGCATTATTAAATAAATCTTTTAGAATCATGGCACGTATATAAATTAAACAAAGTCTACCTAGGTCTTAGATAATAGTGACTGATACGGTTTGCCTAAAAAGCCCGCTCTTTTTATTAGAGGTCACGACGACCAAAAGAAAGGGGCGCATGGGTTCCGAAGAAGATATCGGCTTGACTTTCAATAAACCAGTCAAACTTACTTAGTGCTTCCATTAAGGCTTGCTTCTTTCTTTTGAAGATGGTTGAGAGGAACCAAGCCCAAGGGCAATAGCTGACGTTGTTGAATTAGCTGATAGAAGAAGCGGAAGGTATGATGATTTAAGTTCGCCCAATCCTCGCTCGTCAGGTGTCACAGACCTCAAAGCCTAAAAAATAGACAAATCTAAATATCCGATTTAGGGCTGACAGGGGTGTGAAGCTTGGCATCTGATTAAAAAAATCCTAATCTAGCATATGTCTCGGGAGTGGGAGTTGCTGTCGTAATAGGGCCTAGACCCGAAACTGGGACTAGTTCCAGAAGGTGATGCAAAACTCGGGATGAAAAGGTATGCCCAGGTTCAGTGATATGAAAATTGCCATCCAAGGTGCGAAAGCCCTGAGTGAATGAAATAAGGAGCAAAATCCCACCAAGATAGCTAGTCTTGGAAAGCCTGGCTCGTACCTAACTTTAAGATGCATAACAGGAGAAGAGGCTGCAACTATCAACGAATGCAATGCACACAAATACATTGTTTGCCTTAGTGTTCATAACGAATATGTTGTTTTTGCTTTAGAATCCATTGGTAGTTTGACAGAATGAGACAAAAGAAATAGGCATTAGTAGGGACTAGGCTTAGAGCTGAAAGGTGAGCACATGGGAAATTGATTTATTATAAGTGAAGGCAAGGTTGAATGCCAACTATGGTTCTGACAAGACTCGAAGTTAGGCCCGTTCTTGATTGGATGCCTGGATACCTTATGGAAGACTAAAGTGAATTTGGTACTTTCGGCATGAGGACTTGAAGATGCAACTTTGATCGTCCTGAAGGTGGCATACTTCTTGTCTGTCAAAATTTTAGAACTCTTCCACCAATAGTAAAGAGAGTGTGTTTGCACCACAGAAAGCAAATTTGAGATAGGAAAGGTGGAATATGTGCTTTGATAAGTTCACATCTTTGATGTCTCCCAATGGAATGGACTTTAACAATCCTTTGACGTTTTCTTGCGAAAACCTACTTTGCATTCTACTGTTAAAGTAAAGGCCTGCATATATTTCTATTTGTCTTAGTTATTAGTCAAGCTTGGGGAACATAGTAGACGGACTTAGACGATGAAAGACATTAATGGTGAAGGTACCAACCTAGTCGCTGCTATATATTGGATCTTTTCATTGAAGTTAGGTAGGTGATTGAGTCGACGTGCAAAAGGAGATTAAGTCATCGGTCATGCGGGGATGAATTTCTATCCATATTTGACTGGATCTGGGATTATTCCCTTCGTTTAGGCTAGGTCTTTCTCCAACAAGGCCTTCTTCCTTATTATACTTCACTAAAAAAGATTCAAGAGGAACTCACAGCCCAGGGAGCAGCTGAACTAATGTTCTTGCTTCCACCGTGGATGCTGTTCTTTAGAATCTAACATAGAAGAAGGTCGAATGAGCGTGAACAAGTAGGTCGACTTGTCGGGTCTGGGTTAGGGATTAGTTGGTCTTTGAAATCGGGATATCGGAGTGTTCAGCATTGAGGCAGCTTTAAAGAGGAATCTTCATTAACTAACCCGATCTTATAGAAGTACTCTAGCAGTAGTAAAGCCTCGAGCATGTCAACACCCGAAAAAGATCACGGATCGAGTGCTCTGAGGAAAGATATCTATTATATTAAAGAAAGTAATTCATAGACATTGCTTGCTAGCACTGAGACATATACGACTAACTGGGAAGTCTTAGCAAGCAAGTCAATATCAAGTAGGACTCGATTCAATTTGATCTTCTTCTTCTGTTAAGATGTCTTTACAGTGGAAATGAACTTACTTATTGGTGAACGTATAAAACAAAAACTAGATGCTTCGAAAGCAGACTCCTATCCGACCAAACACAATTTCATTGCTTGTAATTACTGGAGAGCGAATGCCAGAACTCTAGTCATCTTAGGATAGATAGCAGAATTTCCCGTCTTAGTCCGATACAACTGAAGTTCAAAAAGATACAGGCTGCATGCTTTACATCCACTTTATCTTCCTTAGCCCGATAGAGGGGTTGATGCCCTGATCTTCACACCTGTAATAAAAGAGAAGACTTACTTTCACGATTTTGCCTTTGAAATCAACATTAGATTAAGGCATTCAACAAAGATTTGAATCGAATAATCGAAGCCAATGAAGCTCTTTTTATATGAGATTATATGCCTTTCAAGCTTGAGCTAGTCAATTCTGTCTTTGGCACATGGTTAGGATTCTTTTCACATGTCTTAGTTAGACCCTCTAAACCGTTAAGAACAATCTGGGATATCTGAAGGTAGGCAACTCAATAGGTAGAACAACTTGCTAGGCGAATTCGACTTCATTTGTCTGCTTCTTAGACCTTTGATCAATGGTGCCTTTGGTGGCTAGCTCCTTCTGAAGGTCAAAAGCCAAATCAAAACTCCTTTTATGAATTGATCACAAGCCGAAAGATAGACGAGCAGCGTCCATCTTTGATAGATCTCGTCATTTTCTTTTAGTTAGGGAGTCTATCATGTAAGCGGAGATAGCGAAGCAAGCCGTCAATAGCAGCCTATCCTATTCAGGCAATCTGACCTGGCTAAAGTAGCGACTATCATAGGACTGGACTCTGACTTAGGTCACTTAATCATATGAGCGTCATCGAATTCTCTTTCTATAGACAAAGAAGTAAGACGGTACTCGAAATACGTATACTGAATAAAGCGAGCACTAAATAGAGAAGCGGGAACCTGCACAAAGAACGTGAGGAAAGGCAAAGTGAACCTTTCCTAAAGTACCCTATTTTTATATGCGTTTGACAAAAAAAAGGATTAGGTTAATTGGTAAATACATTCAACCAACTCCAATTCTAAAACCCATTAACATCTTAGAAGATTTTACACCTTTATCACTTAGTTTTCTACTTTTCGGAAATATATTAGGCATTAGCCGATGAATTAGTAGTTTTTGTTCTTGTTTCTTTAGTACTTTTAGTGATTCCTGTATCTATCATGTTCCTTGGATTATTTACAAGTTGTATTCAGGCTCTGATTTTTGCAACTTTAGCCGCAACTTATATAGGCGACTCTATGGAAGGCCATCATTGATTAGTCTTAGGTAGAATCCTTGTTTTAGCTTAGATCAAGGCAATATATGTGTGTTTCAAGATACTTTATTCTATCAGGATAATCTATTTAGATTTTCTAAGGTAGTGTTTGGTTAGAAGGAAAATGATTTTTCCGAAAAATTATTTACTATGGAAAATATTTTTCCAAGGAAAACTGATTTTCATGTCATATTTTCCGTTGTTTGGTATAAGATGAATCATTTTCTATGAAAAAGAGGAAAACGTCAACTAGATTGTTTAAATGGTGAAAAATATTGACTAAATGGTCATATCTTTGAGCGTAAATTTCATATTTAAGTTTTTTTCAATATTGTCTCTCGGATAATCAAGTTTCGATTTAAACTATTGAAATTATTTTAGTGACGAAAAACATCAACTGAATTGTTTAAGTGGCGAAAAATGTTAATTGAATTATCGTGGTGGAGAAAAACATTGACCAAATGAAGGAATGTCGTTATGAAAATCTAGATTTGAGTCTATCTTAATGTTTTATATCCGAAGATCAAGTTTCGATCTAAACTATTGAAATTGTTCTAGTGGTGAAAAATATTGATTGTACTATTTAAGGGGTGAAAAATATCAATTGAATATCAAGCTCAAAATCTGAATTTGAGCCAATTTTAATATTTTCTATATGATGATCAAGTTTCAACCCAAACCGTTGAAATTGTTTTGGAAGCGAGTCGACTGAATTGTTTTAGTGGCAAAAAAAGTCGATTAAACTGTCGTGGTGGAAATAAATATTGATCAAATGAAAGAAATATGAGTTAAAAATTTAGATTTGAGTTTGTTTTAATATTTCCCATCCGATAGTTAAGTTTTGATCCAAATTATTGAAATTGAATTTTAAGCCCAAATTTCAGCTGTCCATATCATCAAGGAGTTGAATGAAGAAAATCAACTTCCCATCCTCTCACAAAGAAAATCATTTTTCTCAATTGGGAGGAAAATCATGTTCTCTGAAAAATAGTTTTCTATCCTTTTTTGTGCCAAACAACGAAAAATTGAAAAACTATTTTTCGAAAAAATCATTTTCCAGAAAAATCATTCCCCCTCAACCAAACACTACCTAAGTATACAATTCTAGTCTACGGTGATAGAAAAGAAAGGGAGTCTTGGAACAACGGTAAAGTTGTCTCCGTGTGACCAAAAGATCATAGGTTTGAGCTGTGGAATCAGCCACTGACAAAGTCAGGTTAGGCTGCCTACAATTCACCCATTGCGGTGCAGCTCTTTTCTAGACCCTGCGTGAATGCGGAATGCTTATATACCAAACTGTCTTTATTTAGTCTACAGTAATAGAAAAACGATCTTTGAGAAGTTTCAACTAAAGAGGGTATAGACGACTCCTAACACGTATAAGACCAAGACACATCTGATTAGATTATTATTCTTCTCCATATATATTTTTTGATCAAGATTATTCTTCTGTATATCTTGTGTCGTATATTGTGCCAACGCACACCAAGCTACTAATGTTACTTGTTATACGTGTGGCTGTGGATGTGTAGTACTTGGGACTCAATCTTGGCCATTCCATAATTACTGGGTGTAATGATTAATGCCTTACGACCATAACATTGGTCCTAACGTCAACCAAAACTTGCCAACGCTTTTCCATCCATTACGTGCTTTTTAAATTGTTTTTCTTAAAGTGCCATTTAATGTTCATCGAAAGAAACTTCAAAAACGCTCACTTTAATCAACTTTGATTAATTGTTCTATAATTTATCTCATCACCTAATAAAATAACGAGTAACATCAACTTATCAAACTTTACGTTTGAGTAATAAACATATGACATGGACACCTTGTCCTAATGCGCTTTGTAAGTCTTTCTTCTTTTCTTCTTCTTCTTCGTTTTTTTTAATTTAAAAAAGCTCTGTTTAATCTTATAAACTTTTCAATGTTATGATTATCTTTGATTTTTATATATGAACAAGTCTTTAAAAATTCAACATTACTAGAGGGATTCAAAATAAGTGTCTCTCTCAGTGAAAATATTGATTGGACTGTTTGGACATAATGTTTAGTGGGAATCAAGATTTTAGTTTGATTAGCTATTGCGAATGAGAGGTATGAGGCTTTAAAGGTTATTTACGACTTTAATTCGTTTTCTTGGCTCACTCGAAAAAAGAAAACCAAAAGAGAGCAAGGTAAAATGAAAATATGATGAATAGATGCCGCATGCCATTTGCATCAAAAATAAATTAAAAACAAGCATTGTTAGAACTAAAATATTAAGGTTCCGTTTAGACATTGAAAAATTTGATGGAAAGAAAAAAAATTTGAGAAAGTTACTTTTTTCTTGTGTTTGGTTTAGAGAAAATTACAAAGAAAAAAAATATGGAAGAAAGTTAGGTGGAAAAATTGTTAGAAACAAGTAATAAAATTTTCCTCATAAAATTTTGAGGAAAGTTTGAGGAAAATTCTTAACCTCTTCTAACCTGACATTGCTTAGATGACATCAACATAATTCAAGTAATTCATTAACGTTCAAATTTCTCATCCAAATTCTTGTATTTTTTCCTTAATTCAAACAAGAAAAAAAGCTTCATTTTCTCTCTACTTGTTTTTCTTCATATTTTTTTCCTTCAACTTTTCTTTCCACCAAATTTTCTAAGGATTAAACAGAGCCTAAAGAATATTTGGAACTACCGCTAACCAAATAATGGTCTTATCCCCCTTGTTTTCTAATTTCCCCCTCTCTCACTAAGGATTAAACGATGCACCTATAAATACCACATTAATTTTATCAAATATTTTATCAAAAATGTTAAATAACGTTAGTGACCGGCCTAATAATTAGTGATGTAGGTGAGTTGAGCCAGCTCGCGAATCCTTATTAGCACGCTTGCTATTTAACTTGCCACGGTTGGTTCGTGATGAATCCATATTGAGTTTATTTGGTCATGTAAACCGAGTACTCGGCCCTTATAAATATGAAAATACTATTTTAATAGTATTTTGTGAAATTTTGACAGTATAAAAAGAAAAATAAAATTTTAAGAAACTAATAACATATTACGTTAAAAGTGGCAACCACATATGCAAATGAATATTCTTGTACTCTTTAGGAAAAGAGAATTGAGCTCATAACCAATAGTAAAGATTGATATTCTCTAACCGTCGTGTCAAAAATAAAGAAGGAAAAACTCAACCAATAAATAGGTTCATTCTTGATTTAAATTTTTAAAAAAAAGTCTCATTAAAGCATAAGTGATCATGTTGCTCCTTCCGCTTTTAGTATGTGCTGCGACAAACGTATTTGGTACTTTAGTATCCTTTTGAGATCATTACCTTGAACTTTGAGGGATTTGACCATCCATTTTTAATTGTATGAGCAATATATAGATAATTGCCTATTTTTTTTTATCATAAATACTTATCATCAATATTTAACACTGATGAATATTAATCAACACACATCAATACTAATCAGTTTTAATCAACGCTCATTATCATTGATCAGCACTTAGTAGAACTCATCGGCACTGATCATTACTTAGCCATATATCCTATTCATAATTTTAGTAATGATCAGCACTTAGCACCACTGATCAGCACTCAGCAGTATTTATCAGCACTCGTCAGCGCTCATCAACAGTAATAATTAATAAATTACTTATGATAAGTTGAAAATAACAAACCCTAAGACATTCAATCATAATATTACATTGTTCCACCTCCTATTTAATTGTGTGATTCGTCCCATATGATAATTATATTCATTTCACACTTCTATACAATTATGATTAAATTTATCGGTTTATGATAAAAAAAAGCTCATTCAAATAAAAATGTCTTGTTCCATATAGTAAGACAACAACAAAAACAACAACTCTCAGTGTGGATCCCATCTTTAGGGGGTCTGGAAAGATTCAGATGTAGGCAACCTTACCTCGACCGGCAATCCTGTCCGTAGAGAAGATAATTCCAAGAGACCCGCAAAAATCAGATTTTGTGAAAACCTTGTATAGAAGAAGGATTTTGTAAAAACATTTTATGGGGAAAAACTAAGGATAAATAACAGGGGATGAATTAAGGGATACGGAAAAAAAACAAAAAAATAATCAAATAATCAAAAAATAATCATAATCAAAAAAAAAAAATCAAAAAAATGTTTTATATGATAACTTTTACACACAAATGATAACTTTTTAACTAGTCTCATCTCATGTACAAAAGTTTTATATGATTTATATTATTATTTTATATCTATAAATAAAACTATAAAAATCCTATATTTTTTATATGTTAAATTGCTCCTCATAATCTTCCTCTCCATTCCAAATATAATTCCTATAAAAGCTTAAAAAATTAACATTCAAGAAAAAATTTGAGAAAAACATAAATGATTTTTTAAAAATAGGTGCCACCCACCATTTTCATTCTTCAATCTTCACGTCGCCCAACCACCAACGCATCTCACCAAAGCGTGCAGATTCTTCACTTTGCTGTTTTTTTATTTTTCTATTTTTTGGATAGAAGATCCTTCACTTTGGTGGTTGGCTGCACTCAGATTCTGATTTCTGACTATGTAATATTTCCAAATTTCCAAATATTTCCAAATTTCTTTTATCAAAACAAAAGAATTTCCAAATTTCTTGCCAAAAATAAATGAAATTAAATTCAGAAAGCGAAAATCAAGAGAGAATAGAGAGCACAAGTGGAGAGTGATGTCCCGCACGTTGCATATTTCTAATTCTTCCACCAAATTATTTTGGTTTTAAAAAAAAAACAAAAACAAAAATAGTTTTTTTTTTCATTAAAAAAAAAAAGAAACCAAAGTCGATCTCCAGCACTAATTTCAGTATAATAATTTCCACCTATCAAAATCAATTTCCCCCATTCCTTCCATTACACTCCCTCTCTCTCTCTCCCCTCTCGAATTCTCCGTCTTCTACCCCAAAATCTGCAGGAATTCCACTAATTTTGGAGAAATCTGATTCCTTGGCCTTTTATGTTTGATCTGAATTCGAATTGACTCCTTTCTAATCTCCCGGATCTCGCAAAATCTGCCTCTTTTTTTGATTTGATCCAACGAAAATGAGTACGGGCGAGCTCCTCAACATCGAACCTTTGGAGCTCAAGTTTCCCTGTAAATTCTTCTCTATGCGATCCGTTTGATCTTCATTTTTAATATTACTGTGCTTTTTCTAGGGTTTCTGATTTGTTGTTTGATTTGATTTTGGGGTTTTTTTTTTTTTTTTAATGATGATTAGTTGAGCTTAAGAAGCAGATCTCGTGCTCTCTTCAATTGGCGAACAAGACCGACAACTATGTGGCTTTCAAGGTATTTCATTTCATTTTTCCGATTTTGCATTCTCAGGATTGTGTTGTCACTGTTGTGAAATTGGATTTGGATTTCATTAAGGTGAATGCTTTTGATCGTGGTTTGGTTTAGGTTAAAACGACGAATCCGAAAAAGTATTGCGTTCGTCCCAATACTGGCATTGTTTTGCCCCGATCGACATGTGATGTCATAGGTGATTCTACGTCTTAAAGTTGATCAAATTAGCTTTGTTTCGTGTTGTTTTTTTAATGGGGATATCTGATTGATTGAATGCATATGCAGTTACTATGCAAGCGCAGAAGGAGGCCCCTCCTGATATGCAGTGCAAGGACAAATTCCTTCTTCAGAGTGTTGTAGCGCCCGACGGAGCAACTGCTAAAGATATCACTCCAGAAATGGTATGAATTTCTCTCTCTCTCTCTCTCTCTCTTTTTTGGGTAGATCTAATGATGACGAAATTATTTTGACTTCATTGCACTTAATACTGTTGGTTGGTCAATGAATGATGGGGACTTATTAAACTGATTGTGGATTCGTAGACCAATTGCTTTATGCCGTGATTTGGGAATGATTTGGGATGTCAAATTTTTCGATTTAAGAATTTGGTCTGGTTTGATCCTAGAGCTATGATGAAAATGGCTTGTTAATTTGGACTTTGGATTGGTTGATTCAGTTTAGCAAGGAGTCAGGACATGTGGTTGAGGAATGCAAATTGAGAGTGGTCTATGTTCCTCCGCCCCAACCACCCTCACCAGTACCCGAAGGTTCCGAAGAAGGTGGTTCTCCTAGGGGCTCTGTATCGGACAATGGCCATTTGAGTGGGTCAGAGTCTGGTGCTGTGAGTATTCTACGCTTTTGTTGTATTAGTCTGAGTGATTGTTGAATTTTTGGCTGTGGTGCTGAAGTAAGACTCTGAATTGAAATTACAGGCATCAAGAGCATTTGGTGAATCTCATGACAAGTCCTCAGAGGTAATTCAATTATTGGTTTTGGACCATAGGTTGCTGATGGATTAATATTGCCATTTTTTAACAAGTAGACTGCTTATTGTGGCTTCAGTATGATATCACATGAATTGCCTAATACTTAAGCAATGTGTGAGCTCCTTAGGGATTATGTGGAACTTTTAAATCCACACAATGAGGTTTACTTATTTCATCGTTTAATTGTAGTGGAAAAAGAAAAAACAATTGGAAAAAAGAAGACTTTTTCTTAGTAAATTGATCTATCGCTACTCAGTAACCACAATTGTAATCAATCAGCAGCTAAACTTAAACTTGGGAACTAAACAATGCACCACACGGTTTATGCTCTTGATAGGTTTTTGTGTAGCTCTTGAGTCTTGACCGAGTACTATGTTTCATATATCTCATTTTCCCTTTGATAGTTACCAGGGAAATTGTAGGGGACTAGAACTTAATATAATTGTTTCTGTCATATTGCATGCGCATTTAAAGTGTTTACTATGGTCATATGTGTGGATGATGGGGAAATCAAAGATTCAAAACATTAGGAAGTTCATCGTTGGATATTTCAAGTGATTATTGGTCTATATAGCGTATGAGGTGATTTGGAAAGAGAAAGTGAACCGAGAGTCACTGTTTTCATTGTTTGGTTGAAATTTTCTATTTCTTTAAATTTTCTTTTGCTACTCTAGTGTCATATAGCCCCCTGCCCCTGAATCCTTCTACATTCTTTCATCTCATTTTCCAATATGGAGACTAATTCCACCACGGCTTTCATTGTTTGCTTTACCCTTCCCCACCCTACCTTTGTTGAATGCTACCTGCTTTCCCTTTTCTGCTTGCTATAGCTACCCCTCTCTCATGTCCTCAACTGGCACCCTATATGCGACTCATACATGGACCCACGATTCTGTTTACAAACCCAACATTACTTGTTTCTTTTCTGCACAAGATTTCCACAACCTCTTCTTGCCCTATATAGACCACTAGATGCTGCCCCTCCTCAACTCGTAGCGCAAAACACCCCCTCATGGAGCCAACATGTAGCATCCCTGTTCACCTATTCTGCGACCACAGTCCCTCGCTGCAGAAAGTACAAGTTCCTCTGTGTTTCATTGTTTCCCCCCTTGTGGCCCCACCATAGTACTCTATGACTTTCACCACTCTTTCCCTTTCATAGGGAAGAGGGAGAAGAAGAGATTTCAAGGAACAAAACAGCAGTCTTTGATTCATGTACTACAGTAGTTGGCCTTGCTTTTGGGATTTGTAGTTGTAGTAGTCCCTAAGGTTTCTAATATATATGCTTAAGAGGCTTAGAATTATCAAATGCCAAGCTTGGGGCTTATTTCTGCCAAATTGGTGGTATGGTCCAAGTGAGGTGAAATGAAAGATTGGCTGTTGATGAGAGAAACTTGTCGTTGCAAGGAGAGGGTCTCGATTTTCTCTTTTTTGGGAAGAAAAGCATTGGAAAAGTGCATTCAAGCTTATCCTACGTGACAAATATTTGCTTTTTGGGAGCTTTTTTTTTGGGGGGGGGGGGGTATCTCTTTGCATCAATGCAAAATCCAAATTGATAACCTACAGTCCAGCTTGTGTAGGACTGTGGGGGCTGCAGTCTTAATCCTAAATTGAGGAGATGCTGTTTCTTACAACTTTATACTGAAAGCCACCAATTGCCTAAACTCCATAGAAAAAGAAGACTAAACTCGTGTGCAGCTTTTCACTTTTGTCCATTATAATATAAGCAGAAAAATTGCTTCCAACTGAGCGTTTCAGTTTTCAAGACTCTGGTATTCACGTTGGTGATGTTGCTTGAATGTGTAGAACAGTGACTGTAGTCGAGGCATCAAATTTAGCGAAACCCTGGCCTTAAATCATTTGCTTTTCTTCTTTGCTTCATGGATGATCAAGTTTCCAGTTTAGCTCTTTCCTTTAGAGAGTTTGAGCAGTAATATCTGGTTATGCTTATTGACAAGAGTATTTTCTTAAGATGTGGCATTGACTTCTAGTTTGCCTTTGATTTTATGCAATACAATCTTTTAAATGATCTGTTTTTGGAGTCACGAGTCTGCTTATGAATGAACAGAAATTAGTTGTTTCTGTGGAAAGAGAGGAAAACATCCACGGTTAGACATTTTGGTGGTTTATTTACCCTTGTTATGCTTCAGTCACCAAAACTCTTAGATCAAAGGGTTCAGTATTTTTGCGTTCACTTTTTACCGAGGTCCAAGTAGGACCAACTTTTTGTGATCTTCTTGAATATCTACCTTGCTTCCCATTTCAGTTTTCTTTTGGGCCTGGGCACTACTTTATGCCACTTGATTTCCTTTTCGAGTAGCTGTAGCTCATTACTAGGTCCAAAAGGAATGTTACAATTTTTGTAACATCTTGAAAATCACACATTGGCATATTCAGTATTAAATAGTTAGCAGTGCCTGTTGCATTTTGTCACCATATGATAACCTAGTGCCTCTTAAAATGCTCCTTCCAATGCCCCCCTCCGCTTCCCCCTTTTTTGGGGGCCGGGGGGGGGGGGTTTGGGGGGGGGTTTTGTGGAATTAGATGCACATAGCTTTACTTCATAATTGCTGAAATCTTGGTGATATAACCTTGTTTGGAAAGTCATTGTCTGCTGGCTACTTCAGCACAACGGAGGATTAGGAGGTTATTTGTTGCATCTCATCGAGTAGCCACACAAGGTTGTGTGCGCAGCTGCAGATGCTTTGCGAATTCCCTTATCATTCAGATTCTAAACAAAGCTCACTAATGTTCATATTTTGTGAATATTAACAGAGTACTACCTTTTGCCTCAAAAAAGGTCCCTAGGTTTTTGGCATATATTGTGTTTCGCCTGTCTGCAGATGAAAACACTAGGTACTCCTGCTTTGTTTACTCAGCTGTATCCTGCATTCCTGCTGTAGTTGCCTGGAGGAGAAAAGAATGGAGGATTGTAGTAGGACTCGGCTGCAAAGTTAATGTCAGTTATCTGTTTTGATCAGTTTGATAGATTGTCATTTCCCAAAATAATTCTTTTTCTCTGTTTAGATGCTTTGCCTTAGAATATCAAATCTCCAGGAAATTGTCCAGTTCTATGAAACACGTAGTCATGTCTCATATAGGATCTTTGGCATCATCTGCTTTGCAGTGGAGGCCACATTTTGATATACAATCTCTACCATTGTTGAACTCAGGATTCTCCATATTATTTTGTTTGTGGTTATATATAAATTTGTAGTAAGTCCAGATCTTTGAATGCCTTGCTTCTTCTATCTGAGGTCTGTTATTGTGAGTTGTCCTATTACTCCTTTCTGTGGGCACTCTAGGCTCCTGTACTGATGTTGCTCACAATTTCAGGCAAAGGCTCTTATTGCAAAGCTGACTGAGGAGAAGAACGCTGCAATCCACCAGAATAACAAACTTCGTCAGGAACTGGTAAGAGCCTGAATAGTTGTGTTTGTCTGCGGGTGGTTAGTAACTTACTACACTGTCAAGGCATATTCTTTGACTGATATTTAACTGTGCCTTACTAGTCATTATAAGAAAGTTCTTTTGTCAATATAAAGCAGATTCAGCTGAATTTGTTGGTCAGTGTTCTCACCTGAGTTAGTGACTTGTTGCATCATTTGGTGTCCGACTTGTCTGAGAATTTTGCTTGATCAATATCCTTCGTTGCTCCATAGTTAATTTGATAATTTGCAATCTCCATTCTAAGTGCTATTGCTAATGATATAGGACAGCTTTATAACGTACATGTAGTGATCTTTGCATTTGTGATGTTGAGGTGCATTGGTCCTCTTATAATTTAGACTATTGCCTACGTGTAGTCTGCATCAACTTGTCTTCAACCTTCTGAGCATCAAGTTTTTCATTAATTAGACAAATAGCGGAGCTGCTGAGTTTAAATGTTTTATTAGGAGTTCCCCACCCATTACTTCAAAGATTTGAAGCCATGAGGACGCGGATACCTGCTCCGTTCAAGTGTTTCTTGAACATGGACCGATCAACAGCAGACCCTGAAAATAGCGCGACCTGAACCTCACCTGGTCCACATAGTCATCAGTCCTAACGTTATCTGGGCCAAGATCAACCTATCTAAGCCTGAACTGATTTTCCAGGACTGTTAGGCTGTTAGCATGATGTGGCTTCCACATCTTCTGTAAATAGCAAAAAAAGATGATGTTGCTGGGTTGTCCCTCCCATTGTTTTTAACAGCTTATTATGAACCGTGAAATGCAGGAACTGTTGAGGCGAGAAGCTAACAAAAGCCAAAGTGGTGTCTCGTTTATGCTCGTCATATTAGTCGGCTTGATTGGAATCATCTTGGGATACATTATGAAGAAGGCATGATTAAACTCAAGAATTCCTTTTTACCCGGGGTTTTTTTCTTTTTGTCACCGTTGTTGGTGCTGTTAATGTTGTTTCCATCCATGATTAGAGGAGAAACACGGGTTGTGTTAGCTGTTTAACTTTCCGGAGTAAAGAGGAGTTCATTGAGCAAAAGAAAATGAAAAAAGGGGTTTGTTTAGGCACTGTTGATGTGTTTGTAGTTAACTGAAATTTAAACACTAGTACCGAAGCACTGATGGACGGTTGGGATTTTATTTTTGTGAGCGGAGCTTTCTCTGTCTTTTCGGGGGGTTTTGAGTCGATCATTGTTCGTTAATTAAAGGCGTGTTTGGTAAGCAACACTCGAATGAAATGGAATCATTACTAATATTTGGAGAGGTTGGAAATGAAATTTGGATCCTGAATTTATATGTTATGAGAGAACAAGAATGAAATCAAGTTCTAAGTTTTCTTGTTTGGTGAATGATTATAGAATGGACTCAAAACTTGTTTTACGTAAAAAATATTTTTATGACAGAGTAAGTAATTTATTTTTGTAACTAACTTTTTCATATTTTTGTATTTTAATTTTTGAATTGTAATATAAGTTATTGTTTTTATATTTTTGTTTGATTGAGTTAATAAATTTAATGAACCAATAATCTTAGAACATGCAAGATTTATAATTGATTTATGAGGGCGTTTTTGTTTTGGGGGAAAGTTCTCATAATTTTATGTGCCCGTTATTTTGCTTGATATAGCATATCCCAACTCCCGCCCAAGAAAAGCTTCAGGCTACCATTTAATGAAGTGCCGCGTGAATCCTCCATTCTACCACTTCCCCTTCCTCTCTTGCTTAAATTAGCATGGTTCATGGAGCCACCATCGTAATTAACCTCTCCGTCGTCGTGGCCAAAGAAATACTTTACCACACATGGAAGTTGGAACACATTCATTTGGGGGGAGTATATATTTCCAATGCCTTGCATCAAGGTTGGCACGTACGAATCGAGCCCCTGGGCCCTTGTTGCAATCGACGAAGACAAGGGTTTGATGGCAGTCATGGTCTACTATGGTGCGAAGTTGGCCAGCCGAAGGATAGAAGTTGACAAGGGTGAGAGAAAGTGAGTCCTTGCTCTTGGAGCTGATCCATTGAAAATGGTCCGTCTTTCTTAATGCTGGGTTTCATGAACATGTGACCCTTTTGGCTGTATTGCCTTCCAAGACGAACAAGATCCCATGGAGACAAGTAATATGGCTGTTCCTGACTCTTGCACCTTGTACTTTGGCTTGATGAAGCACTCTCATATGTGCTTGATTTCTTGCAAATCCATCTTTAATTTGCGGAAGATTACTTAGAAGCTACAGTCAAGGGAGAGGAGTGACATACGTGAATCATGGGTTTTAAGTTCAGTTCCATTACATTGCATTACATTATTTAAACCGACATCCTACTATTCAAGGTTGAAACGATACATACCAAAGTCCCTACCCACACTGATACAAATTAATGATTTTTGTTGAGTATGTTGTTAGTACTTACTTTAGTGAGCAAAGAAGTAGTAGTCTCTTTTCCTCCTCTCCGTATTTGTTTCTATAGTTGCGAATGGGCATTTTAATGAGCAATGACTAATATTGTGATAGAGAGTTAATTTTGGATGACTCTTTCGGATTTGATCATGATACTCATGGCAAAAAAATATTTAACTGTAAAACTTAACGTCTGAATAGAGTAATTCAATTTTGACTTAAATTTTAATTAATCCGATTCAGGTTGACATGACCAAAAAAGCATTCTAACCTACAAAATTTATATACTCAAATTGTAAAACATATAATACGCACATATTAGTTTAAGTGATGTGTCATTTGTTCACTTAAAAAAAATCTTACATTTGATACTCATGAATGAAGAAAATCAATCTATAATGAGGTTGATAATCACTCTATTTCAGTTACATGAAGGATAAAAAAACCAAAAAAAAAAAAATATTATGAACTATATAAAAGTCAAGCTTGTTGAAAAAAAAATATATGTTTATTTTGAAAGCGAAATTTAACTTTTTGAGGACAACTAAATGAGTGAAAATCATCAAATTTCTAGTAACTTTTTCATAGGAGTACATGTTTAGAAGCAAAGTTACATGATCTTCATTTCTCATTCTGGGAGCTAATTAATATTAGTCCGCTGTGAGCCTATTCTTTTTTTTTTGGGGTAAATATCAGTTGAAAGAAGGGAATTGAGAAAGTTTGGTAGGAGTTGATTTTTTTTTTTTTTTTTTTTTGGGGATGATTAGTAACAATTTGGAAGAATTGGAAAAGATTGGTAAAAATTGAGGGGAGTCGGTGATTTTTTTTTTAAGTATAGTGAAAATGAATGGAAAAAAAAAGGATATAGATTGGTAAAATTGAAGAGGATTGAGAAAAATTAGTAAGGATAAGAAAGAGTTGGAAAATTTTCTAGGTTGGCTGATAAGGATTGGGGTTTGGGAAGAATTGAAAAATGTTAGGAAAGATTGGTAAATACTTATTTATCACTGAAAAGCACAAACTTGTGCAACTCTTCAAGTTCATGCCAAAAAAAGGTTGACCTAGATTAGCAAATACTAGCACTTAGCACTCAGCGTAAGTAGGACTGCAGAAAGACGGAGCTGGCTCAGTGAGCCCTTCAGCTTGACTTAGTCAAAGATTGACTCGAGCTCGGCTGAATCAAAGTTCGGCTCGGCTCAAATACTTATCGAGATGAGCCTGAGGTTGAGCCTGGCTGGGTTCATCTCAACTCGGCTCGATCGAGCTCGTTTAAATAGTTTGGGTAGGGAATAACCTATGTTCGATTGTTATACATATATTTTGTGTTAGTTTAAATGTTCATAGTTCAATCTTAAGCCTATACTTTAGACCTTTCCTTTGAGTTGGGATTTTAGTATTTTAAAGGAGAGAATTGTTCAATAATTGTAAGTTAAGTTGCGTAAATCTTTAAATAATGAAATTAAAAAAATCCAATGTAAACTGTGAACGTTTAGGCTTGACTTGGTTAAAACTCGACTCAAATTCGGTTTGACCAAGCTTGATTCGGATTCGAACTAGGGCTCGGCTCGGTTGCCTGTCGAGGTCCGGATCGACTCAATTACACCGTTAAAGCATGAATCATTTTTTTCTTTATTTTGTATTTTTTCATTGGACGCTAATAATTCAAACTTTGGAATATTTGGACATTAATAATTTTAGCTTTAAAAATAGGTCTTAGCTTCTAAACTTGTAGTACTTTGGGGCTCATTTTAAACTATATTTTTTAGACAACTTTGAACTCAAAATTAATGAAGATAACATTAATTTGATATCTTTGCATCGTTTTTCAATCAATATTATTTGAAATTATCTAAAAATACAATATAAAATAATCCCTAAATTATTAAAAATAAATGCCTCCCAAAACCGGAGCGTCTGGACGATTTCTAAAATTCAATTCTTTATTGTTCAAAATCCCCAAACTTTAAATTACTCGTCACCAAACTTTGGTGTATTTCTCTAGAACCTTCTCCTGCTTCCTCCCAATTCTCGAATTTTCTACTCTCTCTCTCTCTCTCTCTCTGTGCGAAAGAACCCCCTATTCGACCCAAAAAAAAATTCCCAAAGATATTTTAAATGAACCATCGCATTTTTATTTCCTGTTTTTTTTTCCCAAAAAAAAGAAGATTTGCATTTGAACTCCAGAACCTTCGGAAATTATCCACACCCTTCTCCCTTCTAGTGGCTAGTGACTCTGTTTTCACTCTTTACCATTTTCTCCCTCCACTCTCCTATATAACTCCCCTCCCTCTCCAGACTTCATCGACTTTTCCGACAGCAGACGCGGACTACCAAACACACCTCAAAGCTAACAATCCTCTTTCTGTCTCCATCTTGTGATCGGAAAAAATGGCTTCCTCCCTTGCTCTCCGACGAGTCGCCGGCAGCGGAATTTTCCGGCCACTTCGGTCACTCACCGCTGCTCCTTCTTTCACTCGTTCATTCAACACTAACACTCAGATGGTT
The DNA here is from genome assembly GCA_029747015.1 of Carnegiea gigantea. Lineage (NCBI taxonomy): Eukaryota > Viridiplantae > Streptophyta > Magnoliopsida > Caryophyllales > Cactaceae > Carnegiea > Carnegiea gigantea. The sequence goes on along the minus strand of JAKOGI010000100.1, from coordinate 1,157,613 downwards.
AGGGTTGACGATGACGAGAGAGATGAGCGTTCTGATCGTGCTGTCGCTCGTCGCCGGGACTTCCCTGGCTTCTTTTCAGGTAGTTGTTCCCTTCGCTCCCTGTTTGTATTCTCGTTTGGGATTCTTTCTTTGTCTGATTAATCAGTAGTACTTCATTTCATAATGACGTATTGTGTATCTCTCACGCAGATTGAATTTGATTTCGTCGAAGCTATGAATTTAATCTCCGTTTTCTACGTTGACGTACTTTTGTTCTTCCATTTTCTTTGCACTTGCTGTTTTTTCAGATATGTGTGTTTCAGCTGCTAATAGACGTTCTGCGATTGTAATCGTAGAGTGATGAGAGTTCTGTTTCTATTGTGTTCTCTTTTTGTTAAGAAACTGATGTTTCGATTGCGTTTAATTCTGGATTGGATTGTTGTGTTAGCTACATTCGGACTGAAATACTCGAGTTGCACATTGATTCAATATGATATAGTTGTGATAGTAAGTGGTCTAGTGTGCAATACACTAGCTATTTTAGACATGTAAATGATTTTTCTGGAGATGTAATTGTTTATTATTTCATCCCTTTTATGAATCAGTTCCGATGAGTTAAGAGTTCGGTTTGACATTTCTGATTGCAATTAGCAATAAGTTTGAAATGAGAGGTTCACTTAGTTTTGTTGCTGCTAGTTTTCGCATACTAACGAATTATTCTGTTTGTGAGATCAGATGTGTTTGATCCATTTGCACCAACTCGGAGCGTGAGCCAGCTGATGAACCTGATGGACCAGTTCTTGGAGAACCCCTTCCTGTCAGCCACCCGAGGCATGGGAGCAGGAGCAACGAGAAGGGGATGGGATGTGCGAGAAGACGAGAACGCCTTGCACTTGAAGGTGGACATGCCCGGATTAGGCAAGGACGATGTTAAAGTGTCAGTGGAGGAGAACACTCTGATAATCAAAGGTGAAGGGCCGAAAGAATCGGAGGATGAAGAGCCCAGAAGGTACTCTACCAGGATTGATCTGACTCCGAATGCGTACAAGATTGATGGGATCAAGGCTGAGATGAAGAATGGTGTACTCAGAGTCTCTGTCCCCAAGCTCAAGGAAGAGGAAAGGAGGGATGTGTTACAGGTTCAGGTTGAATGAGAATGAGATTGGCGATCAGTTCTCAGGGTTTTGGGAGGGTTTTTGTTTAGTTGTGAAAAAGATTTGGGTATAGCTGTTGAGTGTATTTTGTGTTTTTGCTCTCAAAATAAACGAGTGCATGGAGCGTTGGATGTTCTGTAAACTAGGCATCTGAGAGTAAAAACCGTCTTTTCCAATGCTTTTGCAAGCTTCGTTCTGATGTAATACAAAAGAAATTGTGCAATTCCTGTTGAATGCTAGTTGCACTTGGCATTAAGGTTTAAGATTTGTGTCGACTCCTCGCCGTGTGAATCTGCAGTTTTATGGGCCGATTAGGCCGTTGTCTACACCTAGATCACCTCGAGTGAGCTTGACATAAAGTTGACCAGATCCGAATTCAGCTGTGTTGTGCCTGAATCGAAAACGAATTATACCAGCCCAAATTTTCACCTGGATTGAACTTGAACTTCTAAGGATAAAAAGAAAATAAATTAGCATATTTTCTTAAGCTTATGCCTAGAGAAATGTGATTTTTCTCCAGCAGACTCAAATTAACGTGTTTTGATTATGTGCTTTCTGTTTGAGGTGTAATATAAAGAATGAGTAACTAATGTGTCCTGATTTTGTGTTTACTGTTTGAGATGTATGTAAGGAATGCATATGTGTACAATAGTCCTATGTTGGTTTGAATTGAGTGGCTTTATATGTTTTTATCCAGTGTTATAATTTTATTAATTAATATATTAATTAGTATTTTAATTCATTTTGTGTCTTTCTATAATGAATATAATTTTCTTATTTTTTTTATATATTTCAAAAGATTTTTTATTTTCTCCTTAATCAGTTTTTTAGAAATATAACTAATAAATATTTATTTGTATATATAAAAATAACTCATGTGTAAATTTAAAAAATTTAATAGATATAAAGATTGTTCAACTAATAAAATAAATCTGAATGATGAAACCAATGTTATTAATGAAGTATTTATAATTTTAGACATTAACATATTATCTACTCCAACTTCTGTATCGCGAGAGGAATAGTTCTAATTTCATCTAGTGAGCTATTGCATGGGAGTGTTTGCTTATGGTAAATGGTAATAACATAACTCCTTGAAGTAATGTATGTTAGACTCTATTATTTCTTCATTTTTGATGGTGGCGCATGCATTTAGCATAAGAGAGGTACATATTATGTCGAATATGTTCTCTTATATTGTAGTATGTATGGGGAACTTGTTATCTTAAATTGTACGCATCTTATTTCATTGATGAAGCATGTTTGCACATTTTTCAAAATTTTTTGTTTTTTATCTTATGATTGAGAGAAATAATATCTAATTTTTAGAAGTTAGGGTTGACAGTGAAAATAAAACTTACAAAAATATCTATTTAATAGACGTCGAAAAGGTAATCCTCATAAATTTATCTTTTCATTTTAAGTTTCAATGTGAGACAATTTAATACTGTGTCAACGAAGACAACGTAATTGAAATGACCCTGCAGATCAGGTTGTTAGCTTTGAAAATTTACAGGCCAAAGAGTTTGAATATGTACATCCATCATATCATCGGATTATAGTCACAATTCGGAAGGGCAAATGACAAATGATATCTGTTAGTAGTCATAGAGCATTGCACACTGCAACCCTCAAATTAGACATAGGAATCAATCTTCTTCTTCGCCGCTCCATAAAACCCTGACATCTCCTTTGATGACCACCTGCTTCTTGCGTACGTCCACTGAGTATTCTTTAAACCCTGAAAATTTGATGAACTACTGTCTATGAATATGAAATGTAAAGACAAATACTGTCAAGAGCGCAAATGTTCATCTAATAAGCAACTCTTTTATGTGAAGATCATCAAGAGCTTTGTCATCAATCATTAGTCGAAGGTCTTTGTTACAATACTCGAATCCAAGTCGAGTTTTGGAACTCAGCAGTCATTCTAGACAAGACTCGGAACACTCTATCACGGCATGAACCGCAGCCCATATTTGCATCCATCACTATCACTTGAAACTGCAATAAGTGGTCAGAAAATTCAGCTAATAACATCAACAAAAACATGCATGAGCTAACTACTAGCGTAGTGGCAGTGTCTTTGGGTGCTAGTAGTCCTCCAGTGACGCAGACGCTAAGCCTATTTGGGTCCATGACACAGGTCATTGAGTCCCTAGTCGGTCCTTCAGATGGACCAGAATCGACTAAAATTAGCTAATTGTTACTCTATTTCTGTACACATCCTAGCCATTGATGGACGATCACTAGTGGCCAAGAAGCATGCCAAAAATGGTTTATTTTTTATTTTTTATTTATGAAGAATTTGTTTATCAGAAATTCATAATAGATCCACCAACCTTTGATCAGAAAAATGTAACAATATGCAACATTATGCACACCGTATAGTTTCCTTTTGTGGCAGTTATACTACCATTGCTTCACCAAATTATATTTTAAACTTCAATGCATCCACCAGGCGCAAGCTAAGTTTGGGAGCACCAGGATAATTGGATGCAATATCACATAATTTCTTCATCTGACGCTTCTATTATGAAACAACATGTTGAATGAGCCTCAAAGGATGCATGAATGTGTGTTGAGGATGATTTATAAAAATTCATAATCAAGAAAGAAGAGGTTGGGAGTTCAATTTTCAATATATATGTCTGTAGATTGAGAGTTCAGTCCTCAACCAATTTATGAGAAAAATATAGGGATAGAAGGTTTATAGGGAAGTTGACCAAAAACTTATGTAATACGTCCAAATAATAAGACAAAAAGTTGTAAGATCTCGCATCACAAATTTAAACCAATATGTCCCTATAATTGAGTTGCATTAAATTATATATCATCCCTTAAAAACAATGCAAATTAGTGAAATTCTCTCTCTTAGAACAAGAAAATATGAAAAAGTTGAGATATCTATAGATGCTAGTCATTCAAATGCTTCAAACATTACATATGAGAGCCAAGATGTAAACTCATGAATGCTAAGGATAGCAAGATTTAGAAGTCTATACCTCAAGAGTCTTGTCTACTAGGTATGGAGAGGGTCACTTTACGTATTTACTCTGGGGTTACAGAGAGGTTTGGTTCTTATAGTTTGAGAATGTAGTCCCGAGTCCCATGAATTATAGAGGGGATTAGATATAACAACTTTACCTCTAAATTATAGATAGAATGATAATGATTCTGATAGCCCAAGAACATGTCGCAATTCGCACGAAATAGGAACATATGAATAATTCAGGAAGAGATTAGAGACTCACTGAGGGGATGGAGAGGTCCTCAGCATATGCAAGAGGTTGGATTTTCCCAGTTCCCATTTGTGCAGAGTTGTGCACTCTTTTCATGTCTCCCTGTTCACCTTTCTGGCTCTGAAAAATGAAATGCTTGACACTACTCTTGTTCATCTTTATATGCTTGTCTCACTACAAAAATGAGACTATAAAAACGCTAGCAGTTTTGTCAATTTACTTTGGACCAATCAAACTTTCTGTCATAAGACCTTTAAATTAACATCTTACCAGGGTAATCCAGGCTTTCTTCTTCGTGTATCCCTCCAAATCAAACATGGCCATCGGATAAGGTAGAATAAATACAAGCAATTGAGGTGAACATAAGTCAAATTTTTGGGGCGGTTGTGGCCTTCACGTTGCTCCTAATCTGATATAAAGTGACTTTGTTTAGCATTATTTAACTCCGAGGTTAAAGTCATGGAACAACATGATGCTTATATATACATTAAAGCAATTGGTTAATGATATCAAGAGCATAAGCATGGAGAACTTCGTAAATAATGCCTAAACCAATCATAAATATCTCAGAAAGAATATGCTTAACATTTGACCAACGACAACCCAACCGCCCCTGCCACCCCCAGCCAAAAAGAAAAAAGGGAAAAAGATACACCCACAGCTTGAAGGATCCAAACAACTGCAAAACAGGAGTTGAAATAAAACTATTCGATTTGGATATAAACTTAAATTCATTATGATTCTAATTCAAAATGAAATTCACTTGCACAATACTTACAACGTTTACTTGACAACTTTACAACTGTGAATTACCAAAACTAAAAACAGGGTTGAATACAGCTCAAAGTTGTGTTGACTAAAAACCGAACTTTAGAAAGTGTCATCCATCCAATCTGACTTGACCCAAAATAAAACGACTTGTTTGCTCAGACTACTTACACACCCCCCTGGGTCATTATGACAAGCCATAATGCACCGAAAGAGAGCCACCTGTGCCATTGAGCTAAATGAAGAAATGGCAGCCTCCAACCAAGATGGTCAAGCATGCACCCCTGTATATTAGTTTGTACCGTGAGTTATTATATTTTGTTGGGTTTTATGGCCCAAAATTCGAGTCCCGGTACGGTGGGACGACGCTGCGCGAACACGGGCGTGCCACGACGAAGGAGCACCAAGCCGAGAGGGGCAGAAAATTGGCACGGGGGTGCCGTGCCACATGGCACGGCCGTGCCATGTGGCACTGGGTGACCGTGCCACGTGTCTTTTCACCGCCTCTTTCGGATGGCGGCTAGGGTTTCTGTCTCCGAGGGAGATTCCTCCTGACAGCTAGGGTTCTACTTTAAAGGGAAAACCCCTACTGTTTAGACCCTATATAAAGGGGGTCAAGCCTAGGATCTAATTAACTCCAATCTCCAGTACTCATACATACATTGAGAGGTAGAAGTACTTTGTGAGAGATTACAATAGAGAGGTTGTAATTCTGCTCTTAGATCAAATCACTGTGGTGATTGTGATCGTGTTGTATTCTTCCTGCTCATAGTGAATTGTTCTGGTGCTGTCGCCGTCCGTGGTTTTTTTCCGATTTGGGTTTTCCACGTTAAATCTCTTGTCTTGTTATTTTTGTTTTCTGTTATTCACTTGATTTCTGAATTTCTAATTCATCCTGTTGCTTCCGCTATACTGTTGCTCTAATATTATTCCTAACAGGTGGTATCAGAGCTTTGCTTATAGGATGTCTTCTATCATGAGGGTAGATATTCAGAAATTCGATGGGGAGATTAGCTTTAATCTCTGGAAGGTGCAGATGAGAGCAGTTCTCATTCAACACGGGTTGTGGAAGGTCCTGAAGGGACCTCATGTCAAACCCGAAAAGACAACAGATGAGCAATGGGCTGCAGAACAAAAGAAGCGGCGTGGGTCGCTGACGAAGGACGAATGGGAGGAACTGGAGTTGAAGGCGGTTTCAGCCATACAGTTGTGCTTAGCACCACATGTCTTGCGAGAGGTGCTTGATAAGACAACTGCGGTGGATCTTTGGGCTCGGCTGGAGGAACTCTACATGACGAAGAGTCTCGCCAACAAGATCCGTTTGAAGGAAAGGTTGTATACCTTTCGTATGGCTGAAGGTACCCCTGTCCAAAAGCATTTGAATGAGTTTAACTCTATTCTTGTTGACTTGGAGAGTCTAGATGTGAAAATTGAGGATGAAGATAAGGCTATTTTGCTTGTTGTATCGTTACCCCCTTCTTATAAACACTTTAAGGAGATTATGCTATATAGTAATTCTAATACTATATCGTTTGAAGATGTTAAGTCAAACCTGTTGTCTAAGGAGAAGTTTGATCTTGACATTCATGCTGATTCTGCTGAGGGATTAGCAGTAACGGGTACAACAACTGAAAAGGGGAACGGTAATAGGAGTAAGAACCGTTCTAAGTCTAAAAATCCTCATGCTGGTAAGACCTGCAATTACTGTGGTAAATTGGGTCATATTATTGCTAACTGCTGGAAACTGCAAAAGAAGAAGGAGAAAGAGGAAGATAATTCTCGGGAGCCTGCTGAAACTTCGTTTGCTGAATCTAATTCTGATGGTGACGTTCTATTTGCTACCTCTACTGAAGGGGGGAGCGATTCTGATTGGATTCTTGATTCTGGGTGTACCTATCATATGTGTCCTCACAAGGATTGGTTTTTAACATATGATCCAGTTGACTCAACTGTTGTTCACATGGGCAATAATGCCCAATGTAATGTAACTGGAATCGGTACTGTTAAAATCAAGACCCATGATGGTGTTGTCAGGACTTTATCGAATGTTCGTCACGTTCCTGACTTGAAGCGTAACCTCATCTCGTTGGGCACCCTTGAATCCAAAGGGTGCAAATATTCAGCTGAAGGTGGAGTTCTGAAGGTCTCAAAGGGCAGTAGGATTCTGCTGAAGGGTTTGAGGTAAGGAGGCCTCTATGTCTTGCAGGCATCTACTGTGACAGGTTATATGAAGGAAAGTTCATATAAGTCATCTCCCAGAGCTAAGTTCAAACATTGTTTGGACTTAGTTGGCATTCGCAGTATTTGAGGGCCCTGCGGGGCATAGCCCCATAAGGGGCATCACCCTTAGGGGTGAGACGACGGCGACGGAAAGTTGAAGATTGGAGATTTTGGTCCAAGGTGGAGATTGTTGGGTTTTATGGCCCAAAATTCGAGTCCCGGCACGGTGGGACGACGCTGCGCGAATACGGGCGTGCCACGACGAAGGAGCACCAAGCCGAGAGGGGCAGAAAATTGGCACGGGGGTGCCGTGCCATGTGGCACTGGGTGACCGTGCCACGTGGCACGGTCGTGCCACGTGTCTTTTCGCCGCCTCTTTCGGATGGCGGCTAGGGTTTCTGTCTCCGAGGGGGATTCCTCCTGACGGCTAGGGTTCTACTTTAAAGGGAAAACCCCTACTGTTTAGACCCTATATAAAGGGGGTCAAGCCTAGGATCTAATTAACTCCAGATCTCCAGTACTCATACATACATTGAGAGGTAGAAGTACTTTGTGAGAGATTACAATAGAGAGGTTGTAATTATGCTCTTAGATCAAATCACTGTGGTGATTGTGATCGTATTGTATTCTTCCTGCTCATAGTGAATTGTTCTGGTGCTGTTGTCGTCCGTGGTTTTTTCCCGATTTGGGTTTTCCGCGTTAAATCTCTTGTCTTGTTATTTCTGTTTTCTGTTATTCACTTGATTTCTGAATTTCTAATTCATCCTGTTGCTTCCGCTATACTGTTGCTCTAATATTATTCCTAACAAGTGATTGTTGGGAATGTCACACATGAGTAAAAGAAGTCCCACATCGGGAGTTTGAGAAGAAAGGTCATGGTATATAAGTCAAGTGGACTACTCCTCCTATTGCCAATTGGTTTTAGGATGGAACATCACTTGGGCTTGTTGCCATGGGCCTTGGTTGAAGTGGGCTCCCTCCTTGGATCTCCCCAACAAGTGGTATCAGAGCCGATGGTGCGTTCAGCTAGGCGACAAAGGTGTGGCATGGTGGACCCCATGGACGAGCTTGGTGAAGTGACACGCAGGTGTTGATCGAGCGGTAATACGTGTGCTGCAGCGTGGCTCGGTGGTGTGGATAAGCTCTTGATGGTGGTGGCTTGACACCTTGGTAAAGGCTTCCGCTCAAGGGGGAGCTTGTGCATTGATGTGGTGTGAAAAAAACTCATGTGTAAGGGGGAGATTGTTGGGAATGTCACACATGAGTAAAAAAAGTCCCACATCGGGAGTTTGAGAAGTCCCACAAGCCGAGAAGGTTTTGCCCTCAGCTAGTTAGCTCAGCAAGCATAGGCCACATGCTACGAACTGCCAAACGGTAAAATAGGAGGTAATCAGGGACATTGGGTTTGCCACTTGTAAAGAAGTTCATGGCAACTTATCTTTTCTGTCATAATCAGCAATCAAAAGGATCATGTGTGCTCCAGCATGTGTATATAGTCGGGAAGCTTCTGGAGAACCAAAACATGTGCAGAGGAGGTCAGGGGAAAATAACACTCATCCAACCCATTATTATGACCGTTTCATAGGATTTAATATAATCAATAGAAGAAAATTGACCCCAAGTTTTTTCTATAAACTATATTGCATGGCATTTCGTGCCACAACACCAGATGCAACATCCAGTGCATGCCAAAGAAGCGATAGTAGAAAATATGATGCCGCTGAATTCCATCATACAGAAATCACAAAGATAAAGCGCTCCATTCAATTTAAAGTCGACAAAAGTTGCACAAAGTTTACAGACAAATCCAGACCCGAGACAAATGATCCCATTACAGGAGCTTACTCAACATCCACCGAGAAAAAGAAGCAAATTGAAAAAGATGGCAAAGAACTCAGAATGGAGTTTCGTGTATTTACAGCCTACTGTTGTATAAATTGTTTTTTTTTTTGGGGGGGGGGCAATCGGAAAGACGAACCAATCAATTAGTATCCGATCAACAGTCCAAGTTTCCACAGTTCAAGTAATTGGTCACACATGTCATCAGCAATCTTGATGGGGCCACCAAGCACATTGTAAGACTGCCAGAAGCAGGTGAAGAAGACAGTCAGTTCAGCAACAGGAAACCAAGCTGCATCCCGCTAATAATACAAGCACTGGTATCTCGAGCAGTTTTCAAATTTGCAATGACTAGCCTTCAGATGCTGTAATGTATAAATGGATGACCGTCTTTAGTGGCAGAGAGCTTGAAAGCAAGCCACTGATTATGCAATTCAGCACATCTTAACATCGCACATCCTTTCTAACGATCCCTGGATGAAAGGCCAAAAAGAAGAATATCAAACACAGCAATGACTGAGTGAGTCTGAATTTACCCTACTTACTACCATGCCAATTACCTCTAAAATTTATAAATATAACCGAGGCACAAAATTGTCAGGATACAATGTTCTGCGCTTGAGATCCTGGCCTACATTGACACACTTCATCTTAAAAGATGCAAGGCACTTCAAAGAGCAAAACCTCCAACAATGTGAGGCATGTGACTGTATGAGGTGCAATGCACAGGATGTGAGTATTTTCAACAAAAAGCTTAGTAATTGATAATTTATACTTTCAATATTCCAGCTTTTTCAAGTTATGAAAAACTAGAAAGATATTCCTAATATCCTAAAGAGTCACTTAGACAACCCAAAATGAAGCATACTATACATGACAGGAATTTTTGAAAAATTTGTTACAATCGCTTACTGAATCCTCAAACAGTTCTATGGCAGTTTGGCTCATCTTGGACAATATACATTGTACAGCATATTGCACACCACCCACCATAATGCCTGTTTGTCTTAAATCATGCCTCAAAATCAAAGAGACAGAGCCCATGCGGCCATTAGGGTAATTGAAATAGTTCAGGGTATATTTATGTCGCTCTAGAGGTTGGAGGTAGAATGGTAAGCAAATTTTGGGATCACTGAAACAAAGGCCAATACATTTTTGGGATTATGTGATGAACATTTAGGAACTTGTCAAATGGTCAATTCATGTTCTCATTGATGACTGCAAATGTTTAGTCTACAACCATTCTAAACTATTCAAATAAACAAACAACCCCTAGTATGGGTCCCACTTTCGTGGGGTCTAGGAAATACATACTAAAATATTATTCTAAACTAAACTATTTAGTCTGTATCATGTACTACTAAAACATTCGTTGTTGGGAGCTTTTGAATTACGCTCTATATATTCAAGACACAGAGGATGAAGCTACTACGTTGCTGTTAATAGCATATTTAGAATGTCCATAGAAATTTCAGAGGTACATTGGTATAGCTTATCTGGATTTCAAAAATACAAGTTATTATACACAATTTTCAGTATTGTTGAAAAATGTCCACAGGTCGTCAAATGGTAACTATGTGTTCTCCTCTGTAGTTCTTCAAGCCCATTACTGTGTCTTTAGTACATTTTGATAGTTCAAAGGGCATTTTTATGCCATTGGGAGGGGGTGTTATCCCACCATATCACATGGTATTCCATAATAAAGATTTAAAATGTACTAAGTACCGCAAAGAAAGTCAAAACAACAAATATAATTGCGGGGGCAGGGTATTTAGAACGTCATAGGGGTCTCAAATGTAAGTGCTCAAACGGATCGACCCCCAAGTAAGGTGTATTATACATGATTTCTATAAGGAAAAGTCTGGAGGGTTTTTAAATGGTCATTATGCTCCCAGACTCCCCCTAACCCTCCAAACGTTTTAGAGAAGACCACTGTGTTCAATTAAGAGATCATCTTAAGAGTGTACTTCAGGCTATTCAAAAGAACTTAGATACCATTGTAGGTGTTTTGGAATCAAGTTTCGACAGTTACACATCAATGAAACCAATATGCTCATTGAAATTGTTTAAAAGGAATTTTTGGAATGTCCAGAAGATGTTGGAGGCAAAGTGGGCAGAACTTTGTGAAATCTGCTTACACGGAGGCTACTATACATTAATATATGCCTTCGATGATCTTAGGTAAAATGTCCTATAGTTATTAAATGGGAACCTTGTGCCTGTCTTGACCTTTTAAACCGTATAGGCTATTTTAGGGTCCTAAAACTTTAAAGCTTCAGTGGCTATGTCAATAAGGCGTAGAAGTGCACACCACAACCCAAGCACCAAAGCACATGATTTAGGAAGTTACGTCAAGATAGGAAACTGATGCCATGAAGTTTTGAGCTCATGTCTCAATAAGTGCAGAGGCTTGCAAAACAAGGATGGATATAACGTCCAGGAAACGCTTTCCAAATTAAATAATGCAAGCAAACAATAATCTGAATAAGCCTGAAGCCTCTAGGATTTGGTAGGAGGGAGGAAGGAACCATGCGCACGAGATTGGAGACTTTCAATACATATGAAGACATATTATCAAGGCAGCCCTCTTTGTGGGTAGTAAAACCTGCAAAGGTAAAATCGCCTACATTTGGATCTCCCAAACCTCACGCATGCAGGACTCACACTGAATACTAATCTTTTTGTCACGTATAAGATTAGTTTTCCAAGCGCACATTCTCTCAGTAGCTAAAACCACCATCATTCAGCACTCTAGGCCAACCAATCCTAGCCAAGATGTGTTCTTTTATGTTTTCCCGTCATTTCATGGAACTCACATCGCAGCTGGCCTCACAACAAAAATTGATCCTTGTTACATGCTAGTTGTGTAGCATTCATAACCACCAATACGAGGTTCTATTTCTAACAAAAGCACAAACGTAATTCAAAGCTAAGAGTAAGAATTTCAACACTCAGATTTTTCAAAGCAGCCAGAGAAGATCTAAATGAGGAAAAACCACTCTAATGGATCTTTAAAGTATGAAAGAAAACTCAGACATAACCATCACCTTACATCCAAGGATTCAAACTAGTCAGCAGTCACAATCACAAATATTTGGATGAAAAATTTACACCAATTTAGCGTTTCCTTTTCCCCAACTAGGGCTCGCAGATGCCCACAAGCAATAAAACATAAATCCGTTCCAAGTGTCAATAACAATGATCAAAGCCACGAAACCAAGCTATTAAATTTTCAATCTTCATAGCTCAAATCATAGAATGTCAACAATTGAATGCTCGATCAATAAGACTAGTACCACATCAAACTAACAAAACGTGTAACTACAACCACAAGACATTGGAGACAAATGAATCTCACCTTCGGTAGTAGCGGTCCCGATACTCTGAACCAACTCTATGATTCCGACTATTCTTCGTCAGCAGCGCCCTTTCCCTTTCCTTCTCAGCCTTCTCTCTCTTCAGCCTCTCCTCTCTGAGTTCCTCCACCGTCTTCTTCCTCTTCTCACCAATCTTCACACCACTCTTCCCTCGACTTTCTCTCTCCTCTTCTTCCTCCTCATCCTCCATGCCCGGCTTCTTCATCATATACCACGGCGCCTTCACTCCTTTCCCAGCCACACCATACCCTAACCTATACTTCTCATCCTCCGGCCCCACCACCCTGACCTCCTCCTTCTTCAGCTTCTTCCTCTTATCTCCTTCAGTCTCTCTCTTCTTCTCCACCACAACAGGATCGAAGATTTTGATCCCGTCGAACAAGTTGATGTGCCTTGAATCGGCCTCCGATTTCGGCTCAGGCGAATCGGACTTTGGTTCCGCCAGCTCCGGCGGGTTTCCGGCACCGGCTTGGGGGTCGAGGCCGCGGGCACGGCGGAGCTGCTGGAGGCGGAACTCGGCATCGCGCTTAAGAGATTGTTCGCGCTTCAATTGTTCTTCTTTCGCGGCCGCTTCTTCATCCTTGCGAACCTTCTCGCGATTCTCGAAGTTGTAGACGTTCCACCTCTTCTGAGGGAGGATGTTCAGACCACCATGGCCGCCCATGATTTGAAGCGTTTGTAATGGATCGAATTGGCTTTTTTTTTGGGGGGGGCGCCGGCCGGGGGCCGCCGGGGGGGGGGGGATGCAGGAAGAAAGAAAATCAGGGCTTCAATTGCACGTGGAATGAAAGGCGGTTAAGCACGCGCTGAATGAGGTCGCGGGTCCTTTTTTTTTTTTTTTTTAAATAATAATAAAGTTGAATGGAATGAGTTTACAAGTTGTTTTTGTGAGACTTGTAATATTATTTTTTTTCTTTAATGTTGGTTATTTTTTGGGATAAAATTTCTCAAAATGTTTGGTTGCAGCTGTTTGATATTATTTTTTTGGTAGATATTCATATTAATCCTTTTACTTGATGATGCAACATAGCACATCATTATCAATTTTACCTTAATTCGTAAATATAAAAATTATCTATGCTCAACATTTATGAACAAAAAATTGAATATTAGGTGAAAATGATGATCAAACATGATTTAAAAATTTGTCTCCTAGGCGTGTTCGACCATGTTATTTTCATTTTATGGCAAATACGTATCATAAGCATTCAGCATATTCCAGCACAATTCATCATGATTCAACATAATTTATCACTTTTAAGTACTTCTTGAAAATATCTAGTTATATATTCTTCCATAATTCAGCATGTTTCAACATAATTCAACATGTTTCAGAAATAAGTACCAATAAATATTTCTCCTAAGTCGAAAAGAACATGCCCTTTATACCACCAATAGGATTGAGAACACATGAACTCTCAATTTTGTAATTGAGGAAGAGAAGTTGACATAGTACAACAACACAATAGGGTTATTAATAAAATTGTTCGTCGAATTATATAACTTTGCATGAACAGTAATTAGATCATTAGGAGATACAACATTGTTCTGAGTAATCAATCTTTTTAGATCACATATCTAGGCATAAATTTGCCCCTTATTTCTAACAATGTTTTTTTAAAAAATCACACACAACACCGCCACCCAAGATCGATCCCGCTTTCCTGAGATTCAGGAAGATCCAGATATACGCAACCTGACCTCTACAGACATCCCTACCCGTAGAGACTTTTTTAAACACATGCCTAAACACATTGATTACTTGATCTATAACCTCAAAAACGCAGGCCCAAACATAACCTCTAAAAGTAGAATGAAATGAAATAAGTCATTAAAGATTAATTGATCTATGGTTGAGGACACATTACATTCTTGGCAACCCACCAATTTGTTTGAACTACTCAAGAAAAGAACATAGAGCCAAAGATGCAAACGGTCTACACTTCTCAATTTGCTACGAGCAAACTAAGCAATCAGCGAGTCCATTTTTTCATATTTTGCTATACTTTTAATACAAGTACACTCCATATCTCAGGAAGACAGGAACTACTCGGGCAACTAACGCGACTAGCCGACTAAACAGTGAGCAGATCATCTGCACTCCAAAACTCTCCACCAGATTAGAATATGAAGTTGCTGAGTTGAATATGCTTGTCCCTCCCACCACCTCGCCGAATAATGTATGCACTATCTTCCACATCAGCATTCAAACAATTCATTCTGTGCCTACGTCAACAAATTAACAAGGTCGTAATTAATTTGCCAACAAAAAGCCCCCCTCCCCCGAAAAAAAAAGATACGAGACAGCGAGAGGTTAACTACAGTAGCTTGTTTTCAAGAAAGCAAGCAATGCTCACCATTCAAAATGGTCTTCACAGCAAATGGAGCCCCATATAATTGCAAGTCCAGCTCTATTCCTGCATTTGACATTAAGCCAAGAACTTTGTTTTAGGACCGGGGAAAACATTTGATCTCAAACTTAAGAGGATTCTGAAGTCGTCATTCACATGTTCAAAGACAAAGTACAGAGCCTGTGACATATTTTTGGCATTGATGTGAACAATGAAGGTGAGGATTCTGTCCAAGGCCGGGTATAGAGATCACAAGATAATACACAAATTCAAGTTTCACCCGGATAAGCTCAGAGAAGACGAATTGACTCTGCTTTACTAAAAGGTTAATTTAATTAAAGCGTTAAGTGTAGGAATAGCAAGCCCGCCTTAATTAGGATAACTGAAACTCTTCACATTTGAGAAAGCAAAGGCAACAAAGAGTTTCTAGACTTCTAGATGAATGGAAATGGATATTATATGGCATTTCACAAAATTTCAGTCAGTGCGAAGCATGATAGACAGAAGAATAGAGAGAGGAAAGCCACACGACAGCTATCCCATTCATTTCTACCTTCAAATCGCATCAAAGCTTCAAGAAATTAACAGTTACTACTATATTTTTGACGGAAACCATGATAGAAAGTAAACTTTAGGGAAAAAAATATACGAGAATGCATACCAAGTTGCAGTGTACATGTCATAGAACTTGTCGAATGCCTTGTCAAAACAGTAGTGGCAAGCCAAAAGTTCCCTGATGTCAGTTACTTCGCATGTTGACTTAGAGCATTTGACCTATATCGCAATGATGACTTCAATATAAGGAATAAAGCAACCATAAGAAAGTTATGATTTAAACAATTACAGTTTCTAGAAAAGAATGCCTCAGCTAATAAACAATCAAAGCTAACCGACATCGTGTAATAAATCATCAAAGACCTAAACACCTATACTGTCCATCCCCTGAGGCGATGCAATTTAATGAGGCTCTAAACACCTATAGACGAGCACATAAAAATGCATGCTAAACACCTATAACTCTAAACTTTGATCAAAATTGATACAATTGACCTAATTCAAGGAAACGCCCTCAAACAGTTATATGAAATTTCTACAAGCTGAACTCAAATTGAATATTTCAATAAACTTAAGCCCTAATTCCTCAATTTTGGGCAAGCCACCAGGCAGCAAAGGTGAGTTTTAGGCCCAGCCCAAGAAGATGATTTCATCAAATTTTGTTCTTATTTATGTATTTTTTATATTATCAATATTTGAACTTCTAACAAACAGGATTACAACAGTTACTTAACTAAAATTAGGACATTAAACGTATAAAATATCAGCTATTTAGCATTTTAATAATAGTAGAGGCCTGGCTTCTGTGAATTGTGCATCTTTGCCTCATGTTTCAAACTGAGCTAGCATTGATGCCATTTGTGCCTTTCAAGAATAATTCTAAGAATCTCCTATCACTTTACCTCCAAAATTTAAACAATTTAATGAACCTGATGGTTTCATCAGCACCATTGTAGATGTAGTAATTCTTAAACATCAAAAACTCGCATGATGGAGCTGCATGCACTCTTAATTGTTTACAGTGGTCCTAAGAAAGAACATTTTAGGGGTTACAAAGCCTCCGTACAACTTACAAGTTGACAAGTTTCAACAGCACAGACATTTTTTCCAAAAAAAGAAAAAAACACAACCTTGTATGATATAATAGTAGCCTTCATTTTGAGTATCTCGAAAGGCTCTAGCCACTCTAGGAGTCTTAGGATATTCTAAATATACAACTAAACGGTTCAAAAGAGCGTAACAGCTTCATTGCACCATCTTGTAGAATATGAAGTGCCCTTCCACAACACCACAAATAAGACGGGCAATATCGTACCTCGGATCACCTTTGACCTATCCACAATAGGCCTCAAATATCATAGCACATTTTTCGGGCATAGAAAAGCACAGAGTTACCACTTGGCAACTTGCAAAAACTTAAAAAAAAAAAAAAAAGATTCCCTACGACCATGCATATAGCCTTTCATGTGGGGTTAGCCACTCAAATTCTAAACTACTGAAGATGTTCTATCCATACCTGTAAATGATTCAATGGATATAGTGGCTTCCTTGGCATGAACTTGTAGATTCTGAAACATGTTTCCAGAACACCAACAATGGGGACCATGGTGGCATATAAGTATATAACACATTTAACACTATGTAGAATCTTATTAGAGCATCCTAAGGCCTTTTGAGAGGCAAAAGGAGACCACAATCTTCATTTACCGACTTTCAAGAAATTTCCAAAAATCACACCAATCATGTATAATAGCCTCCATTTTACTATGCTCATCAGTTTAAGGCGCCAACCCTTCTACCTTCAAAACATACTAGAATGTTCAAAAACATTCTTCTTCAATATTTCAATGGCATTCTCAACCCAAAAAAGAAAAAAATTAATAAAATAAAATATTCCAATAAGCACAATGAGTTCGTTTTCACCATCCCGTAGGTTTTGAATCATGATTCAACAATGTCCAAAAAGGGATCATGGTGGTTCACCATGTAATCACTCTCTCTCAATGATATTAGTCCTAGACACGTACAAACATCTTCAGAGGTCAGTAAGAGAATACATTCGCTATTTGACATCGACTTTAATGTTTCTCAAAACACCCAAAAACCACACATAATAGCTTTCATTTTGGGTTTCCCTAGAGATACCACTCTGCCTTTGAAACCTTCTATGACAACCTAAAATTCCCATAAATATCTCAACATGCATAACATACTCATCGGCACCCATTTGTAAATTTTGAAATGAAATTCTAAAACATTGAAGAATGGACATTCAAAAATAGACTCTAAATCGTCAAAATGGTCCTAAAACCCCGAACAATTGGGCGGTCAAAAGAAGCACATAGTCACCAGTTGATGTTCCTCGGACATTTTTCGCAAAATTGCCAAGAACATAGATAATATCATACACTACTGGTTGTCCCAAGAGAATTTAACTACTCTTGTACAGCTTATCCTAAAAACTCTCAATGAGTGTGATGGCTTCATCTTTCAGATATTGAAGGGATTCCGAAAGCACCATAAAAATGCCATATGTTCATGCAAAATACATTCTACACTGTTTAGACCCATCGCAGAACACCATCAAACGTTTTTAGGAGGCAGCATGTACAATAGTCACAATTTGACAACATTTTGAACATCTTTCAAAGGTTCCAAAGATCAAGAACAACAGACTTGTCCAGAGACTATGGCCACTCTATATACTTGGTGTCCTATTGACATTCCAATTATCACAGCAGAGACTTCAAATAGCCATTACATCAGCATCCTCTGAAGTTGGAATTTGGAAACATGACTCAAAAACACCATGGTAGCATGCAATAGCCTTGAAACTATTTAGAACAAGCCTAATATACTATGAACATTTTGGGAGGTTGGTAGGCATGCCTCTTGCACTTCATTGATATCTTCAACAGAAGAGGGAGAGATGAGACACTAAACCATTGAAGCTCTAAGTTTTTTCTGAAATTGAAACTCACACATGGAATCGATGGGATATAAAGTAATGAGCATAAAACATCCCAAATTGAAGAATAGAATTAACCTAAACCCTAATTCTTGATCGCACGCAGGACAGCAAAGAGGTCAGCTTTGGACGCAGCCCAAGAAGATACTTCATCACCCACATTGGGGTTTGTTTTTTTTTTTTTAAACTTATTTTTTTTTTTTTCAGTAAACAGATTATAATATACAAACTATTAATTATCAATTATTAGGTGCCTAAGCCATTAGCAAAAATCTGGGCTTTGCATCCATGATATGTGTAGCTTCGCTTTGAATCTCGCACCTCGGTGTTAGGACCCTCTATGCCTCAGGTGCCACTCGTGCCTTTTAAAGCTAAGCTAACTACCATCTTCCACAAGGAAATTGTCTGAACATATTTTGTTAGTTTAGCTGAAAAAAGGATCGATAATTACCGAAAGATAAACTGGCAACAGAGCATCATCATTGCCACCTGGTCTCAATGTTCTGCCTTGAATGATGACTTCTTTTTTTGCCAACAGATGACAGATACGACGCTATCGATACAAATATTTTCACAGCCAAAGATTTCAATGACTAAACATCTAAACTTAAAACTCATCATTGCAAGCATTAACATGCTTATTCTATGGCTGGTAGCAGATGAAAGTATTTGCCTCCCCCGGTGCTCCCCCCCCCCCCCAAACATCTAAACTTAAAACTCATCATTGCAAGCGTTAACATGGTTATTCTATGGCTGGTAGCAGATGAAAGTATTTGCCTCCCCCGGCGCTCCCCCCCCCTCCGGGGGGGGGGGGGGAGATTCTGACCAGGTTATGCACTCCTCAAATTTACTATGATTTCCGGCTCTCACTGAGTCTGATTCAGCCTACTCAGCTTATCCTTAGAATACAGATTAACGTATTTTCTACCCAACACCTGAGCTGGTTATACACTTCTCAAACTTACTATGATTTTAATTTCAATGGAATCTATGGCTTTCCGGTTTTCCTTAGTCTACCTCAACCTATTCAGCTTGTCCTGCAGAACTGAACAAGATACAGCCTGAGGCCTTCACTGGGAAAAAGGAACAATTGAAGAAACCTGCTTCCAAAGTGAACATGCTCGCAACAAGCAACACCCATGTCGATATTTTTCTACAAGAATTCTCCCCGATCATTTTTTATCATCCATAAAACCAACAGAGAACTGAAAACACATCAGGACACTGAAGTATACAAAGCCAGAATTTTCATCCATATAATCACATCAAATGAAGCCAATGGACTTGGAAATAATACACATCAAGAAGACTCAAGCATAATAGGTGACCATGAAAAGGTCAGAAGACGTGGTTTTTCGGATTGTGCACTAGATCATTACAGATATGAAGATAGCCAGAGGGCCAAAACATTATTTCTGAAACATCATTATTTCTGAAACAGTGCAGCACATGAGAAAAGTGAAAACCAGTCAAGTTCATTACACATGTGAGAAAAATGTTGGCGTAATGACCAAACTTAATATCTGAACTGGTTACTTACCAAGCGCTTAAGCTTATGTGAGTATACATGTTGATGTGAGGGATGAACCAAGATATGCCTGTACAGATGACCTGCGCTAAAGAGGTGTTTCAATATCAGTTGACCAAGCAGCAAACGTACCGCGAGCAGCTGAAAACTTCTAATTACTTAAATCCAGCCAAATGAGACACTTTAGTCAATGCTGCCTTCAACATTTGAAGACTGCAGGCACAAACTTGCAAGATTACTTGGAAAATAAAACAATTCCCATTTTACAATACGGGTCTTTTCATCTATTTCGATTAACTTGTTGGCCTTACCAACCAGTAGAAGATAAGCCCACAGCAAACATGTTAAAAGAAAAACCAAAAGAAAAAAGAAACTGAATTTTTTGCAACCAAACTTGGAGATTTTACTCATGTCACAAACAAAATCTGATCAAGACAGATCTGAAGGTCAAAGAATAGCATATTATGTCACAACATATAACAAGATTCATATGAACTGCCACAGTTCTAATGCAAAGGTTCATAGAAATCATTAAGAGTACCCTCAAATTCTGGAATACCTGTCACAGAATATGGTCCTGCAATCAAGGCATGTTGCCAAAGATGTTGAGTTGCAGCACAAGTTGCATTTGGCATTTTCCATGTTCTTGTTTATTTGATGGCATCTGAAATAAGAAATTATAACATAAGATTCAAATAACAGGGGCAACAAACACATTGAACAGGAAGAGCAGTAAAGGGAAAACATGAAAACACAACTATATGAATATCTAGACAGATGTCATACCACAGTTAGAGGAAGGGGGAGAAAAACAAAAATGAGCCAAGCTGCAAGAATTAATACTTCACATATGAAAACCACGCTCTCCTTAGACAGGACTTTAGACCATATATAATAGGTAAGCACGATAACAGCTTTCTTACATTGTCTATCCTGGACCTCAACTCATCGCTCAATGCCAGTCTCAATATGAAGGAATTGGTACTTAACAGGATAACTAAAACCAATTAAGCTGTTCTTCATTGTTTATGTCTCCTGGTCCCTTTTTTCAATTGTTATTGTTTAATAGTTGAAGAAAAGTTGGAAAAGATCAGCTAATTCATAAAACATAGACATCAGCCAAAACATTATTTCTGAAAATAAGTAGATAAAGCTCCATCATTATGGCAATGGCAATCCACTTTCAGACGTGCTTGATGGATTAATTCATAGAACAGAGGCCAAAAATAGCACTGTTGCAACTAAAAGAGCATCATAGAAATAATTCCTGATGACTCCACATCTCCACCAGAAACATAAAGATCCCTTTGCCCCTTTTGATGTAACTTTGTAATCAAGAAAAGAATTTCGAAGGGCTACTTGTTGAGTAATTTCATTTTTCTTTACATTCACTTTGCCCTTTCGATGTAACAAGATCGCTAGAAATAGGCAACCACTGATGCGACACCCGCCCCTCTCTTTCCCAGCTAAGATTTTAAATCCCTGAGTTTGAGAACCCCGATAGAGAGAGAATAAGGCAGCATGCAAGAAACAGACAGTACTATCCTTTCCCATCCCTCCCTCTTCACCGCCGCTACTCATGGCGGCAGCACCAGGCCACAGAAAGATAGGACAATTAAACCACCTCAAGCGATGAAACTGCCCAGTCAACACATTGAAAGTAACAACGATGATAAAACTGAAATGACATGAATTTGGTTTCTGGTCTGTTCATTTGCTTTGTCCTCATCTATCCATATCTCTGGCCGCTAAATTATTGATCATGATTCTCAAGCTGTAACAATATTAATGTAACACACCAGTACACCCAAATAAATAACAGAAAAGTGATTGGCCAATCTCACTAGCCCACTTTGTTATTGTTAAATGGCCATCATGATACATATGTGGCATGCTCCAAGTTTAACTTGCAGGCATCTCCAAGAATCCATTGCTACCGAGTACTTACACCCAACCATCATAACTCATCTTCCCAATCTCATGAAATGTTTCAACAATCGCCACTTGGAACCATCAGTATCCAGGCCAAGGTTGCCATCCAACTTTCGGTCTTATCCTCAGAATAAAATTACCCAGTCTATCAATCAAGAGTCTCGGGTTCTTACAGCAGCTACTTGAAATGATTCAATGCAAACAAAGCTACTTCAAGTAACATCCTTACCCCAAATCTCTCCTTTTTTTCTTTTTTGTTTTTTCCCCCCTTTTGACGGAGAGGGGTGTAGTCCTCTTTTCCTGATCAACATTGCCCTGAACAAGCAACTTCAAACTAGCTAGAGCACCCAATTTCCTGTGTTCATAGTCATCAGCATTGTAGAAGGAAAAAATCCACAAAATTAGCCAGCTAACTTAAAGCTGCTTCGGACAACCATGCTATATTGTGTTAAAGCTGTAGAATTTAGATCTTTCACTTCTAGAGCAAGTACAGAGGTCACAAAGTGACTTCATGAATCCAGGTAAGAAAAAGGGACGAAAAATTGTTATCCCACTTTCAAGGTTCCACTGTAGAAAACCAAGGAAAATCTTAAACTAAACTTCTTCCGCAGATGGAAACCATGCAAACAAGGGAACGTAAAGAAGGCTAACTCTCACAATCTCACCAAAATGCGGATCAACCTTGATTCCATTTTTTTAAATTTTTTACTTTAGGGTACACAAGTGATAAACCTAGCGCATCTCAAAATAGAACAGTCAAAAAATGGTATGATAGTAGAGAAGTCATGAAAAAATACAGCTCATAATAAAACAAATCCTTTAAGGAAAAAAAGGGCACATGATAGCACACAAAGGAAAGAGAGTAAAATCTTTACAAGTAAACATTGACTATGGTAAATGCTTCCCGATTAGAACTGCTACAAACCTTCTATATAATTCACGAAGATTCGCAGATATGCTCGATGTTCTCATCTGCTGGACTGCACCCTACATTTCCAGAGGAACAAAGAAATTAGGCTAATTGAATAAGTCATACCATGTGCAGAAACTGCAAAATTTTTTTTTAAAAAAAAACATTTGAACATCAAATTAAAAAGAAAGAGTTAAATTGAATACAACAACAACTACCAGTGTGGGTCCCGCTTTCGCGGGGTCTGGAGAGGTCCAAATGTAGGCAGCCTTACCCCTACGCACATGACTGCACGTAGAGAGACCGTTCCCAGCAGACCCACATAAAAAGTTTTAAGAAGATATTTAGATGTTAAACTGAATATGAGCAAGAAAATTAAAAAGAAAAAAAAAAGAATAACGAGCAGAGAAGCACCTGACTGCCAGCTGGGTGTGACTTCAAGCCTTGGTCATGGGATTTAGTTACTAGACAATCTTCAGCAAGGTGACCAGGCTTATTGCATTTCCAGCTACAAGGAAAACGGGCAATGAGAACACAATACAACACCCACAAAAGTATAAGAACTAAGAAGAATAAAACAAAAGAGGCAGGAATTACAATGCCCAAAGTTCCACCATGTTAACAATATATACAACAAACTAGAAAGCAGGCAGCTCCACCATGTCATGGAAGCAAAATTAAAGCAAGAAGAAAGATTTATTCATTGCCCTTTGTGAGATTACTAATACACAATTAATTGATATTCTAATTTGCCCATTCTTTGTGCAATCTTCCTTCATCTTTTTTTTTTTTGGGGGGGCGGGGGCGGGATTAAGCAAACACATGATAAAACACAATCACTGTTTCCTCTTTCCACAAGGAACTTTATAAATGGTCACACCAAGGATTCACAACAGCTATTCAATTTCTGATGACAATTTACCATTCATAAGTGGATAGGCAAGTTCTCTTTCTAGACCATCTATTACGATCATAGTCCCAACTATCCTCCGCTGATTCAGTCATTTCTGAAGATTGATTCGGTTCATATGTGGAGAGATTTGAGTCCTGCCTACTAGTACAGCACTGCAATATCAAATTTGCATGTTAAATCAATGTATTCAAGCTTTTCTAGTACATCAAAGGAACAGGGAAAAGAACAGAGAAGCGGAGGGGAGAAGAACCTTAGGAGGATCAATACATTTTTGTTTCAAGAGCTCAGCCTTGCAATCTTTGCTACAGATATCATCATCCGTCTGCCAAGAAAAATGCAGATCAAGGAGACAAGGACATTGCTCCTAGGTTACCAGAAAGCTAAAGAGGAAGGAGAGCAAAGGATCCAGGTCATAGATTCACAGTGCATCAAGGTGCAAAGAAAAAAAATCTGATCATGATTCAAAATCCTACCTCATCACATATGTACTCTCCATATCTACCGCATATAGCACACACAGGTTCTCCAGGAAGAGGAAAACGTTGCTCAGTTCGAGTTTTGACACGATCAATTTGTTCCATAAGATCTAAAATTTAAGCAATGAAATGCTGTCAGCAAGTATGATCTATGAAGTATAAACTACAAAGAACCTGATCACATTGGACATAACTATAAAACGTACACAACAAGTGGCCCTAGCTTTTAGAGCTGTTATTCATATATCAATCATTAATATTTTGTGCATAAAACTATCAGTTTCACAGGATATGTGTCACATATTAGGATTACATAAAAATTTGAGCCCACTTTATCCTAGCAAGTTAATCAAACCTAAAAGAAGCAAACAGCAGTTGTTTGCCTACATACTGCCTGGATGATTTTCCAAGATCATAACCGTTCACTTAAATCAATCTAAGTCACAGCAAAGTGGGAGAACCAATCATTATAAAATATTGGATACGGCCAAAACGACAATTTTCAAAGTTTAATAAGCAGCACAAAATTGTCAGGGAATCACCAAAGAGACATAGCTCAATTATAAGAAAACACTTCCAATATTTCTTCATTTTTGGTTTATTAGGCCCTTCAAGAATAGATCAACCGCTCACAGGTTTTATGATTCTAACCGTACCTCGCCTGGGATACTTTTCAACTTCAACTACAGGGATCTTGCCACATTAGTATCCATCCTGTAGTCTGGAACAAAGAAGATCCATCACATTCATATGATTTCAAGCCTCAAAATTCATGCCCATAGGAGCCCTAACTACTGTATAATGGACCACACATACAACAAGACACCTGTTCGCCACTTTGGACAAGACTTTCAGGCTTAAACCCCAGACATACTCATCGTCCTTGCACTGCTGCAAACTCTACGTATCAAAGGATACATGCTTCAACAGAAAAAATTAATGCCTACCACCTTGTTTTTAAACTATCCCAATGGTCTGTTGTTTGTAACTCCCCTTCCTTCACTTTACCTTCCCTCAGTCTTCCTTCTTTCCACATTCTAGAAACAATCCTTACTTTCGTCAGGATAAGTCTGCATGCCTTGAACCCCCAATAATCTTCTTAAGACAGAACCCTCGTATGCACCGGGTGGTTTTACCGGTGCCCTTTTTTTCCTTGAGCATTTTTAAAGTTCCATGATTAAGAATATGGTTGCTGTTCAATGATTCCATCCCATAAATGAAAAAAGGAATAAGGAGATACCAGAAAAGATGGAAAAACCCCATTCCCATTGTATGCCTCATCAGACAACACCAGAATTGGCTATTGAATAAATAACAAGCTGCCACTCTCCTCCCCTCCCCCCCTTCTTCCTTCGCAGTGGTTTTTGTCATTCTTTCCAAAACCATCATGGCACCAATGGCACTATCATATCAGATACTGAGATCATGCCCCTCTTCTTCTCCCTATTGCCACGCAACCCTATTTGGCAAGACACAGTGAATACCATGCATGACATTAATGGCTTTTTCCGGGAATCATTGTCCCCACCCCTCCCTCTTTTTTTTTTTTTTTTTTTTTTTTTGGTGTTTACTCAGGGAGACGGAACACAGGACCTGAGAATTTTTACCTAAACTCATGATTGTTCATAAGTGATGGGTGGAGCACATCTCAAAAATACTTGTGCCCTTTTCCTTTTTTTGGGGGCGGGGGTCTCATTTTTCTGAAAGCACAAAAAAAACCGCCACCAGTATTCCATGCATAATAAGTCTTGAATTCTCATCTACACTTCGGTTTCGACCATTCAACAGACCAAAAGCCCAGAGTATGTTCATTAAACTCTAGCATTTAACATCTTTTACCTGAGAAGATTAGCTTCCTAACTAATAAGCTGGCATTAAGAGACAATAAATTGTGAAAAAATACAGGGAAGTAAAGACATAAACGACCAAAAAAACAGAAAAAAAAAATACAGTACGTACCAAAAGCTGGCCGTGCAGACGACACTTCCAGCATTGATAGTCCATCATCAGCTGCTAACAAAGTGGGATAAAAATTAGCAAGACCTAGAAGAATCCTGCCAACTGAGTGGCAACTGGGTAGGATAAAAAAACAGAAGAATACCTCGCTCCAGATCCCTAACTTTCAACATATATATATTCCATCATAGAAAAAATGCAACAACAGCATGATCATATAGTCATAGGAAACAATTAAAGAGAAGGGTCGCAAGTTCCTCATTGATTATTGGAATGGAAGAGATAATATAATGTTGTACATAGTAAAAGCACAACACATAGCAACAACCGACTTTGTATTCCACTGTGATAGGGTTCAGGAAGGTCAGATATCTACAACGTCACCCCACCAACAGCCCCCAAAACAAAAGTGTACCTAGAACCAGCTTCCTAGCTTTCAATATATATGTTCTATAGTCTATGCCATAGAATAGTGCCAACAGCATTGTCCTATATTCATATAAGACAAATTCAAAAAAAACGATGGCAAGTTTCTCACTTGTAAGTTGGAATGACAGAGAACACATTATAGTACGAAGTACGTAGAAAGTACTACATAGAGCAACAACCCATTTGAATTCCACTCTGCTAAGGCTTAGAAGGTGATATATGCAATCTCACTCCCAGAGGTGGGGAGAGATCCCCATTGGCTTGTTTCTAAATGATCCACATAAATCACTTTTTTATTATTATTTCTTTTTTTCATAAAATAATGGTGGTACTGAGAGTAAAGTTGAAAAGCCACAAGTAACCATAAGAAACCACCATTAATATAATAATACCAATTTTGCAAATATACGTGTTAATATTTAAAAAGAAAACAGAAATAGTATATATACAGGAAAGTAAAAGTACACACAATCACGATGCCTACCATGAATATGACCACACAAATAAAAGGATATAGAAACAGAAGGCACTAAAAGAATTAAGGAAGTAGTTAAGTGAACCGTGGATGATTTTTAAAAAAGGGTAAAAAAACTCGAAGCATATATGAACAGTAAAGGTACCTAAATTTGGTTTTCCAGATAACTCTTCCAATATTGTAGGTCCTTCATCACCTGATATTCAAGTGGGACAAAATTTATAGGGATAAAAAAGAATCCTGCCTCTTGAAGGAAAAATTAACAAGCAAAAGCACATGTAGCTACAGATCTCAGCTCTCATTCTATATGTTCCATAATGAGGGAAGGCAAAAGAATCACAATCACATAAGATGATCCAGAAGCAGATAGGGGGCTTCACTTGATGACATGCTCTCACTTATTTTACGTCACAAACAACCATTTTAGTTTTTGTCAAGGATTCAAAAAGCATCCTCAATACAATTTGAGTTTGGGCCTTAAGTAACAAGGATATCCACATAGATTGTAGAATGGAATCCAGTTATCATCATCCTTGTTTCTCAATATGCTATGATATTATGTAAATGGAGACTCAGCATGTGCAAAATGTTAGAAACACGAAATGTCCTTTATTTGGTAAGAAAACTAGACTAATAGTGATGATCTTACAAAAATCGTAGTATCCCAACAGACCTGCAGATTTATATCGTAAGTCCACTAAGACCCAAAAAAAAAAAAAAAAAAAAAAAAAGCAATATATGAAGGACGAAACCAGAGAAGAATAAAACCAAAAGTAATTGCCAGGAGGTCACATTCAATCTAAAAATTATCCATCATCTACAGTGGTTATATATTGTGAAGAGGAACAACAGCACTACTCTTTAATACGTAATACTTTATACAGAACATTTACGGGTAGGAATGCCGGTAGAGGTAAGGTTACCTACAGCTGAATCTCCCTAGACCCCGCGAAAGCGGGACCCACACTGGGAAGTGGTGGTGGTGGTGTTGTTTATACAGAACATTACACTAAATTCACTTTCTTTTGTTTAGAATACAAACTTTCAATAGGCATGAAGCACATGCAATATATGATGATGTATAACTGTAATTGGCCTTTTCATGCAGACCAAAAACTCATAAGGTATTCACAAGCATAGCAGTAGCATTCTTTGCATCACTTCTATGCTCAACGGAAGCTTATATGCTAAAAAAGAGAGTTTATAAGGTAATCAAGTGGTAGCTTCCCTATTTTATTTCCACCTAGAAATACAGTCAAAATTGACTATCCGTTCTCATCACAAATGACTAGTAATTACCAGCAGTGCAGCGACATTGGACATGTAAAATAATTGCTGAAGCAGAAGTTAAAACAATACTCACTATCACTCTCGTATGCTACCAATTGCAGGCTGGAACTTGAGGATCCCTATCATGGATTGGTGATACATAAAATTCAAATTCAGCAAATAAATTGAAATAACATGCAAGTGAAACTGCATTGTGAAGGCAAACTAGGAGTATAAGTCAACACCATGTGAATGCACGTACAAATGTATAATCTTCGAAACTTCCACATCCAAATTCCAACACAAGGACAGAAATAACCTAATTGATAAAATTCCACAAAGCATAAATTTGGAATTTACCAAAACATCTGGTGTTAATTCCTCATATCTCTGAACCGAACAAGCTTCCTTCCTGTCAAATTCTCAAATTCCATGAAATCAAAATCAACAAATCCCCTAAACACTTCAAATTTGAAAACAAAATCTTCAAATTTAAAGTGCAAGCAATTCTGACCTCATTTGCTGGACGTAGTCCTCATGTGACATTGGGGCATCATCGAACTCAACTTGCTGACGCTTAATCGACGCTGGCCTCACCTGACGACGTCGCTTTGGCCGGGGATTGGAATCATCGGCGGCGGATGCTGTCGCCGGTGATGCTTCCGCCGGCGGAGCATTTCCGGTGATTATATTGTAAGCTACAGAGAGAGATAATGTCAATTAATAGAAATTTGAGTGATTTATCAAAATTGATTGAAATTAGTATGAAGGATGAGGAAGATTAACATGAAAATTGGGTGAATTGATGGAAAAAGAAAGGTTTGAAGAAGAATTGAATGAATTACTTTGAAGATTTTGAAGAACGGAGGAGAGATTGTAGGCTTTCCTGTACGCGAATGAAGGATTCTTGTAGAAATTCGTCCTCGTTCCCATCTCTCACCTCCCGCCCAGCTCTAAAAGCGATTCAGCCGAGAATGCAGAGCAGGGATACTTTTTTACTTTTTAAACGTTAAATGTTAGTTCGTCCAGATAAAGAACCATCACGCCTGCAAGTACAAGGGCCTTTCTTGCAAATACGCAAATTTATTACCCTGGAAAATTACCAATACACGTAGACATGTCACCCATGTTAGGAATTTTTTTTTTTTTCTATACATAATTTTACATCTAATCTATATCGTATACTCATATCAAATTTCATTAAACTATTAGTAAATTAAATAGATAGACTACATAATTTGTGCTAATCATATTAATCTTGATTTTTATTATATCTAATCTATAAAATTTTAATTTGTTCAAGATTTTGGTCGAGTAATCAGTCTAATTAAGTTTTAAGTCAATTAATATTTCATCTAAAAAAATATTTTTTAATAAAAACAGTTTCTTGCTCCAATTTTGTTGAATGTTAATTGAACTTAATTAAATTATTTTTCAAAAATAGTTTTTAAAAAAATTTTAATTTAAATCAAATTAATATAAATTTCAATTAAATACAATTAATTCATTGCAAATCACTCTTGGTGAATTTAGATCGCGGGTCAACTTTATCGAATCCAACTAGAAGCCCCTCTCCACACAACAACCCCAACAAAAAAATAAAAAAGGAATTGCAAAACCTTTTGGTGCATGGGCAAGGATTAAGGACTCCAGGCTTCATAATCGACTAATCGTTCCATATCAACCTCCCCAAATTCCCCGAATCTCAAACCCTAAAAGCTGCATATCCCAATTCGACTCATCATCTACGAATCCATCACGAGAGAACTCCACACCCAAATCTTTGCTCCAATTAATCTTAGCGGAGCATCATATCATACCTAAATGGGTGGTATAATCAAAAGTAGCTTCTCATTCATGGTGGGAACAGCAGTCGGAGTATATATCGCCCAAAATTACGACGTTCCTAACATCAGGAAGCTTGCTGATACTGCCATGGAGAAGCTCAAGCAGATCGAGCAGACTTATCGCAAACCCAAGAAGCCAAGAGACGATTAACGAACTGGGAATTTATTAAAGTTCAGAAAAGGCAGGTTTTTTTTTTTTTTTTTTGTCCCAATGATTTCATGAGACTCTATCATGTTGTAATTGGAATGAAAACTAGCAATATGTTTACTTTATTTTTTTGGGTGAATTTTATACTAGGGATGATCAATGTGGGTTCGGAAGATTTTGATCAGATAGTCGAAATCTTAGCAATTAATGATACGGAATTGTTCTTGGAGATTCTGATGGCAATGTAAATATGTATGCTAGGTGCTCAAATGGGACTGTGTTCAGTTTCATGATTTCATCTCAGTGTAATTTCATTTCCATATAACTAACTGAAATCCTACTCCTGGGTGACTGTTCTGAGCATGGCTGTTTGGGCTGGGTGGATCAACTGGGGAGGTTATGAGGATATTGAATTGTTAGTACTGCATTTATTTGATCACAGATGGGGATATTATACGGTCTCATGCTTTTTGATCAGCAGCATATTGAAGTAATTGGGGAAATAGCTATCATCATCAAATTGTAATCTTGAGTATTGTGGAGTTGATAATCAAATTGGAGCAATTTGTAGAACTGGATGGTTATTTTCTTGCTTGCATCTCTTTGGTTACTTTTAAAATATAGAATCTTAATGTTGTATGGCAATTTCTTTCTGGCAAGTTTGAAGCAGTTAGGGTGTTCGGCTTCCATATTGCTTGAAAAACTCTGTCGTGTGTTGATGTGAGTGTGCTTGACTTCATAGCTTTCCAGAAACTGTTTGTGGTTGGCTTTGAGCCATTTCATCTTTTCTAGTGCTTCATTTTGTTGGTCATCTTGACCACCCTGCAAATGGCTGTGGAGCCTGTGGTGTTTGATGCTTGTTTATGTTGTACAACGAAGTAAGTGGATGCTGGTTGTACAATCGGCATCAGCAAAATCTAATCCTGATGGGACGATGGTTTTCTAATGATCAATTTGCTCTGCAACTGGGCCCTGCTTTCGCTGACTGACTGCTATAAGCCATAGATCTCATTGTTTTCCCTAATAAGTGGAAACTCATCCTGCTTGAGTTTTTGCCTCTTCTGGAAGTAGCGTGTCTTTTGAAACAGAGAGCAAGCTCAATACAATCCCAGAGAATAGCCAGGTTCAACCCTTTGATCCACACCATACCAATCCTTGTTCACTAGTTTGAGTAAATGAATGAAACTAAGAGAATATCCAAAGACAATGACTTTGAAAATGTATCTTTAAAACAGCTGTATGTTCCCGGCTTATGTGTGTTCTGTGAAGCTGGATGTTAAAGGCATGTACCGTTTGCTCTTAATGCCATGCATATGAGATTCACAAGTGGTGTTTTGCAGAACTTCGGAACAGAGGGCCACGGTCAGTTCTGTGAAGCTGGATGTTAAAGGCATCTACCCTTTGCTCTTAATGCCATGCATATGAGATTCACAAGTGGTGTTTTGCAGAACTTCGGAACAGAGGGCCACGGTCAGTTGGGATACGCGTGATGCTTTCGAAGAACATTCCCTATGCAACGGAAAGCTCGGTATTTGCATTGCTGTCGTGTCTTTCTGATTACTACAGTTATATCATCAAGCTTGCTGATTATCTCCAGCAATTCACAAGTGTATTTGAGTAAGAATACATCTGCGTATACCTCAGTATACGCAGATGCACCGCCTTGGCCCAAGTTTGTGACAATTCATTTTGAAGTTGAGGAATGAGGATACAAACTAGCGTCAAAGCAGGATCTCTATGTGTAGCTTTTTTCATATTTTTGTTGTTCGATTCATTTTGTCTTACTTGTTTCGTGATGGAATGGCATTGTATATTTGTATATGGTGTAATTCCTGTTAACTAAAAACTCTCTCTGTTTTCCAGTGTTATTGTTTTATTATAATTGATTTTTAAGCGTGCATGTAACGTGTGTGACGTTGGTGAGACTCGCACGCCATAATGGTAATTTCACTTTATCATTACATGTTTTTCAAATTAGTAATCCTTTGTTCGGTATTAGAACTTCTGTTTTATTAGATTTGAGTATCTATCGGCCGACATAAAGGATAGGACTCTTCTAATATATATTTTTTGCCGTTTCTAGAATTCGAACATGAAACCTTATTTAAGAAAGATATTATCAAACTGTTTCAACCAATCTATATTAGTTCAAAGCAGTAAGCTTCTTACCACAAATGTTGCTTGAGCTGTAGTTTGGCATTAGGTAGGTAGACATCGGGACTTATTGTTGTAGCCCCAACCTTCTAATTTTCCCAGCCAACTTTGCATTCCCCTTTCTTTGGCTCCCAATTACAAGGATAAAACAACAACTCTCAGTGTGGGTCTTACTTTCGCAAGATTTGGAGAGATCCAGATGTAAACAGTCTTACCCTTATGTACATCACTGCACGTAGAGAAACTGTTTTCAATAGATCCACATAAAAAAGTTTTAAGAAGATATTTAGATACTGAAAATCGATTGCCAAAATAATTTATTTTCTTAAAATAAAAGTTATAAGAAGATATTTACAAGGACGACCTGCCTCTAATTCTCTTAAAGCACGACTCAATCATCTCTCTAATGTGATCTTTTTATCATTTTTTCTAACAAGGTTAAGCATATCAATTCACTGAATTTCTACCTTAGAGCAAGCCCATATATCACAAGAAGTTAAAGGGAATTTCTATCTTAGAATCATTTCTAAGGGGTGCATACGGGTAATGAAGATAATGACCATCATACCAATCAGCTCATCGTTGCCGTGCACTCGAACTCATATCATCAAGCACCATGAGCATGAGGGGAGCAATTTACTGCTTAAAATAATGTGTAATACGCTGCCATGCATCCCCGATCCCTCCCAATCTACCTTCTTCCTTTGCCCTGCATCCCAAGCTCTACTCTCAGGATATTATATAATATTTCAATCTATGTTCTTATTGATTCCTCAAAAGCAAATACGGATTTTTACTAGTCAATTAAAATAGGAATGACAGAGCTGTAAATTTTCAAGTGTAGTTGGCATTTAGGTAAAGTGTATTTTTCTGTTCTTTTTTTTTTTAATTTGGAATATTATAGTTAGGGGGATTTTTTTTGGGTCCCTTGGATATATGGGGGAAAATATTTCTGAATGTGGTTGGCATTTTCAGAAAAATTGTCGGAAATAATTTGGGAGAATGTTGACAATTTGTGGGGAATGTGTAATGCTTAAGGCGTGAATAACACTATCTTTAAGGTGTTATTTGCCTATCTCATAAAGATTGCTCTTGATTATAGAAAATACACCTCCAGGATACAAAAAGCCTTGTGAATTTTCTGAAGAGCAAATTCAGAACATTCTCCTTGTGTTTCATAGAAAAAGTAATGGCTTAAAGAGAGTATTTATATATCCAAATTTCTATAAAACTTTTAATTAACAATCCTGACAATCAATCTGCTTTATCCAAGTAACTGTTATGACATTGGATAATATCAATTGGCTTTACAAGACAATGCTCATCGGATTAGGCAACGACCCAACTGTGGTCCCTTCTATCCAGAAAAGCTGCAAACAAGCACTACGTAATGATGACTAAAGAGCACATGGGCCAAGCATTTGTTCAGTGGCTCAGTAATGTTAGTCTTGCATTTCCACATGGGCCTATAATGCAATCCATTATTTTTTATGCCCAAATTAAGTAGACTTTTATCTTTCTCTCTCTCACTCAACGTATACAACTATTCAACAATCCTCCATTAGTTTGTATTTGTAAAGTGTATCAATTAATACTTGATGATGCATGCAAAAAATATGTTTCAATTTAAACCTTTAATTAGTGTAAGTATTTCAAGCTCTCAATAAAGTGTTAGGTGACTTTATTGTTTAAACCAACACTTGAACAGGAAAATCGAAAACACCACACACACAATCAGGTTACATCTTCTAAGAGACCTTAATTTAGCACTTTTATGACTATATGCTCATCCCAACTTCATGAATAAATACAAGAGTAACCCTTGGACTCTTGCTAGAGGCGGCACCGTCTCTTTATTCATACGGGTGACACCCTTTGAATGCACTTGCTACTTAGAACTACTTAGAATCTAGGATTCATTAAGAGTTATACTCATCCTATATTTCAATAGCATTATTACACTAAATCCTAATTTTAGTGTTGCAAGTCACTAATAATAACGTGTTTTTACCGTTTAAACCTTATTTATAGTTTTACTAGAGAAAGAATAGGTTACCATCATTAGTGACCTATTGAAAAAAGGGTTTCAAACCTATTCTAGCCGTGGTACCTCTTACCACGTCTCGAGACAATCCTTTTGTCAATGGATCCGCTAGACTGTTGCTTGATTTACATAAATGATGGATATAATTCCATCCATGATAAGTTGTCTCACATATTCATGTCTCACGCTAATATGTCTAGACTTGCCATTATAGACTTTACTGTACCCTCTAGACATAGTAGCTTCGCTATCGCAGTACAAGGAGATTGGCGACGTTAGTTGTGATGATAACTAGGAATGACAACAGACCGAATTTGGATCAACTATTGGAACATTCGAATCTAAATAAGTTTGAATCCAAAAATTCGATTTGACGGACTTGGGGACCTCCAAATTCGGTCTAGCTATGAGCGGATCAGAGCCGGATTTAATCCGAAGTAATTTCCTTTCACGACAATAATTTTGTAGCCTTTTTTTTCATCCGAACTTATTCCACCCGCCTATCGATATGAAAATATGCGCTTTATTTTCACGTTAACCGAATATTTGAATATTTAATGCTAAATTAGGGGAGACTGATAAGAAGACAAATGACATTAATTGTCTAGTCAGCAATGGAGTGAGGCTAAGAGTCTAAGATACACACACATTCATAGTGTCTAAGACACATACACACACAAACACATGCACACACCGAGCACACGAAAGAGAGAGAGAGAGAGAGAGAGAGAGTCAACTAAGCAACTAATTGGGGGCGAATGTTAAGAACTTACGGTTAAGACCGGATGGTAGACTTTAAATTTGTAAAATTCTTGATTTAAATTTTAATTACTTCACAAAATAGTCAAATTGGATTGAAAATCAGATCGGATATTATCTTCCTTCCGAGTCCAACTCGAATTCCGGTTTTTTTTAACATGGACTTGAATATTTTTTTTCTCGAAATTGAATCAGATTATTTTGCCTCAAATCAGATCGGATATATCTCGAACTAGAATGTAATTATCATTCCTCGCCCCAACTCTATATCCAACAATAAATTTCTTAGCCATTCTGCTTCCTTGCTTGTGATAGCCAAAGCTGCAAACTCAGCCCCCATGGTTGAGTGCGAGATGCAAGTTTGTAACTTTGAGGCCTAACTAATGGTTGCCCACCTAGATTAAAAATCAATCTCGAATTGGATTTATTAGCACTAGCACTTGTAATCCAACTTGGATCGGTGAAGCCTTTAAGTAATCCAGGAAATCTCTGATACTAAGTCCGTAATTCTCTTTAGATATCCAAGTTTTCTAATGATTGTCTTCCAATGCATTATGCTAGGTCTTCTTAGAAACCTCGATAATTTGTACACAACATATGCAATATCTGGTCTAGCACAATGCATTGCATACATCAGGCTCCTAACAAGACTAACATACTCAAGTTCTGCCACTGCTCTCTGTGGGTTTTCAATTAGCTTCGTACTAGTATCATAAGGAGTGTTTGCCTCGTTTATCCCAAAATATTTAAACGTATCTACACTTTAGATATATAATGAGATTGATTAAAAGCATAACCCCCGCTATGTTTCTTTACCTTAATGCCGAAGCCTCCTCATTCGTATCCTTCATCTTAAATTATGAAGCAAGATACTTCTTAGTTTCTTGAATTCCTTCCAAGTTACTGCCAAAGATTAGTAAATGCACTTATCAGCATTATTATGGGCGAAACCACTAATAAGTATTGCCCCATTAAATTTACCATGTCATTGTTTGGGTGCTTACTTTAATTCATATAGTGACTTCACCAATGTACACGCTTATTTTCATTTCCCAGACGTACAAAGCATTTAGGTTGCTCCATATGGATCTCGTCGTCTAAATCTCCATTTAAAAAGACTGTTTTAACATCCATCTTATGGGCATGTAACCCATATATCAATATCAAAGCAATCAAAGTCCTAATGGAGGAGATTCTTGCTACTAGAGCATAAGTGTCAAAGTAATTTATTCCTCCTTTATGAGTGAAGCCTTTGGGTACTAATATTGCCTTGAAAGTATGTACAGTTCCATTTGTATTTCTTTTTCTCCTAAAGTCCCATTTACACTTAGTGAGTTTGCATCCTAGAGGCAAATCTTTTAGCACGCAAATATTATTAGACAGTATTAAGTTTATTTCATCGTCTATTGCCTCTTTCCAAAAACTAGTGTTGAGTTCGTGAGTATCCAACCACAAGAGGGGGGTGAATTGTGGTATCTGATTTTCGCGTTGTAGATAACAAACACCCTCACAGAGGTTGTTCTCAAGTGACAAACACCCTGATAGCTTGTTTGCACGGGGTGTTCTCAAATATTGCAGAGGCGAAAATCACCAAGATAGATGCGGAAAATAAAGCACACACAATTTTTACGTGGAAAACACCTCTAGCCCAACTGAGGTGTGAAAAACCACGACCTACCTCGTGTAGGATTTAACCACTTTCACTAACGGGCTTCACACGTTACAAATGTAACACACCTTGTTACAACTTGCAACCACGTAACCTTCTTCCCAAAGACAGGTTACACCACGTCCAACCTTCGCAAGATTAGACACGTCCAAGTCCACACGACTAGGACACACTCACTCACTTTTCTGATTCAAGATCAGGGTTACAAACACCTTACAGGGGGTGCTTCTCACTAAGCAGATGTAAGGTACAATGAAGATCCTATTATGCCAATGGTATGAAAACTCAAAATCAAACACAGCTTGTCACGGTTTGCTTTTCAGAATGAAGCTCAAGAATCTTTGAGTGTAAACCGAGTTTTCTGATTTTCCTGGATTTTTCAAAAGGCTGTGTTTATGCAAATTCAAACCGAGTTTTCTATCTCTCTGTTTTTCGAGTGTTTTGAATATCTGTATATATCTGTCTGTGTGTATATGCTGGGAGAGAAAAAGCTGAGGCTTTTAAACAAAAAAACCAACGGTCATAAACCACAGAATCAGCTAAGTATGGAAATTGTTTTGCAAAATTATCCAACGGCTAATGATTAATTTATCCCAAAATATAAGAGATTTTGTTATCTTAAAAGATAACCCTTATCTTCCCATAACCGTGAAGAGGTTTAAAGAGATTTTCAGCTTTTACCAAATCCGAAAATATAGTCAAAGGAAATTTTTTCCTTTAAGTTTTGGCAAATCTCCAAAACTTATTTTCGAAATTCTCCCAAAATATTTTCAGGAAATACCTTTCCAGAGAAATAGCAGTTTTGAAATTCAAGGAAAGTATTCTAGAGATCTTGGCCAACCAAAATGAATTTTTCAAAAATAATCGGGTATGGCCACTGCAGTTCAGAAACACCCTAGGCACCCTGTTCGCAGGGTTGTTCGCAACTGGTGTTCTGAAGCACTTAGCGCAAGTACCGATTCAAGAAGTGTTTAAAAATGATGTTTTCAATATTGGCATATTAACAAGAGTCTAATTAAATAAAACCTATATACCCAAGACTTCTTGTTTTGAACCAGTCATCTTGTCTGAGATTTGTAGAGCTGCTGTGAATACCAAGGCCACCTTGTTTGCTGGGGTTGTTCTTTGCATTGCTAGAGTTCAGGAACACGCTTTACAATCAACTGTCGAGATGGTGTTCTTGACTTAATATAGAATCACCAAGTAAAACCTGTCTAGAAGACATTCTCACATGTAGCAAACCAGTTAATACAATAAAGATCACAAACACCAGTTAGGCCTGTTTGGAGATCGTGTTCGGAGCAACATTACTTGGACAGATTTTTACACTTGGATTTGTTATCATCAAAACTAAATATAATAACACAACAACTAGCATCTCTAAAAGTCATGGTTTCACTAAAAGTTTCTGGAGCCTCTTCTCTAACATGAAGAACTGTTGGGATTTTGTAAGTGACACTAGTTCTATCTCTTCTACAAGAAACAATAATGCTTGTGAGGAGATGAACTCGAATCCTAACCTCGTTTCTTTATGGATACTTTGACGTCTTTGTGGTCTAGAGGAACATCACTTCGCCTTTTAGAACTTTCAGAAGTTTCTTTTTGTGGCAAATATTGTTTTTCAATTGTAGGATTAGAATGCTCAACAATATCTTTGCTAAGTCTATCTTCAAAAAACTCAACATCTCTTGATTCTACAATCATATTAGATTGTATATCCAAGAACATATAAGCTTTAGAATTTTGAGCATATCCTATAAAAATACTTTTGATTCCTCGAGCTCCCAACTTGGTCTTCTTAGGATCAAAAACCCGAAAATAAGCCAAACACCCCCCATGCTTTGACATAACCAAGGTTGGGTTTTCTATCTTTCCGTGTCTCGTATGGGGATATTTTTCTTTTCTAGATTGTATTCTTTCTATTATGAATATGATAAGCAGTGAGTAAGGTTTCTCCCCATAAATTATTGGGTATTTTGGCTCTTAGAAGCATGGAATTCACAATCTCACCAAGAGTACAATTCTTTCTTTTATGAACCCATTTTGTTGGGGGAGTATAGGGGCAAATCTTTGATGAATAATATCAAATTCTTTACAAAGATCATCAAACTCCTGAGTGAAGTATTCACTCCCTCTATGACTTCCAAGGATTTTAATCTTTCTTTCTTTTTGATTTTCAACTTCAGCTTTATAGCATTTGAAATGCATCCAACACTTCATCCTTACTCCTCAATAGATTCACATAAGTGTACCTAGAATAAGCATTTATGGAAGTTATAAAATACCGCTTCCTTCCTCTAGATAGAATTCAATTAAATTCACAAATATTAGAATGTACCAAATCCAAAATTTGTATATTCCTTTCAACTTTAGGAAAGAGTTTCTTGATTATTTTGGCTTTAGCACAAATTTCACATTTATCTTTTTTAATATCATCTTTAATCGACATGTACACGTGCTTGTGCATATATTATAAATATGAAAAACTTAAATGTGTTAATCTACCGTATATGCCACAAAAAGAGGAGTCCACAAAGTAAACAGAAGCATCATTCATTTCATTGATACCATCAAGGTTGAGTTTGAACATACCATCATCACAATATTCCTTGCCCACAAAAATCTCATTCTTACAAATTACAACATGATCAGATTCCATAATGATTTTAAAACCATTCTTACAAAGTAAAGAAGCGGACACAAAATCCTTTGTAATCTCATGAACATGAAGCACGCTCTTCAAAGTCAACTTCTTTCCCAATATGAATTGGAGTTTCATTGTCCCTTGTCTAAGAACTTTGGCCACAGAATGATTTACCATAAGTACTTCCTTATCAATAGCCTACTCATAACTCTTGAATTGTGCCCTTTCATTGCAAACGTGCACATTAGCACTAGAGTCTACCCATCATCCAACGAATTTGGTGGTGGCCATCTACACCTCGGTTACCATACCTATTTGTAAGCCTTTAAGACCAGTGATCATAGCAACAAATTCTTGATTCTTATTTTCGACCAAGTTAGCTTGAAAAGCATCCCTTTTTAATTTCTTGACAACATTATAATCCTTTATGTAATGCCCCTTCTTATTACAACCATAGCATTTACAATTGCTTTTCTTGTCATTCTTACTTTTATTGTTGCTATTTTATGGTGCTGTCCTCTTGTTATTTTTCTTGGACTTCCCTTCTACATAATTCATATTAGAACTATTAGGGAGATTTGAGGCATCTCTATTTTGAGTCTCCTCCAATCCTCCTGAATTCGGAAATGCCTCATAATCTTTTCTACCTTAAAGTCTTTTTGCATGTGAAGAAGCTTCTTCCTAAAGTCATTCCAAGTGGAGTGAAATATGATATAATGGCTCCTACTTGAAATATCTCAAATAGAGCAACTTTTAAATCATGAAGCCTATTGACCAAGACTTGCACCTCATACACTTGATCAAGAATGGGAATGGATTCTAGCATTTTAAATTCTAAGTACTTCATGATTAGAAACTTGCCAGTACCTTGCCTCTCGGTATTGCATTTGGTCTATAGTACCTTCCAAATTTTGGTAGAGATGTGATCGGCATGTAGTGGTCATAAAGGCGATCTGATAAGGTGTTGAGAGTATGCCCGCAACATACAAATTCATCTTATTGGCACTTCTTCTCAAGTTCTGCAACTTTTGCCTTCTCTTTAGGTTTAGCATCTTGAGGGGCTTTAGGAATAACCTCCATCTTAGGGTTTAGCACGTATACCACATTCAAAGCAGTGTATAAAAGTATCATTTTATCCTTCTATCGGTTGAAAGTTGTGCTATCAAAATGATCCAACTTAATAAAGTTTAATTTCAAGACGTTGAGGGATGCGACAAATGAAGATTCATCCATAAAAACATCTTAAAATTGTTGGAAATAATTTAGGAGACTATTGACAACTTGTGGGGAATGTGTAAGGCTTAAGGTGTGAGTAACACTATCTTTTAGGTGTTATTTGCCTTATCTCACTAAGAGTGCTCTTGATTATGGCAAATACACCCCCAAGATATAGTAAGTCTTGTGAATTTTCTGAAGAGAAAATTTAGAAAATTCTTCTTGTGTTTCTTATAAAAACCGATGACTTAGAAAGAGTATTTGTATATCTAAATTTCTATAAAAATTGTTAATTAAATAAATTTAATTAACAATCATGGCAACCAATATGTTTTATCCAAGTAACTGTTATGACATTGGATAAGATCAATTGGTTTTACAAGACAATGCTCATTGGATTGAGCAAACTGCAAGGCACCACAGACCTTGGCGTTGACCATGGCCCAACCGTGGTCCCCTCTGTCCAGCAAAGCTATAAAGAGGCACTACACAATGCTTAGTTTGTTCAGTGGCCCAACAATATTAATCTTGCATTTCCATATGGGCCTACAATGCAATTCATTATCTTTTTGACTTTTACCTTTCTCTCTCTCACTCTACATATACAACTATCCAACAAAAATACTTTTTGTTACATTAACTTTTATCATTATTTTAGTTTTTTCCCCCTTGGTCACTTGAATATATATGAGTAATGTCTATTTTTAAGTGTTATAGGCACTTGAATATATATGAGTAACGCCTATTTTCAAGTGTTATGGGTACTAGATAATATACATTCAATTTTTTATCTGGCAAAACTTTACAATGAACAACATGATCATTGAATTTTAAAACAAAAATAATGCCTTCAAGAATATTAAGCAATCGAGGAGTGATCTTACCAAACATTTTCGATGTCAGTATTCTCAAATATCAATTATTCTAATTATGCTTATTATCAACTTACATGTGCAAGTTCTTGACTGGTAACATCTCAAGCTACGATGAAAGAGTAATTTAAATGATTTGATGATATATCATGAAAGTGCACCTTTCTTTCTGGAGAGAGTTAAACCACTTGGAATTGGACACATGCATGGTGACCTTTTGGAAAATTTTCAATTAACATATGAGTGAGAGCAAAGCATGCTTGAAAGACTTTTGATTTTCAAAGTCGTTTCAAACAACTCTTGTGGAAATGATTGTACCCTTTGAGGAATTTTTCCATATAATGTATAAGTAAAACATACTAAGGCGGAAATGCTTTTGGTTAACTTGTGGGGTCAATTATCAATACTTGGAGCTATTCTTAGAAAGTTTTAATGGAGCTATGCCAGTTTGACAAAAGAGCTGTATAGGCAATTGCCTAGCGGGGGAGGGGTCATGGATTAGACCACTGGCCAGGTTAGTTTAGAAGACATATATGTTTGTTACTCTGTAAGGTATAATGAGGATGTTATCATCCTCATGTTCAGTTAAGTGCAAGCGCATGTAATATCACTAAGGCATAGTCAAAGTAGTTGGAAGG
This sequence comes from Carnegiea gigantea, assembly GCA_029747015.1. Lineage (NCBI taxonomy): Eukaryota > Viridiplantae > Streptophyta > Magnoliopsida > Caryophyllales > Cactaceae > Carnegiea > Carnegiea gigantea. Next base: position 1,115,282 of record JAKOGI010000100.1, on the reverse strand, counting down.
AATTAAAATGATTAACCATGTTTACTATCAAAGTAAAGAATAGTGATATATTTTCCTTTTCAAAACGCTATTTGTAAGAACTCAATAGTCATGCATGTTTGACTTATACATGACCTTTTAGGAAATTTTCAATGTAGCATGTAAGTAAGAACAAAGTAAGCTGAAAAGGCTTATAGTAATTTACAAGTTTATTGACAATCTTTGAGATGTTGCAGGTTTATGTAGGCTTAGGGAGTTAGTAAACAATGTAGATTGAATCAAATAGATTCTCCAAGTAGCCATGTAGGGAGATTTATATTTAATAATGAATATTTGGCAAATATACGTCAAGAGAATATATATCTGGTACTAGGAAGCATGTGCTCCTAAGTGTACGTAATAATTTGCCCACATATGGTAATCATGGTTTCAATTTTGTGCATGCATATCCATCCCACCCAAAATAGCTACCCTATGTGTTAATCAAGTGTTTATGGGCCTATCCTGGCTGTTATATGAGGAAATGCCGCATTGTCAAATTAGATTATGCCATCCCCAGTGTAAAATTATACAATGGAGTAATATGTGTGTTTGGTCCTATAATTTGAAAAACATTTCCCATGTAAAATTGGCTATTTAGGCCCAAAAAATAGTGTGATGATGCAAAAACCCTTCCTTTTTTAAACGAACTTAGTGTCTCTCTATAAAGTTACAAGGCATGACAGCAAGCTTCATAGACTTCACAAATGTTAAGGCCCAGTTTGGACCTATGAAAATGAGGTGGAAAGAAAATCTAAACGAGAAAAAGTAGGAAGGAAAAAAAAAGTTGAGAGAATGTCATTTTTCTCTCTCTTATTTGGAATAGAGAAAAAACACAAGGAAAAAATAACTTTCTACCCAACTTTTTTTTCTTTTGTTTGGAAAGGAGAAAAGAAATTGAGGAAAGAAAAAAATGTTTCTTGTTACTTCCATTGCACCAAGTACAAGTGCCAATGGTCCCGAATATGAAATGCAAATCTTGTCATCAACATGTTTAATGAAACCATCAACATAGCTTCAAACGTAATTAACAACACAAATAGCCTCCTATCTCACACAATACATTTACAACATACCATGCTCAAAAACATCTTACCTAGGACGACATCTATGAAAGATGATAAATGTAAATGCCCAGACCGCAAATCACAAAGATGAAATTAGAGATCAAGGTTTCCTCCTTGTTCCAGTAAAATTAGAAAATTTAGAAATATCTTAATTTGAACGAAGATTTGGTGTAGCAGCAGCAACGTCAGCATGGACACCAACATCAACAAGCTGAAGGGCTCTAAAATTCCAAACTTTCTAGTTATTCCTAGAACTAATTACCGAATTTGACCTTTAATCACAATTCGCAATAAGCCATTGGGCAAGAAAGAGACATCACCATAATCCCAACTCAAGACCGAATCAACACAAGCACCACCAACACCACTACCAATAAAACCAATTGAAGTAGACATAGAATCAAGAGAGATTTAGGGTTTGGGTGATTGTTGGATTTAAAAATAGCTTTTGAATCAAAACCCTAGAGAATTAGGAAGTAAAATCTTAATATTTTCACTAAAGCCCTGGGAAAGAAGCCCATTTGTTTATTTACGAGGCAAGATGGACATGATCAACCCTCATGCTCCACCTTGAGGGGGAGTATTAGGAAGTAAAATCTTAATATATATTTTTGTATATAATGCTTTTGATATTATTTCCATGTATCCTAGCTAGGTTAGAAGTCTTGCTCAAGAAGCTAGGTTTTTTGTGATGGCCATAGGTGATGTATATATTGCAAACAATCTCAATGAATGAAACAGAGAGCTAATTCGCGACAAGCCACGCACACGTCCCTCTCGTACGTCCCATATCCTTGAACCTTTTACTACAAGTGATTAATTAGTACATATAATCAAGGAATTACATGTGGATTAATTAAATATGACCTGATTTTCAGCCAACCCCAACTTGGACTTTAGTAATTTGCGACTAAGCTTTTCATATGCTCTTTGTAGTAGAAAGCATGTCACATACAAGAAAAAAAAGCCGTAAAAACATGAATGATAAAGGCCATTAGACAAATATTTTCAGAGGGGGTAGGCATGGGGAGCAATACGCTCAAGGGTAATTAGTTGTCTTATGTATGTTATGACATGCACTAGATTAGATATAGCTTTTGTGGTGGGAAAGCTAGGCTGATATACTTGTAATCCAGGACATATGCATTGACATGTAGTGCAAAGGGCATTAAACACCTTAAAACCACCATAGATTATGGTTTACACTATTGTAATTATCCATTGATGTTGGAAGGTTTCACAGGCGCTAGTTGGATGACAAATAGTGAAGACTATTCCTTTACTAGTGGGAGGGTATACATTCTTGGTGGGGGTGCAATATGTTGGACATCAAATAAACAAACGTGTATTGCAGATTCGACTATGGCTGCTAAGTTTGTAGCATTGGGATCGAGAAGCTAAATAGTTAAGGAATTTACTACATGAGATGTCTTTGTGGCAAAAACCTATGTCGGCAATTTCTATTCGGTGTGATAGTGCCGTTGTTTTGGTTAAGGCCTATAGTAATGTATATAATGGTAAATCAAGACATAGTAGTTGACGACACAGTTGTGTGAGACAACTAATCATAAATGATGTTATAACTGTGGAGTTCATTCGAACGTTTCAAAACTTGAATGATCCATTAATAAAAGGTCTTGCAAGGAATTTAGTAACTAAGACAGCCAAGGAGATCGGATTACAATCCACATTAGACATGGTTGAAACTCAACTTGATATTTGTTGAAAAATATTGAATCTTAAGTTCAATGAGCCATAGTACACCATTCTTGTGGTTTGCAAGCACATAATTTTCTCATCGAACGATGAAGTGTTTGATTATACTACCATATGATATACTCGGGTGACGAGTTGTTCTTAATGAACCTCACATGAGTTGCTTGAAGAATGTTCTAGAATTAAGTGTTGTTTATAATAAGTTTGTATAATCTAAGAACGCCTTAGTATATTTGTAAATTTATTATGAAGTTAATAAAAGCTTATTTCTTTACATTCTTTTATTTCATGTATAATACTTCATATGGGGTATTTACGAGGTTCACCTATGTGAGCATAAAGTTTGGCCGCTTTAAAGAGTTTCACGGACATGACTACGATGTGCTTATGAATAGCTATAGACACATGGCTGGTTGTGTTAGGATTACTATGTGATTCTGGAATGGAAGTTTGTCGGTGATTTAAATACAAGTGATCACAGAGACATAGAGGATAGGCTGCTTCAAAGCTTAGTCAATAATGCTATCCTGATCATTGGATGGGTGAGTCACTAAGATGGGGGTTCAATTGTAAGGCACCTCCATTTTGTGCACCGAACCCTCGAAAATCCTTAGCACCATTTTTTTATGGGAATGGTGGGGGATTGTAAGAATATATGTTTCCAGAAAAACGAAAAAGACACAACAATAATTAATTAGATTTTTTGCTTTGAAAAAATATAATTACTAAATTCAATTAACTAATTTTCTATGCATCTTTTCATTAATAGTCATTAAGAGTAAAGCTCATGGTTGAAACTCTCTTGAAAATACACTTAATTCTCTACAAATAGAGCATGAGTAAGTGTGGCTTGGATATCCAAAAATTGTTCCAACAAATCAATCCCTCTGAGTTTCAGTCATATCCTAAGGCAATAGTGAATATCCAAGTGAGTGCAACATTTGGATGGCGAAGACCTTTTTATATCTCAAAAGTTTATTTGGGAATACATGTTGCACATTGAGTGAATAAAATGTTTTGGACAAGCGATTTCAATTATACCTAAAGGTCTTTGAATAGTTGTAAGTTTCGAATCCTTGTACCATATATCCCAACAGAATCCGCATCCCATTCGTGTTTATTTATATGAGATCACATTGACACTACAAAAATTTTAGGAGGCACCATTGTAGCAAGTTTCTTGATAGCACTTATATTAAAGTCAGCCGGCTAATATTATAGGAGTCAAACACTCGGATCTAATGTAATAAATCAGATAAATTGAACAATACCAAAATTTCAGGCAAATTTGTCTTAGCTCAAAACACTCCATTAAAAGTCAGATGAAAACGTAAATTACTTGTAATATATAACCCATGCAGGCATACATACTATGAATACATACAGTAGAAATCAGCTTAAATGTAGCTATGGGCTCATATCAACAGCACGCCATTGATAATGAGCATAATTACTGAAGCTGGCTACTTCGTAAACAAATGTATACACCATGATTGAATCTTTACCACCGCACCTTTGACACTCAATGCACATATAGACCCTCGAGCATTATTCACCTGCGACACAAAATAATTGTAATCATTCGGAATCATCCGACGATGTACACCAATATACAACGCTAACGCAGGCTATAAGCTTAAAATATCATGGCGTATAGATGACCATTGGTACGTAATAAGTAAGGAATTTTAAAGTGAATTGAACCTGATTTTGAACCAAACCCAACTCAGAGTCAGTAGTTGCAGACTTGCACAATTCGTGTCTAGGTTTTCGATATGCCCATATTAGTAGGAGACATGTGACATACGAGAGCAAACCGGTAGAAACATGAAGGACACCGGCGACCAGACGTGCATTCTCGGAAAGAATATGAGCCGGCAATGCGTTCAGATAGTGGAGTTGTCCGATAAAAATTATTGACAAAGACAGCATTTTGCGCAAATACGTAATCTTAATACATTCTGATGCCAGATTGGGGTATTGTAGCACTCGCGTCATAAAAAAGCATGACATGAAAATGTGCAGATCGGCCGCGTTTTCCCATTTCTTCAGATCAGAAACGCTGGATGAAGAAGAACTTGGTTTGATCAAATTACCGGTGCAGTTCTTGCAACACTCCGTTATTGCTTCTATCGCCATTCCTGAAAGAAAAAAGAAGGGCGGAACGAGATCGACAGGGCAAGGGGAAGAAGCTGAGGTTTATATGTTTAGTCTAGGAGATATAAAATAAATCTTCTTAGGTAAGCAACTCCTAAATCGGACAGTGTCAAAGAGAATTAATAGCAGTAAATTCAATATTTTCCAATTTCCATGTAAGGAGATATAAAATAAATCTTCTTAGTATGAAATATATATTAATATAATAAAAAGTCATAACATTTTTTTTTCCGTGACAACCCTAGAGACTATATGCATTGCGGTGTGACCAACTGTCTATATCTATCCACAAACTGTCTTGGTTTATCGATGTGATTTTAGCCAAGTGGTTAAGATTAATTAAGGTCCTGAGTATATTAAGTCTCTCAAATTCTATTCTCCTTCCCTCATTGTATTGTACTGTCTTCATAACTCATTTGAACCCCCCCAAAAAAAAAACTACGAAGGCAAATTCTATCTTATTGCGCGAAGGTAATTACCCACTGACAACTAATATGGGTCGTGAACTAAATATGGAAGATCTCCTCAAGCTGAGCTATTACACAAACGTTCATAGAACCTAACGAGGAGGAAGGCTAACGTGCGCCACTTTCTCCCAAAAAAAAATGAAAATTAAAAGTAAAGTGAGAAAATTAAACAAGTCCTGAGTACACTAGGTGTCAGGTTCAATTCCTCCTCCCTCTATTATATTGTACTGTCTTCGTGGTTCATTTGAATTTTTTTTTAAAAAAAAATCATAGCACATAATCTCGACCACTATATTTTTCATATAATCCCAACCAAATACACAGACGTACACTTATATATGTATATTCGAATTATCATGTCTAAACGTATTCACCTAAGATAACAATGAAGGAATGAAGGGGAAAAAATGGGGGAGAGGGGTGTAGATGTCTACTCACGTATTATGCCGACAGAGATGGGTGCAGGCCAGGACCTCCAGCAAAGAGCAAAAGGAGACTCAAAGACAAAGTTAAATTACAGAAAGATGCACTGAAGAACAAAACTCTATTTATAAAAGTTGATAGCAAGAAAATCCGGCAATCAATTTTTTTGGGTTGGGGGGGGGGGGGGGGGGTGGGGGTGTTGGAGCGGATTGTTCTGTATCAGGAATACGGACTAGAATAATTATATTACCATAAATTTCATGGCCCAAAACGTGTTTGCTTGATTACTCTGAGATTTTATGGATTTTCTTTTAAATAAAAATCTAAAGAGATTATATGATTAATGAGATTCTATGCAAATTAAATTCGAGTAATTCACCCTCTTTTCCGCTAATTAAAGAAAATTAAGTAATAAGTAGGGTGAATCCCGTGCTTTGGCCGTATGTTTATTAATATTTATTTAAGAATGATGAAATAAAAATAATTTATCATTGATAGCATGTAAGATGTACTATAATACATAACAATTATAGATACAAAAAAATTTTTTGAATAAATGTAAGTGGAATTATAATAATTTATCATTTCTTACATCATATTTTTAATACTCTTGGTTCATGGTTTCAATATTAGATTTTGCATAAATTCTAAGAAAAATAATAACATAAAACGAACCTATAATCTATATATAGTTGTGTTAAATACAAAAGTGAATTTATAACTTCCATTTTAGTCATGTGACTCATGCATGTGTACTATCTAAAAAATAATCATAATAATTTATTAATACCCCTATTGTTTATATCATTTTATAGTAAAGACAATTTTGACTTTTCAAAACTATTTATTATAAACTAAATGTAATAGTGAAACTGTTTTTTACTTTTAAATTTTAGTATTAAAGGAGCGCACTAAATCCTTATTATTATGACACTTGGGATAACAGAATTTTTTTAAAAAGAAGATAACCAATAATAATGTGACACTTATCAATCTACTATCAATCCATTCATAACATTCACTTTTATATTATATACTAGTGTATATGCCGTGCTTCACACAAACATATGTTGAATTTTTGTGGCATTATCATCTTTTTGTGATATTTGTAGCCTAATCATAATATTAGTACTGCTAATATATTTTATACTTATAAAATATTTTATGTTTCATATATGGCTTGGATTTGCATGCATAGACAATAATCGTGTATCACTTTAATTTGTTGCTATTAATGCATTTCTGTTTTTTTAATTGCTCTAGCTACATCATTGCCGTTGTTATATATATAATAATTAACATTGACTTTGTGACTATTATTATCCTTATGAAATATTTGAAACCACTAAAATAATTGCATTTAACATTAATACTTTCATTCTTATTTTAATATATAACAGAACTATTTTTGACTTCCCAAACTCTATAAATAATGGAGTATGCCAATCTACAATTATTAATTTTTACAAACTAAATTTAATTCTAAATTTTTTTTTACATTTAAAACATGTTTGAATAAAAGCTTACATTAAATGTTCATTGTTATTATTACTATTTCAATTTAGAAGTAGCAATTAATAATAAACAACTTGAAATTAAGGGAAAAAAGAAAATACTTGACCAATAATACAATACCAAATGTCAATCATCTAACAACACATTCAATTTTATATTATATATATGATATGATATATGATTTTTTTTCTCACCATAAGAGGAAATTGTAACACACATATATGTGTGTGCATTCATAATAAATTCTTTCCATTTGGAGGGTTATGATCCATTTGGGAGAAGAGTAAGTTAGAGAGCAAGAGTAAATAAGAGTAAAGAGGAGTAAGAGTAAGGGAGGGTAAGTTGCTTACCCTTATTTGAAGTTTTAGGGAAGCAAAGATTTATCCTTGTTTGGAAGAATAGGAGAGTAAATAAGAGTAAATGAATGAATTAACGCGTATATCCTTATAAAATAGATTAAAATATATTGTACTTAGATTTATATGGACAAATAAGTAAAATTACCTTTCTTACTCCTCACTTACTCCTCCTTACACCCCAAATTAAAGAGTAAGAAATGAGGGAAAATGAGGAGTAAGAGAGAGTAAGAGTCACTCTTACTTACTCCCCCTTACCCTCCTTTTCTTACTTCCAAACAAGAGTAAAGCGAGTATTCACTCTCCCTTACTCCCCTTTGCTCCTCCGTAGTCCCCATCCAAACAGACCCTTTCCCTCCTCGATGTGGGTTGTGGCTCTTACTTTAATGCGAGTTTCATTGTTGTTTGTCTTCTCTCACCTTGGTGCAAGTTTTTATAGATCTACAAGTACTAGACTTTGAAAGATAATTGAATCTTATAGCATAAGGCATTTTTGTGTTTGTCGTAGGGTGAATCGACAATGGAATTTCATATGTTCTATCATGTCGATCTTACTTTTACGCATAGCCTACCATGTCAATTTGATATTTGCCCGATGAAGTTATATTATAACTCACCGACATTTGAAAAAGATGCAATGACGTTGAAGAACGCGGTTCGTGAATAGAGGATCCTACCAGTTTTGAGTCGTTCCATGATATATTTATCATCAACGTTTTGGCTACGAGAATTCATTTTTATTTTTTAAATATGTTCTTAGTAGACAATTTTCATTAATGAATCTCCACTTTTTGTACTAAAAAAATGAGCTTCTAAAATAGATACTTTACAATTTTATCTGATGCAATTAAAATATAACCATAAAAATTGAGAGTTTTAATAATAAAAATTAAAACAAACTAATTATCACAAAACCTTTTCGTGGGTCTCTTGAAATCAACCTCTCTATGGGTAGGAATACCGGTAGAGGTAAGGTTGCCCACAGCTGGATCTCCCCAGACCCCGCGAAAGCGGGACCCACACTGGGAGGTGTTGATTGATTGATAATTATAATCCATCAATGTACTTTCATCGGTGTCAATATAATTTCTCAATCCATCCCAAGGTCAAGGGTAGGGATGGTAATCACATCCAAGTTCGAGACATCTCTGATCCGATTCGAGGTAAAATAATCCGATTTGACTCCATAAAAACATTCAAGTCCGACTCGAGAAAAATTAATCCGAATTTGAGTCGGATTAGGATTGAATTTGTAGGAAAGATAACATCCGATCCGATTTTCCAATTCAAACCCAGCTATTTTGTTAAATAATTTAAATTTAAATTTAAAATTTTACAAAAAGTCTACTCTTCAATATTAACCGGAAGTCGCTAATTCTCTCTCTCTCTCTCTCTCTCTCTCTCTCTCTCTCTCTCTCTCTATATATATATATCTCTATATGCACGCGCATGCGTGCACGTGTGTATGTGTCTTAGATTCTTATCCTCACTTCATTGTCGACCAGACTGCCAGCTTCATTTGTATTTTTATCACTTGTCAATCTCTCTAATTTAGCATAAATGTCCAAGCATTCGATTGGTGTAATAAGAAAGAACATGTTACTGTATTGATAGATGGAAAGAATAATTGTGGATAAAAAAATGGTACAAAATTATTTTGGAGAAAGGAAATCAGTTTGGATCAGATTAAATTCGACTCTGATCCACTTCGAGTTGGAGCAGACTCAAATGTTCTCTTCAATCTGTTGGATCAGATTCAGATTGAATTTTTGGATCCCACAACTTAATCAAATGCGGTTCGAATGTTTTAACATGAATATGAATTCGATCCGTTGTCATTACTAATTAAGGGCAAGATAGCTTATGTTCCTCTCGTCGGTTTAAGTCGTGATGTGCTAGGTTGGTTCACTTACACATGATAGGATTTTGCTGGGCCCATCTTGCTGGCCTAGCTCTGATGTCAATGTGGGGTAATAGTGGGCCATGTTTTAGATTTTCGATGTTTCAGCCCAGACTTATCATTATCACAACTTCTCAAGTCTAAGCTAATTTTGCTAGATATGACAAATGGGTCATTCGATTCGGGTACGAGCTGAGTTAAGTTTAGGTCGGGTCATATTTTGAGTTGGTTCGGTTTGGGTCAGGTGAACATTGGTTCAAGTCGATTTTGGGTCAACTAAATTTTGGTCAAATGCGCTTGTAATGCAAAAACAAGTAATTTTGTAGAAAATTTCAGGTCGAACATGATTCGATTGGGGTCAATTCAGGTCCACTTTCAAGTGAACATATTTCAACGGGTCGAATTTAAATCCGGATCATTTGATTCAGGTTTCAAATTTTTGATCAGTTTTACTAGGTCTCAGCCGAAGTGTCTATCTTCTTCAAGGTTTCTCCGCCCTTCGCCAATTAAGCAAATCTTACTTGCCCTGCAATGTTTATACTATATGTAGTTCCTTTTTTTTTGGGGGGGGGGGGGGGGGGGGCGCTGAAGATTTATCTATAGTTCATGGATTACCAGGAATCCCGTCCATTGCACGCAACTTCTATTTTTTGGGTTAATTATGGCAGTTAAATACATAATTATTTTTTGAGATTATTATGACCTTAATGAATGTTAGGATCGTAATTTGATTCTAGGATATAACGTATTGAACTGCGATCCTAGATCGACTTCATGATATACGCAAATACAAGTAAGTTGAAGAATTCCATCACAATAATATAGGTTTTTGCATCAAATTTTCCAGAAAAAATAGTTAAATTTAAATTTTGTAATCCTTATGAATGTTTATTAATATTTTTGTTTTTATAAAAATAATTCATACTGTACCAAACAAATACTAGAATCTTATGTTCCTTAATCCTATCGACGATTCTAAATTTAAACACCCCTAATCAACTCTAACCCTGCTGTCAATGTAGCAATGTCACATTTTTTTCAATTGCGGAATGATAAATATCTTGTTACAGGACTGTCTTGTCTTAACTTAAAAATTACATTGTTATATATCAACTTCAAAAAATAGTATAATTAAATAGTGGAAGCTAAGGTGTTACAACTTATAAATTGTGTGAAATTGACTTCTTATTCATAAATTTTTACAATTAATAAAATTACACGTGTAATATATCCTCGCGGATGTAACAATGATCCAATTAGGGTGTTATTTGTACTTTTAGCTGTACGTGATGAATCCTAAAGCTTCAGAAGTCACAATTAATTGTAATTATTGAAAAATAGGCAACTATAAATCATATAACATATTAATTTTGATTAAAACAAAATACTTAAAGAAGTATCTCTATTGCTAGGGTGTGCAGATATGTGCCTTTGAACATTAATGGATTCTTAATTAGTTTTTCGTTCTCGTACTACAAATTATTTCATTAAAACTCAATAGACATATAAGTTAATTTTCTAGAAAGATGGATATTTACAATCAAAAAATGATCTATGGTTCTATTTTGGTGGTTCAAACCGACATTTATCTTATCCATAAAATTATGGTCTATGAAATTGAGGAAGCAATACTTAAATTAATGTAGTGTTTATTTGTGCCAAATAAGTTATTGAAAGCAGACAGGTTTTTTTTTTTTTTTTTTTTTTTTTGGGATGGATAAGTTATGGAGAGACTAACGGTGATATTTGGGTGCATGGCATCGGCCTCTCTAGGGTACCTCGTCTTTCCTAGTACCTCTATCAGCCACGTACCTTTTTATGCCTTTGTATGCACTCATTGCATTGTTGGCATTCAATACCTCTAAAGTTGGGATTAATAGTATTCAAAAATCCTATTATAAATCACAATGCAAACAGGTTGCTAGTTTAGTTTGCCTAGAAAGAACTTGGCAAAGCAGTGGGTGAAAATTGTGATGGGTTTTTTTTTTTTTTAATAATTGACTAATTTTTTTAATTTATGGTAAATTTCCATGGAGATTATTTACCACATAACGTCGTCTATACAATGTCGTTAGGGCACATACTCCTTCAAGCTAGTTAAGTAAGGGTATATTGGAATTTGATCCACAATTTTATAGGTTTAGGACATTTGCAAGTGGGGAATAGGAAACTAAGGAAAGTGGAACTCTTGTCCCACATCGAAAGAGTAAGAGAAAAGGTGGTTTTCATTACTTTTGTCCCCCAAATTCCCGGGGGAATGTTTTTGCCCAGCGTACTGATGGGTTAGGGCACACAAACGCGCCGACTCGGCCGGGCTTTGGCGAGGGCATAGGGGCCGACGCGTATGATAAATTATATTTGGTACATAAAATTGGTTTAAAAGTTTTAACTTCTCCTCTTTTCTTCAACGCTCCACAAAATCTTAGGTGTTTTATTGATAGCATTTTTAGTTGGTTCCCTTTGAGTGTACGAGGATAACAGGGATCGTATAGTCTGTAGGTAAACCGCCGACAAGCAGCACTACACCAGTGATTGGGCGTAATTGATATCTGAGACAGTCGTTTGCACCATGCAACGACAATTGTTCATACTAGTTATATGGAAAAAATCGTTCTAACTTCTCCTACTTGTTGTTTGTCACCCTTAGCTTAATCATAAGCATTTTCCAGTAATTTATTTCCAAAAGGGCTCACAAATATAAATCCAAAAACTATATACAAATGGTATGTAGGGTTACATACTTCCGCATGGATGGCATTGTTTTGCCCTCACCCGATCAAATCTAGAGCATCTAGTCCACAAGTGTATCAAAATAAATACTATGCACATAGTTAATGGTGCTAAATTGGGTTAGGAAGGGGAATATCCTCATGGGCCAACGATGATGCCGAGAGCTACTTGCAATTGTAGCGTCTAAGCTGCGTCCACTAACACGTTGGGCCGTTTCATTCTTTTTCAAGGCCCAACTTCAAAGACAACTCAAGAATCTAAACAATGTAGTAGTCACTTCAGAGCAGAATTTGTTTATTTCTCCCGACCAGGTTCACAATGGTTCCGGTAATTTTCGATCCGAAATTAGGCAGCCACAAATGTAAATTTTTGAATAATGAATACAATAATCCGAACATTGGAAGTAGTGAAAATTATTAATCCGAACCTAAAGAAATAGGTCACAACATTCTAGACTTGTCATTGTTACAAATCAATGATCCATACCAATGAAAAGTCATACCCAGAGTGCCATTTGAACTCAGGATTTGGTAGTTTTTTAAAGTATGGATTAGTAATACTAAAAATGCAGAAAATTTGCAGCGCTAGGACGATACTTTAAGTTTAGTGGCGTCCACCACGCCCAAATTTCGGATTAGTGTATTTCAAAAGTTCACCATGGATTAATCTTCATTTGTGTATATTTTTTTCTTGTTCGGTTAATTTGTTCTTTATGTAGGCTGAGACTTTGCTTCATTTAATTCTTCCCCCCCAAAAAAAGTGTAAAGACTTTGTTGCAAATGGAATCGCAATAGAAAACATAGCCAAACACAAGTACACTGGAAGATAAATGACATAAAATTTAACGTGGAAAATTTCTCCACATTGAGGAAAAAAACCATGACCTAGCAGTAACTGGCGCATAATCCACTATAATAAGAAAAGATAGATTCCAACTTAGTACACTCACAACACTATACACTCTCTGTCTCCTCTAGTTAGTCGTTGAGTCACCCCTTATACTTACAAATCTATCCCCCTTCACGACTTGTTCTCCCTCTACTCAGGACTTGGGGTGCCCGGGATACACCTTACAAATACTCAAACTCACACAATCACTCACCCCGTGATACACCTTACAAATATCCAACCTCACACAATCACTCAAGACCCTGCATTAAGTTATAAGGATCTCACTCGCAATCTCCAATCATCATTCAAGATCCTGCATTGGGTCAAGAGGATCCCTCCCTCACTTTATGGGATAATCGACGATCAAGTCCTAAAGCCCTCTTCATAGAGTCAAGACTTTCCAAATCTTACGCACACCTTAACCTCCAAGATATTCCACCTTCCATAAAACTTCATAACTTGCTGCATAAATAGATTACAGTCTTGTTTATCAAGCTATTGGTAGTCATTTCTTTCCTAAAGTCTAATTGGTAGATATCACCAAATCTTTGTACACGGCAGTGGACTTGATCAATCAACAATTGGAAACTTCTTTCCTATCTTTCTTTTATTTTTTTCTTTTTCATCCTTTCTTTTTTTCGTTCTAATAAAATTCACAAAACAATAATTAACATAGTTTTTGGTTGGACCAGAATTCACATTTATATGTTACAAATGTGTCAATTAGTTCTAATTAGCATACTCCTTGTTTTTGCGGGTTGATATGAAACATTGAAATTTCATCTTCCAATAAAAATGACTTCAAAAATAATAAAGTCAATGGGAAAACAATTCGGTTTCTGCTTGTATTTCGACATTGTCTCACTTGTGTCGCGTGCAAACACATAGCCAGGTTAGATTTCTACAAAAACTCTGTATACTTAGTGTAACGCCCCCAATTGCTAATGTTAGATTGTTCTAAGAAGTCCTGTGAATGGGGACGCTACCGCCGTTCTTTGACGGAACAAGGTTACTTGAAAACCACATGCATTAGAACCTATGTCGTAATTAAACATACTTTCAACCACTAGCATTCCTTAAGACATATAATTACACCTGTTAACTCAGCGTATGACTGACATGTACCAACTAACACAATCTTCAAAATAACGTACACCCAGTGGGGTTTTTAAGAAGGCTAGCCTCTAAATCACTGTAAGCACCGGCTAGCTAACATGCAGCAGACTGAGGTCCTCACTCATTTCTCGCGTTCCTCTGACCTATCAGAAAGAGGGCTCTGCACTGATCCTTCACCTAAAACAGAAAACATGAAAACATTCGAATAATGAGTCGAAACTCAGTACGCACATCTCTATGCTGTTAAATACGTTTTGTATGTAAATGGTTGGGCGCCCGCATTTCAAAACATTTTGATTTGCAAACAGGGGAGAGAGAATGTATAAGTAAAACTGATTTGCTGATTATTATCTGAAAGTGGACCCCTTGTTGACATCTGCTGCGATCTTGAGATAGGTGCACACCTCCCAGGCCGATCGGAGAGCCTGAGTTGCAGTCGCGCGGGTAAATTGAAGGGCATAAGCCCTGATGATTGAGCATTGATGGGGCTACTTGCTTATGTGACAAAATACTGAGAAACTAATTCCTTAAAGGAGCATTACATTGATTTTTCATCATTGAGAAACACATGTGAGTCTTTGAAGAACATAGGCAATGTACGTACCTGGTTTTTGGAAAGCTTCTCTCCAATTTGAGTGAAACTCATTTGTGGGCAGCCTGAAGCGACCGATGTGGCCTCACTTCTGATTCAAGATGTCATGTTCTTAGTTAGTGAGAAGTTCTGAAGCGTATCTAATTCTTTTTAGCTTAATATGCATTTTTACATCAATGCCCATGTGCGTCATTCTTCATTATCAATGTGTCGACTTGTATTGTTAGTATTGACGTCGTTATCCTTATTGTAGGGGTTTATAATTACTCGAGTCTTCAAATTACTTCAAATTATTAATTCGTTTGCTTACCTATGTGTAATAATATATATATAGGTGTGGAATATATATATATGTGTGTGTGTGTGTGTGTGTGTAATATATATATATGTGTGTAATATCTATATGTCGATATATAGAGAGAGATATATATATATATATTAATTCGTAAATATTAATTCGTAACGAGTAATATGTATCACGTTCACGTCTTCGTCATTCATTCATTATCGCTAATAGAAAGCGTTGTCAACGATTCTCATTTCATAAACATTGGGCTCGAATTCGTGGGCAACTAATGACTCATTGGGCACTAAACTAACCAAAGCCACCCATGGTTTCAATGGCTCAATCAAACACGTTCAATCAGGCAATTCGCATAAACTCAATAACCTTTTAACCAACTACAATCTATTAACCAACTACAATTTGCCTAACTCACCAATCCCACCAAAATTACACAATAGTCCCAAACAGCAAATAGTCCCAAAATTCATCCAATCCAACCAAAATTACACAATGAAACACTTAATCGTTCCACAGGATTGATTCACGAATTCAACCAGCAGTTAACATTCACCTGAACTTCAATTCCTACTCTCCCTCTCACTGCCAATTGGTCCCAACAGCATCCAATTCCCACTGTCCACAAGCCTTTCTAAATTTCATAACTAGTCAACTAAAAATGCTAATTACATCACGAAATCAGGAATTTCAATCTCAAACAACCCAAGAAAATCAATCAAATTAAGGTTAGGGTTTCACCTTCTCACTTGGCGTCTGGGGGCTAAAACCGAGAGGAGGGCTGGTGGTGTCGGTGACCGGGGGTAGTGGGCGGCACACGGCTAGCCGGCGACCCTCAGCATGGGCGATGGACGGCGAAATGAACAGTGACAGGGTCGAACTCGGCGCTGCAAAGCAGGGGAGCGACGCAGCTCCGGGGCCCGAAACGCATGAACAGAGCTGGCAGGGGAGACTGGGCGGCCATGACCGGCGTTCTAGCGGTGACGGACGGCCAGGCGGGCGCCGGTTTCCGGCGAGCCAAAACAGAGGAGGAGAGGGGGGGCGTCGGGCAGGCAGAGGCAGGGGAAAGAGAATGGGAGTTTGAGTTTTGTTTTTGATTTTGGTTCCTTTTTTATTTTCCTGATGTCGGTTTCCCTTTTTTTTGTGTGTGTTTAGCTTTCTGATTATTACTATTATTATTGGTATTATTATTGTTATTACCATTCAGATAAATGTTTATTTGAAGGAGCATTAAGGGGTTTAATATTACCTTGTGTGAGACCACATCGTCGTTTCAACCTGCACCGCACAAATACAAATACACCACTGTATTTGAAAAAAAAATTAGATCGAAATGTGGCGCCCAACTTGATTAAGATGTATTAGGTTTGCGCTGTTACAGCCTTCCCCCCTTAAAATAAGTTTCATCCTCGAAACTTGTATTTGAAAAGGAACGATGATTGTACCCTGGGAAGAAACGGTGATTGAACTTTAAATGCACATGGGTGTCGGTGCTGTTATGATCATTTGAAGCATCATAAATCTAGGATTCTTTTGAAGTTGTGAGATGTACAAACGTTTTGTATACGCTCAAAACTTGCTGGTAAATCCAATAGGTGAGCCACCTACTTCTGTCCTCATGCAATATGCTCTGACTTTAAACTAGGAGTGTTAATGTTTCCTTAAATCCTGGGGTGAAACGGACAGAGTTTTCCCTAAAAACTGGCCATTTTCCAGGCTTAAAGCCTTACATTTCAATCGCTGCATTGACAATAGGTATAGAAAAAGGCCAAATCAAGCTCAACGGCTACACGCCAGAGATCACAGCTCTACGGGCCACACGCCGGAGTAAATCACCCAACCATGTACAGTAGGAGAAAATAAATGAAAGCTACATCTCAACGGATCACACATCCGGAGTAATGGGATTTACATCCCAAAAATAAACGATAATTTGGCTCATATGGCCATACAGAATCACTTTTCAACCTTAATTATGTCATAATACCTTGTCAACTCTCAAATTAACATACCAAATGTATCAGTCCACTTCTCTATGTGTACATATGACTCCTTTTCAAAACGAAAGACGATTCAATCGTATTTGGGTTCAATCAGTGTATTACGAATGAGGTAATGATCATCAAGTTACAACAAGGTGGTCATCTAAGTGCCATCAACATGATAAAGCCGATAGGTGAAGTTGGATCGGCTGAACAGAGTATAAAATAGGCGCTATGAAGCAGTTTATATAATATAACAAGATGGCATAGGGGAAGATCAAGTCTATGTGTTAAGGACTCAATGTAAGACACTATATTTTTTAGTATACCATGTAATCGAACCATTTCCTCATCACACGGTGGTATTCGTCTCTCTATGCCCCAAATAACATGAATTGGTATAAAATGAGCAGATTCGGTGAGTTTGTTCATAATGGGCCAAACGATGTTCTTCTTAAGAGCAGAAATGAATAACCCCATAATAAAATCCACTAAAATTGAATCACTTTTCCAGGTAGGTATTTCTTTAAAGGTCTCAATGTGCCTACGAGGCGCTGGCATCTGCTGTTTAGCTTTCACCTTTTATACGTCAGACACTTATCTACATATTCTGCAATGTCTCTCTTCATGTTGCACTACTAAAGAATTACTTTAGATCCCTAAGCCCTTTTGTTCCTCCTGGTGCCTCGAGCAGCGAGTATTATGGGTTTCTTCTCAAATTCTTCCTTAGCATCCTGCTAAACCCAAATAACTTCTTACTTTTGTCACAGCATTGGACCTAGGTTACTTAGTAACTGCGTTTATCCTTTGAGAACTCTGGTTCCTTTCTCAAAAACCTCATGTCCCAAGCATGTCACTTCAGTTGATCAAAACTCACTCAACTAGATTTTCAATTCCTTGAGCTCGGTTGGAACCATCCTATAAGAAGCTGTTGAAATATGCTTTGCATCATAGATTACTTCAATCTTAAATCACAAATATATGATGCATCCTTGTCTTAGCAGCTTACTTGTTCTCATGAGTGAAGTTATAGAATAGTCCTTCCTAAGTCTTTCCTCGTAGAAACATACTTCTTGACCTTCCTGACTCGTTCAAGCACCCTTAAGGAATGAATTACCTCAATCTAAGATAGGAATGATAGGAATAATAGCATTAGCGCAGAGGACACAATGATCAGCAAGGTTTCGTATGCAAATTAAGACCATTTAGGCAATTGCTCGGTGTCAAGAGGGGGGTAAAATAGCAAAGACAAGACCTAAGTCGAAATGATTAAGGAAGAAGTTGCTTAATGACGAGGAATATTAAGTGGTTGATGGAAGAATTGAATGAAAGGAATAGATGGCAAATTACAATATGCTTGTGATAGGAACGAGATGAAGATAACTAGAAGCGTAAATAATTTAGGGAGGAAAGGCAACAAAAGTAAGGTAATTTCAATCATTGATTATGTAAGAGCCAACACGTTGCGCATAGTGGTTGATGGAAGAATTGAATGAAAGGAATAGATGGCAAATTACAATATGCTTGTGATAGGAACGAGATGAAGATAACTAGAAGCGTAAATAATTTAGGGAGGAAAGGCAACAAAAGTAAGGTAATTTCAATCATTGATTATGTAAGAGCCAACACGTTGCGCATAGAATCAAAACCAGGCTAGTAGGAAATTAGCAATTTATGTAGTGATTGGATGTTAAGGAAAGGAAAGATCATGTTACTATTGAAGTAATGGTTGCCGAAAATAAGCCGCGCAGAGATAGTTAGTGGAAGCATGAGAGAAACGTAATCCATTGCAATGATAAGATCCCCTTATAAAAATTAAAGTCACGAGGAAATTCACTGAAGGAAAGGATATGTAATGAAGTATGGATGGGATATGTAATGAAGTACGGATGCAGCAACAATGAAGAGGTTTGCAAGCTTAATATGACTGAAGAAGAATGACAAATTGAATTATGTTATCGCATAACAAAGGGGGTAGTCCTAATTAATAACCAAAGAGGTCAATAAGGAAGTGAAATTATGCTAACAAAGGGGGTTTAATATTAGTTGACAAAAGGTCGTTGTATACTCATTTGGATCAATACAAAAACTCATGCAGACGAAGTTCAAGAATTTGACATGCTCAAAAGAAAGTCTCCTGGGTTTCACTCGGTATGCTATTAATACCTATATTAATACCCCACATTTCCCCATTGTGGTACCTGAAGTCGTCTTCTGATAATGGTCTTTGGAATTTGACATCTCAACCTCCTGAATTTTACTGGTAATCCTTCCATAAAGTCCATGCAATATATAGATATACTCTCAAACAACCATCACTTCCTAATTCCTTACAAACACAAACTGTAATGCAACCACAGATGCTCTAAGTCCAATCCCATGTAATCCTTATACTTATTATCATTCTTCACGGATTATTTAGTTCCCAAAATCTCTTTTACTCTTGACGATGGTGTAAGTATGACTTCTAAAACTCCCAATATACAAAAATAACGAACTCATTGATGCATTTGGCATTCCCTCAAGCCTCTTGCCCGTAACTCCACCACTATTGATTATCATTTTTCCCCCGCTTCTTCGATGGTTCCAATGTCTCGGTGCCCTTTTTAATCACTTTGTTTTTTCTTCTTTTTTTTTTTTCCAATCCTTGCCAATCTCAAGAGGTTTGGTTCTCGAATCATCTGATGCTTCCTAAAATAAGATCATGTCCAATAACTTAGATCATGCCCAATAACTTTATTTTGCGCCATCTAATTAGCACACATGACCTAATCCATCACGGTAAGAGAAATTATTTATATTGTCTCCTTAGAACCTTATATGGGTATCTTGGAGCTAAAATTTATCCATAGAAATCGCCAGATGCCTATAGAGTTTGTTTTAACCTCACAATATCCAAACATTAAGTGTTTTAACACATCTTCATAAGACCTCTAGCTTGAAGCATCCTGATAACTCAAATGGGCAAGTCAAAATTCCACAAGATTTGCTGTGAACTTAGTATACGTCTTTAGCACACAAACATGTCCCAAAAAGTGGACTGAGTGCTTTCCTACTGTTTCACTATGTTGTTGGTCTTAATACCCCAAAAGATAATCGCCAGATAAATGTCTACTAAAACATTCTCATGATGCCCGTATATATACGAATTTCACGTCAACAAATGTGTTTCGCTAATCCAACATAACTCGTAGCCATCCCTACAGCTCATAGTGATTCTGAACCCGCTCTGATACCACAACTGTAACACCCCCAGTTGCTAATGTTAGATTGTTCTAAGAAGTCCTGTGAGTGGGGACGCTACCGCTGTTCCTTGACGGAACAAGGCTACTTGAAAACCACATGCATTAGAACTTATGTCGTAATTAAACATACTTTCAACCACTAGCATTCCTTAAGACATATAATTACACCTGTTAACTCAGCGTATGACTAATATTTACCAACTAACACAATCTTCAAAATAACGTACACCCAGTGGGGTTTTTAAGGAGGCTAGCCTCTAAATCACTGTGAGCACTGGCTAACTAACATACAGTAGACTGAGGTCCTCGCTCATTTCTCGCGTTCCTCTGACCTATCAGAAAGAGGGCTCTGCACTGATCCTTTACCTAAAACAGAAAACATGAAAACATTCGAGTAATGAATCGAAACTCAGTACGCACATCCCTATGCTGTTAAATAAGTTTTGTATGTAAATGGTTGGGCGCCCGCATTTCAAAACATTTTGATTTGCAAACAGGGGAGAGAGAATGTATAAGTAAAACTGATTTGCTGATTATTATCTGAAAGTGGACCCCTTGTTGACATCTGCTGCGATCTTGAGATAGGTGCACACCTCCCAGGCCGATCGGAGAGCCTGAGTTGCAGCCGCGCGGGTAAATTGAAGGGCATAAGCCCTGATGATTGAGCATTGACGGGGCCACTTGCTTATGTGACAAAATACTGAGTAAACTGATTCCTTAAAGGAGCATTACATTGATTTTTCATCATTGAGAAACACATGTGAGTCTTTGAAGAACATAGGCAATGTACGTACCTGGTTTTTGGAAAGCTTCTCTCCAATTTGAGTGAAACTCATTTGTGGGCAGCCTGAAGCGACCGATGTGGCCTCACTTCTGATTCAAGATGTCATGTTCTTAGTTAGTGAGAAGTTCTGAAGCGTATCTAATTCTTTTTAGCTTAATATGCATTTTTACATCAATGCCCATGTGCGTCATTCTTCATTATCAATGTGTCGACTTGTATTGTTAGTATTGACGTCGTTATCCTTATTGTAGGGGTTTATAATTACTCGAGTCTTCAAATTACTTCAAATTATTAATTCGTTTGCTTACCTATGTGTAATAATATACATATAGGTGTGGAATATGTATATATATATATATATGTGTGTGTGTGTGTGTGTGTGTGTGTAATATATATATGTGTGTAATATCTATATGTCGATATATAGAGATATATATGTATATTAATTCGTAAATATTAATTCGTAACGAGTAATATGTATCACGTTCACGTCTTCGTCATTCATTCATTATCGCTAATAGAAAGCGTTGTCAACGATTCTCATTTCATAAACATTGGGCTCGAATTCGTGGGCAACTAATGACTCATTGGGCACTAAACTAACCAAAGCCACCCATGGTTTCAATGGCTCAATCAAACACGTTCAATCAGGCAATTCGCATAAACTCAATAACCTTTTAACCAACTACAACCTTTTAACCAACTACAATTTGCCTAACTCACCAATCCCACCAAAATTACACAATAGTCCCAAACAGCAAATAGTCCCAAAATTCATCCAATCCAACCAAAATTACACAATGAAACACTTAATCGTTCCACATGATTGATTCACGAATTCAACCAGCAGTTAACATTCACCTGAACTTCAATTCCTACTCTTCCTCTCACTGCCAATTGGTCCCAACAGCATCCAATTCCCACTGTCCACAAGCCTTTTCAAATTTCATAACTAGTCAACTAAAAATGCTAATTACATCACGAAATCAAGAATTTCAATCTCAAACAACCCAAGAAAATCAATCAAATTAAGGTTAGGGTTTCACCTTCTCACTTGGCGTTTGGGGGCTAAAACCGAGAGGAGGGCTGGTGGTGTCGGTGACCGGGGGCAATGGGCGGCACACGGCTGGCCGGCAACCCTCAGCAGGGGCGATGGACGGCGAAACGAACAGCGACAGGGTCGAACTCGGCGCGGCAAAGCAGGGGAGCGACGCAGCTCCGGGCCCCGAAACGCATGAACGGAGCTGGCAGGGGAGACTGGGCGGCCACGGCCGGCGTTCTGGCGGCGACGGACGGCCAGGCAGGCGCCGGTTTCCGGCGAGCCAAAACAGAGGAGGAGAGGGGGGCGTCGAGCAGGCAGAGGCAGGGGAAAGAGAATGAGAGTTTGAGTTTTGTTTTTGATTTTGGTTCCTTTTTATTTTCCTGATGTCGGTTTCCCCTTTTTTTGTGTGTGTGTTTAGCCTTCTGATTATTATTATTATTATTATTGGTATTATTATTGTTATTACCATTCAGATAAATGTTTATTTGAAGGAGCATTAAGGGGTTTAATATTACCTTGTGTGAGACCACATCGTCGTTTCAACCTGCACTGCACAAATACAAATACATCACTGTATTTTAAAAAAAAATTAGATCGAAATGCGGCGCCCAATTTGATTAAGATGTATTAGGTTTGGGCTGTTACACTTAGTGGGTGTTTGGTACCAATAGCTTTTTGGGGAAAAAGAGTTGTTTGGGAGTGTTTTAGCTGTATTAAACAAGTCAAACGGCTAAATAGATGTTTGTGAACAGCTGTTTCAAACGGCTATTTGGCCCCAAACAACTCTTTTTGAAAAGATTGTTTCCGTTAGCCTTTTTAAAAGAACTTTTTGTGAAAATGACACATTCATCCAAGATTTTAAACAAATTACATTACATGCCATCATATTGTATTTATAGAATATTATTTTATAAAATAAAAAGAGTATATAGTATTATAAAGTGTTCCTTAGTAGCATTCGAACCCAACTAGATCTTGAGGAATAGCAATAGTAGAGATTTTTTTTTTTTTTTAAGGCAAAAACAAACCATTGAAGTTGCATTGTCCCTTTTATTGTTTATATTTTTTTTCTTTAGTACACGTTTTGGTGTAGATTTTCTAATTTCGCTATATCACGCTTATTTGATTCTCTTACCATGCACCTTTATGAATGTCTAATATTTTGATATTTATACTTTACATTATTCAATCTCTCTTCCGATTACCTCGATAATGAACCTTGGATCGATGCGAAATAGTAATATTTGATACTATATTTTGTATGAATTGAATCTAATGAAGATAAGTCATTATAAACCAAAAAAAATTTAAAAATAACAAAATAATGTCATAAAATATTGGCATCATTTACATAAGAACAAATTGAAAAGAAATGAGATATACGATGAATATAAGTTATGTAGAATTTAATAAGTAAAATTTTATCAATGAAGTTTTTCTTCTATTTTTTTGTTTGATCACAAATGAAGTTAATTTATACCTATGACACCAATTTAATTCTTTTTAAAAAGAAATTGACCATAAATAAAAAAATATATTCTATTAAGAAGTAATTTATAGATAAGGATACAAATGAAATTTTGCTAGACATCTTTATTAGAAACAACTAACTTTACCCAACGGTTTTCTACAAACAGCTAACTCAAACAGCTAATGCGAGCAGCTAATTCAAACAGCTAACAGCTAATAGCTAATACAAACCGCTAACAGGTGTTTGCTAAATAGGGCCTTAATATTTTAGCTTAAGTCTTTTTTTCATTAGTTCATTATCTAAAAACCACACAATATTAGATAGATAGGCATAAGTTAGCTCAACTACTGAAATACTTAAAATTGTTAAAAAGACATGAGTTTGAATTTCACTTGTATTGACATTTACACCTCATTCGCACTAAAACCAAAAAGTATTGGATGAAGTCATGACTAATATCATATATTCTGTACCAATGCTTCCTTGCCTTAATATAGCAAAATTAGGATATTAGCTTTCAACCAATTTTTATGTTTTATTTATTATTTTATCGATGTGACCGATTTAGAGATCTAGGGAGGATCTTGCTAACATCTTGATAATTAGGATTGTTATGATGCATTTTGGTCCAGCTCATTTTGATGCTTGCGTCTCTTAAAAAACAGAATGAAGAAAGTTTATGACAGAGAGTTATATCCTTTTATAAGTCAACAGTAGTTTAACTCTGACGAAACAGAGGTGCAAAGACCAAAAACCAAAAAAACAAAAAGGATCATAAGAAAATTTCTCTTATTATCAAGATTATCTCTTGATATTTGCATGCCCAAACTAATCGGAAAGTCTAAATGGCCAAAGTGATCAGTTTGTACTGATAGGCACAAAATATATCCCTAGTGGAGTTTTGACTTATATTTTTTTCACATATCCAAATTATTATACATGTAATACTTCTTTATTGATAGAGTTGATCTAAGTAGGATGTCATTGTACCCATCGGCACAACGATGAAAATTGAAAATCCATAATTGATAATTAATTGTAACTATTAAAAATTTAGTGGTTTAAATCATAATATTTATTAATTTAGATTAAAGCAAGACACTTTCAAAATTATCTTTGCTATAATTATAAGATGTTAATCATCACATTTTGATATTGCTAGTGAAGTGCACATGTGTACAAGGAGGGAGATAGGGTTAGCAATGGATCGGGTCCATCTGGACCTAGATCCATTTAATTTTTTTGGACCTGGATACGGATTCGCCCCAAATTCGTTGGGTCTGGAAAGATAGGACTCAAACTCAAATGCTGTGAATCCAATGGGTCCATGGGTCCTAATTGTTTTTCATAATAGAAATTATCTTTTTCTACATTCCAACATGAATTATCATATTCTAAAGACAAATAATTAAATTTAAAAGATATGATATTCAATAAAAAATTCGAGTGACATATACTATATTTAAGTGCTCTTACTTGCGTCAACAAACTAGAAATAATATTTTTAATACAAACCACAAAGACAAAGTCCATTAAAGTTTAAACAAATATAACAAAATAGTTGTTCTTCTACTAATGGCAAAAACAAAAGTGACTTTAGGATATATTAGCTTGAAGTTACTTTAGTCAATTCCCTTTATCAATTTTATTATTTTTTTTAAACTAATGGATCTTAAATGGGTCTCAGGTCAGTTCTGGGTAGGGATGGGAGTTGAACCCGAACATGAAAAACCCGCCTCATTTACAGCAGGTGGGTACGAAAAATCGGGAAAAAAATAGGTATGAGGTGGGTACACTGAAAATGGGTATGGGCATGGGTTAGAGTATAGGCATCACCCGCTCTATACTCATACCTGCCCCGTACCCGAATTTTTGGGGGGTAAAATAAATTATTGAGTAGAGTTTTGAGCCTTGAACGTTGATAATTCATTTAAAAAAAAGGCCCCATTCCATACCTAAATTCATTCCCAACTATGCAATGCACCCATTTATGTCGCTTGTTTACTATGCTGATATATGACATCACATGACTCACGACTCAAAAACATAAAATTCTAGCTTATTTGTTGTGTCCCTCACTTCATCATCTCAGTCATTTATAGAATGCAATTTTTGTTTATGAGCTAAGTATGAACTCTTGTACTTAATCCAATCGGTATTGTATTTTTTTAAAATATTCTGCCCAGTTGAATTTAGTTTTATGAATTTTTTTCAGATAAAAAAAATTATCGTACCCCGTAGGTATTATAATTTAATATCCGTATATACCTGAACAAAACCCGAAATACCCGATGGGTATGGGTACGAGGATAGATTTTGAAAACCCGATGGGTAAAAGCGTGGGTATGGAGATAACTTTTGAAAACGGGTATAGGTGCATGTACAAATCCGCCCGCCCCCAGCCCATTCCTTGTTCTGGGTCTAAATTTTCAAACCCAAATCCAACCCATGTCTCTTGGATCCAGACCTGCTTAAGACCGTTCGATCTCATTCGATTGGACCTAAATTCTCTACTTTGGGTCAGGTTTAATGGGTCTGAGTCGGGTCTAAGACCTACTGCCATTGCTAGCTGGAAGATCAGTATTTCCCTTTTCAACTATTTAGATATGTTCTTTTCAAATTTATTACTAATATATCAACTCATCTCCTTCTAAGTCTTTCGTAACTTATTTTAACTTTTAATTTCTATTAACTCCTTATGATTTATAGGTTTATTACTACTAATGTATTTTCTTCGAATTCCTTCAACTTCTTTATGTCGACTTTCACTTTTCTAATTATATTTTTGAACTCTAGGGTGCCTTTTTCTTGCTTCAAGTCCTTCATGTCCATCTTCTTCGGACTATCAGCTAAAAGAACAGTGCCTCATAGAATTATAGATCGAAGAAAGATTCACGCATGGCAAGAAATAGACCACATTATTAATTATAAAATCTCAGCAATAAAGGATTTAATAAATTATAAAGATGGCAATTAACCTCATGCACAGAAACATGCACTTTAGCTAATCAGAGAATGTTAATCTTTGGGTTTTCCTTTTTTCTTTTTCATTTTCATTTTCATTTTCATTTTCGCTTTCTTTCACTTTCGGCAAGATAAAAGTTGTAATAATTACAGTCATATATAGAATAACATTATCTCAATTCTCATACGTATGAATCTAGATAGCTTAATCATGCGAATGGCCTCCAATGGTTTGAAGGGCCCAAGTCTAAATGAAGACGCACTGTATAATCCAGGTGGGAACTGGGAACTTCCATATATGGAGAGATCAGAGAGAGAGGGGGGGCACATATGGAGGGTGGGGGCAGTTAGTCAGAAGGAGAATGCCCCCTTCTTCAGTAAAATTTGTAGTTGATAATGGCCCTGTTGGCAAATAGCTGTTAGCTATTTGTATTAGCTGTTAGAGTTAACTGTTTGTTGGAAAACTGTTTGATGAAATTAGCTGTTTCTGATAAAGTTGTGAGACAAAAAGTTAATTCTTCAAAAAGTTCTTCCAAAAAGCTCATGGAATTAGCTTTTTCAAATTAGCTTTTTGGAACCAAAAAGCTATTCCAAAAAGCTTTTTCACCAAACACCCAAATTAGCTTTTTTACTTGGTCAAATAGCTAATTTTGGTCAAAAAACTCTTTTTTGCCAAAAAACTCTTCAAAAAACTATTTGTTAAACACCCCTATCTCATATCAGTGAAAATCCTTATTAGGTGTGTTTTTTTTGGCCTTCAGCATGAATTGCTTATACGAATTACGATGTAGTATTGATTAAGTTCACTGTATTAGTATTTGTAATTAAGTTCACCGTTTTGCGGGGTTGCAATTACATCTTCGCTTGCCTGTTAGGTACGCCAGGGATCATGATCTTGTTGCGATTTTGTCCACCATTATAAGAAAATAATATCAATTTATAGAAAAGATTTACACCAAGATGAAACCCAAAAAAAAAAAAAAAGTCTTAAATGAGCTTACATGCATGTTGTCATATCATGTGTGAATCGAACCATTAAAAAGGAATTGTGGGATTAGACAGTAGAAGGAATGTTCAAAATTATATAAAATCACTTTATTGCCAACATGACTGCCTATTTTCAAACTTAGCAATCAATAAGTAAACATTGATAACTAGGCGAGTTTAAACTTTACAATATATCAATTTAGGCGAATTCTGTTAAATTTTCATATATCAACTGGGCTCTAAACAAAGCCTTTTAATTTTATCCATGTGGCACAATGCCCACTTCATATTCTTTGTATTTTATCAATGTGGAACAATACCCACTTTCATACTCCAACACGCCCCTTCATGTGTGGGATACTAATAAAACCCAACACATACACACAATTTTAATCAAACCGGGACGGTGGCAAATCCAAATCGAGCAATCCGCTCTGATACCATGTTAAATTTTTATATCAATTGGGCAATTAACAAATAGTCATGTATATAAGCTCAAATGAGGTTCCAACTCAAAACCAATTGGCAATGAATGGAGTAACTCACAAGCTTATATATATACTCAAGCCCTTCAAGTTTATCAATGCGGTACAACATCCACTTTTATGCTCTTTGTATTTTTATAAATGTAGGATAATACTCACTTTCATACTCTAACAAATCCAGTGTGCTTTATGTTTGTCTTGTAGATCTTATTATCACCCTAAGGTGATGTTTGATTGGATATAAATAAGCATGTAATGTAAACAAGTTTGTAATTATATTTTCATTATCTTATTTAGTTGTAAGAAAATATTGTAAATAACAACTTGTAATTATGATCACCAAAAGCTACGTAGTCATAATTGCATTACAAGGTTGATTATATTGCATTACGTTGAACCAAACATCACATACGTATAACTAATAATGAGTCAAGCAATGGCAGATGGAAATCTACACTCTATAGATCACAAAGACTATTTTCTGAGTCTTGCTCTAAAAAATTAAACAAAGACTACTTTCTCAAAGAAAATAGACTAATATCTCAAAGACCATAATATAAATATCCTCCTCATAAATTAGCAGGCCTTCCCTAATAAAATTCCTCCACTCTGAGTCCTCTGTTACAGCTACCCTGCCCTGCCCTGCCCTGCCCAGCCCTTTTGTACGTTCAAACTGAAAATGTCTACTCCACAAAACAACACTTATATTGGGCCGATTTGGGTCTGGCAACATCAACTTCACGTACATAATCATAGTCATTATTATCATCGTAACAACAACAACAACAATACTGACAGATATCACTCTGTGTTAAGCGTCATGGCCTCTTTGATCGTCAACCTCCTTCAGTTGAAGTTCCAAAGCAATGCGAATGGCAATGTTAATGGTTCGCCATTTGACGATCACACACTCACCATGCTACTTGCTGTGTTTTCGCTTTTAGTTTACTTCGGGACTGCTCTTGCGACTGTTAATCCCACTTTGTCAACATGGTTGATGTCGAGGACTAATTATTCAATGGAACAGCTGATGATGATATCCGGGTCATTGGCATCGGCCTCTTTGGGATACCTTCTCTTTCCTACCTCTGCCCAACGCTATGCTTGCTATGCCTTGTACGCACTGATCGGATTTGGTTTGATGCTTCGGTCACCATGGCTTCGTCTCATGAGCTCACTGGTTCGAGCACCTGTCTCCATAATCCGAAGTTCCCAGCGTAGTAGCCTGCTTCCTATACAGACCAGGGGAAACATACCCTAATCAAGTACTCCTTCCTATAAACAAGGGGATGGGTTACTCCTCTACCAGGCACTAAACTCTGTGGGATGATTTTTTTTTTTTTTTTTGGGGGGGGGGGGTTTTTTAAATAGCGAAAAAATGTTACTAGTTATAACTAGGATAAAATAACTTAATGGTCTACTTTTTTTTTTTTAACAATTTTGAATGTATAATTAGACCGATATTTTTGTTTATATCAATGTTAGGGTGTATTTGAGTTATCAAGTCCAAGCATGTCAAGCTTGAGGCTCAGCTTGTGAGCTCGCCTTGGGATTAGGATCAAGTTTTAGCAAAATAAAGCTTGAGCTCGACTCATCTAAGGCTCAAGTTTAGGCTCGGCTCATCTGGGGCTCGTTTGAGACGACTAAAGCCTAATCTTGGCTAATCTAAGATGTTACTGCTGTGCGCCTAAACTTGACTTATTTAAGGGTTGGATAGAAGTTTTCCTTTTATGATTGGATACGATCATATGAACCTTGCTTCTTAAAGTTCGGATGTATAATAAGGCTCTTAATTAAATAAATACAAAAGGATTGGCGAAGATATCTAATCTATGTAGTCATAGTATGTACAATCATAATTGTCTTATCAGTAATAGTGTATGGGTTTTTAGCATCAGTTGTTAAATGAGTAACAACTAATAAGGTTGGAGTACTGAAGCTTGTGCAATTGCTCGAATTCCAGCTTTACATGAGTATATAAATAGATGAAAAGTCTAAATTTTAATGAGTTGAGGGAGGAGAAAAAGTTGAAAAGTCGAATTGAGAGATAAAAGCACACTATGTCGTTATGACAGCTTCATCATAAATGGTGGTTCTTAATCATAGTCATTGCCTTCACAAAAAGTTCAATTATATTAAAAGCCAACTATCCGTTTCTTAAGAAGGCTCATGTAAGCTCGTTAGGTTCACTGGTTGACTCAGTTCATTTGGGTTTGACTTTTTAGGTTCGATGAGCTTCGAAGCCCAAATTCATAAGGGTTGAACTCGGCTCGGATAACCAACCAAGTCAGATCTGTCAAGTCCAAGGCTTAGCAAGCTGAAAAGCAAGCTTGCTTGCTCACCTACACCCCTTAGGCCTTATCAACATAATCCAAAATTTCAAATTAATTGAGAAATAGATAATCAACTGTAACTAAAGAAAATCTTGGTGGTTATACCATACAGTATGTACCATATTGATTTAATAACGGCAGTTAGATGTTATATTTGCATCTTCCATGAAAGCCTTGGTTGTCACCCTAGTGTGACGTTTGGTTAGAAGTAATGTAATCAGTATGTAACGGAATCAACCATGTAATGCAATTTTCAATGTAATAGAATGGGATAATAATTACATTACAATATTTGGTTATAAAGTTTTTACGATTGTAATGGAATGAATTCATTTACAAACAACACTTCATTTTACACATGGCATGAAGTACTCGCAATTGATCAATTCGCATTTTATTTTGCTTACTTTAATTATTTGCAGCTTTATTGATAATTATAATTCAATATATTATCATCATGATTATAACACTTCACATGGGACTGACTTCACTCCATTTCTCTAATTAGCAACAATGTAACGTTGCTCAAGTTTAGCAAGTAGAAAGAGATGATGATGATGATAACGACAATGATGATGATGATGCGAGAAGAGGGGAGAGAGATGATGATGTCTAGAATGTACAAAATACAGTTACAGTAATATGATCATGGTTTGGGTTAAATTTTATCTAATATAAAGAGGACAAAGAAGGGAGATGAGGGTGGCCTCAAACTTTAAAAATGTGGTGGTGTACTAAGAGATTGGAATCAAATGACAGACAATGGAGAGAAGAGAGAGAAAGTCTTCAAATATAATAATTTATGGTTGGGTAGACGTTGATTCAAAAGTATATAATCATAATAGTTTAGGAAAGTCAAGTAATTATATTTGCATATATTGAGGTAAATATGATTAAAATGTAATTTTGATTACATTCCCTAATTGTAACCAAACATGGTAATAGAATCATCATTATCATTTTGATTGTATTACCACTTTGATTACATAGAGCCAAACGAGCCATAAGTTCTATAACATGGAGTTAGGAGGAGAGACTGAAAGTCTTACAAATCTTGTCACAATTTAATTAGTATTCACATACTTGTGCTCAATACTACAACAGTTTAAGAGCGTGTTCGATAATAGCGTTTTGGATAGCAGTTGGTATTTTGACCAAGTCAATACACTAATCAGGTATTTTTAGTGTTCGATAATATAGTATTTTGAATAGCATTTCAAGTAGCGTTTAGCGTTTTAAGCAGCGTTTCTGAAAAGCTAATAGTATTAACTTTTGGCATTCAAAAGTTTTTAGCCAAAAAATATCCTTTCGAAATTTTGAAAATTATCTATATCCTTTTATATCAATTTACACTGATCAGCTGACCCAACAGTTAAATTTATCGAGCATATTTGTTTCAACCATTCATCTAAATAGCTATCCGCTAACAGCTAAATTAGAAACGCTATCCGGTACCTAAACAGCTATATGCTATCTGAACTGCTATCCGCCACTTAAATCGCTAATTTTGTTGAACAGGGTCTAAGTGTTAGTGACCAGAGTTTCATCATAGACAACGAATTTATTAATTGCCCCAAGGCTCTATTTAACAGTAGAGATTGAAGTATGGTTTAATTATATTAAAATTATTACTAATCGAGCTGCTTGTAGGTGCTAGGCATCTGCTATCTTGCTCCATCCTCCTCAGCCAGGTTCGAACCTGGGAAGACTTTTCCTTTGCCATTATTTGGGAGAGGAAGAGGGGTGTGGATTAGAGCAAATACAGCGGTTGGCTTGCGAGGAGGAAAAGGAGGAGAGAGAGGGGTGTGAGGCGAGAGAGCAACTCCAACGAGGGCTTCATGCCTCGTGCCTCAAGGGGAGCCTTGGCATACTGAGGTAACTCGTGAGGTTTTTTTTTTTTTTGTTTTTTAAAATATTTTTTATTAGTTTTTCTTTTTTTAAATTTTAAAAATACAGTTGTATGTTATGGAGTGGATTTGTAGGTATTATTTTATGGTTAAATGTAAGGTTTATAGATATTATTTTATTTGGTGAGGCAAATTGATGAGCCTTCACTGGAGAGAGTGAGGATTGTAAGGTAAAAAGTTGGAGAGAGAATTGATGTGATAGTAATAGGCTCCATCAGTGAGTTAAAAAATTAGCTCACCATTGTATTTGCTCTTAGGTATTGGGCCTGACAGTTTCTTTCCCTTCGTACACAACTTATAACTAAGCAAAAATAATTGTCTAACAATGACTGGCTTATAGATATGCAACTGCCATTAAAATGGACACACAGTTTTTGAAAGAGATGGGATCGCTGTGCCAATGTACAATATCTGTCATGGTGACGGCGTGTGGGCCCACGGATGTTAATCAACTCTTTTCCAACGCAAGCCGAAAAAGTGCGGGAACACAAACTTCCCGAGAATTTGGATTGGATTCTATTTTAAGATTCTGATTTAATTCAAAAGTTGAAGGACCCAACTTTTTCTCCGTCTATGCACCCCTGACATGAATTTATTAATAACAACCAATTGGCGAACAATATTCATAATATAACTATATAAGATTCAAACAAACATAAATTCTATAGTCTAAATGTAATCTCCATATCAAACAAAAAAAAGAGTATCTTCAAACAAACAGCCTTTCATTTGATTCTGTGACACGAGCAGAGATCACATGTAATATAGGTTTTCCGTGTAGACCCTCTCTCTCCTTCTCTCTCTCTCTCCAGTCTCCCCCCATGATCAAAGAGAAAGAAATACACTAGCTTTTATGAATTGTTATATTAGCAAGGATCATATGCAGTGAAATTCGACCTCGTGGCTGGGAGTTCCCTTATCCAATCACCTCTCTCGGGTTCGAATCCGGGGGAATAAATTGTGCTTTGTGCGTAGAATTTGCAGTGGGCCTGGTTCCTGAGCTTTGTGCTCAGGATTTGACACCCTTTACCCCTTAGCCTGTTAAAACCTATTGGGTATCCTTGAAATAGAGGCATGATGGGTTAAGACCCACTTATCATTACAAACAAAATGTCAAAAAAGAGTTGATTTTTCATATATTAAGGGTATGTTCCTTTAGGAAGGAAATGGAGACTGAGAAATGAGTGAAGTTGGTTGAAATGAGTTGAAATTAGTATTTTTTTATATGATAGGCAAAAGTTGGTTAAAATGGTGGATTGAAATGGGTTGAAATTGGATAAAATGTACTGAAGCGGATTGAAGTTGGTAAATTGGGATTTACAAATGAAAAGAACAAGGCCTAATTGTTCAACTTTCTATTTCTATATCGATTTTTTTACGTAAATTAGAGAAGATATCCACAAATTTGTTGTGACTGTTTGGTGAAAGATCTATTAATCTCGTATGGTTCTATTAGATGAGATATCCGTTTGGTGTAAATGATTGCATTTGAAGTGGCGATTTTTATGGAAATGTCGCCTTGTAGTAGAGAACTGATTCATCCTTAGAAGACTAAACAAACAAACTACAAAACACAAACTAATTAAAAAGACTCTCACGGTCTGAGAGAATTATTGTTCTCATAATTGGAGAGATAAACATTGAATAAAAATAAAAACATTGCAATACGGAGGTTAAGGAACATAAAAATGATCTAGATGGCCGGAATTCTAACCACTGCGACCTTCATGAAGGAGGATTTTACGACAGAAAGAGCAAGAAGCTTTTGAGGAGAATTGGAAGGCAAAAGACTATGGTTTTTTATTTTATAGGAGAAAGACTGCGGTTTATTATTTTATGGGCACTTTAAGAAACATTAATATATAAATTAACTTACCTTAAACATAGATTTGGTATTTGATAAGTATTCATCAGCACTCATCAACACTCATCAGCACTAATGAGCACTCATCAGCACTTAGTCATATTTTCTACTCACAATTTTAACTTTGATCAATATTAATCATCACTCATCAGTATTGCTCAATACTCATCAGTACTGATTAGTAATAAGTTACTTATGATATGCTAAAAAGAACAAATTCTTAATAATGTAAGTGTCTTGGGGCTTAACATTTCATGCAACAGGGAAGAAAGTGCAAATTGTGGGGGTAAAGAGAAGAAAAATTTTGCAACCCAAATTACGACTCTCATGTAGGCATCAGTCGTTAGACATGGTCTTACTTTGACTGGATAATAAAGTAGATAATTTGCTCAATATTACTTGAAATAACAAGAGATATTTCTAAATAACTGGAGATATTTCTAAATAACTATTGCAATATGGTAATATTTTGGGGATTTGGATGCTTTATACCTCTTGGAGGGTAGCATAGTATTAACTTGTTTGATTTTTGTAAGAGAAACTAAGTTCCAATCCTCCATATATATATATATATATATATATATATATATATATATATATTGGTCGTGGATCCTCTATTTCACTAGAGTCAACTACTGTTAGTCCAATAAGAGGTAGAAATCTCCCAGTACAGATTTTCTCCATTCATCATATTCGAAAAAAGGAGATCCTCTGTAGATTATAAGCATGTGCAACTTTGCCCATTCGAAAAAAGAGGATCCTCTATAGTTTGAAGAGGGAGAAAAGGATAACAATTTTACAATTTCATTCAATGGCTAAGATTCTAGTGAAGTAAATTAGCCATTGTTAGTGGAATAATTTTACTTAAGAATTTTAATCTCCTGTCCAACCATCAAAAATCCATGTGTATTTTTAATTATTTTTTAGAAAATCTTGTGTAAGATGCTCTTACTTGAAAGATAGTGTAAGGTGGACATTCTTTTTTTTTTTTGGGGGGGGTTCAAATAAGTTTCGAAAGTAGTACAATATAATGAGGGAAGGGGGAATTGAACTTGATACCTAATATACTCATAACCTCAATCTTAACCACTCAGTTAAAATCTCATCGACAGCGTAAGATGGATATGCATAATATGACTTTTATATAGTTTTGGTAATAATTAATTACTCAAATAGAGTCATCCTTTAAAAAGTAACCCTTAAATAAATTATTAATTATTATTAAATTAAAAATTTATCTTTAAATGAGTTATTGATCACCGAATGCATTTAGAAAATCATTTCTCAAAAAGATTGTCTCATCATAATCATTCCATGAGACGATGTTACTTACGAATTTATGGTATTTTTAAAGCAAAATAAGAGATGTTTCCATTTCTTATTTCTGATCAAGCTTTTTTATAGACCTGATAAACGGATCATTCGGTTTGAGTTCGGGTACAGATCGGGTCATGTTTCGTGTTAAGCGACATTTCAAATTGGTTCCGTATGAGTCGGGTGAACTTCGATTCAGGTTGACTTTGGGTCAACGAATTTTATGTCTGATAAGCTTGCCATGTAAAAATAAGCAACTCTGTCGGGAATTTTGGATCGGGTATGGTTCGGTTCGGTTCGGGTCAATTCAAATTTCGGGTTCACTTTCGAATAAGCCTATTTCAAATGTAAGATCGGATATAGGTTTGGATCATTCGGTTTGAATTTCAGGTCAATTTTACCACGTCTATTTTTTTAGGGTTTTTGGTTGGGGGGGGTGTGAATACAGGAATTGTAGAATGATATAAATATATCTGATTAACCAACTGTACATGTTTTAGATTATAAAGTTCATAGAGCAGCAGAGGCCCACCAAGAATTGCTTCTGGACAATATCCTCAGGATAGTGACACCAACAAGTTGGGTCAGTATATACCATGCCTTTTTGGGATATGCTTTTCCCCAATTACAAGGATGCTTTTTATGTCCCAATATCTTATCGGATCAGCATCCAGTTTGTCGACTAACATCCTTTTCGACCTTCTAAAATTCTTTGTTGACTGTTTATATTTTTTAAAAATACTTATTCGTACTTATGGTTGAAAGTCACTTAATGTTATTTAAAATTATTGAAAGTTGTTTAAAGTTACTGAAAATTGTTAAAAGTTGATGAATAGTATTGAACGTTATTGTAAGTTATTGGAAATTATTGACTGGTTAAATAAATTGCAACTAGATATTTTAAGTAAGCAGTTGATAGTGTTGAAAGTCAGTAAAAGTTGCTAAAACTTGCTTAAAATTATTGAATGTCGCTGAAAATTACTTAAAGTTACTTTATGTTGTTGAAAGTTGTTGAATACTGACAATAATTATTTATAATAAGTTGAAAAGAACACTGTTGACTCAAAGAGTCATATAATGATTTTAATGATAACAAACAATATGAAGAATAATTATATATGAAATAGTAATTTATTGATTATTTATATTATTTGTCAATTTCATATCCAACATTTTTATTGGTCCAATTTAACAAATTGGTTACATGTTTGATTAGTATAGCACTTGAACAGTTTAAGTCTTGCATGAAAAGTTTGATTGATTATAAATCTAAATGACATGATAGAATACATCATATTATTGGAGTTTTGATCAACGGTTATGTATGTTTTGTTGTATCAGGACATTACGTTGACTAACTCAAAGATTGGATTATTCGAAATAGGTTGTTGATGGCTTACTTGTTTGTTCCCATATGTCGAGGTACACGGCCAACTTCTAAATTTTTTTTTTTTTTTTAAGCCGAGAAAAGGGAAGAATTCCATTAAAGGACTGGTCATACAACGTCTATAAGGCATATCGAACACAAACAAATACAAACACTTATATCAAAATACAATCCACATCCCAAAAAACTACTTTTACTTACATTGATCGTTCGTCTTCCTACAATCGTTATTTCATTATATAACCTGAAAAAGAGATCCATTGATCTGGTATAATATCTTCCTAGAAATAGATCTGCTGATCTGATCTAGTCTTCTGAGGGAAGTCAGGGAACATATTCTTCTGATAAAAGAAATCTCATTTGAAGCATCGAAAGTCATTGCAGAGTCGCTCTATCTTTGAGCCACAATTCATCCTTTGAAAAATATACGAAAAGGTTACACGATAGCAAATGACACCAACCACTAAACAATACTTGCAATCAGAGCAGCAAACTACTCTCACAATTGGAGAGACTACTACTACGAAAAGTAAAATACTATTTATTAGCAATGAAAAGATCACAATGGAGATGACCAAGATGGTTGGAAAATCGGCCATCCTAATAGGAGTGTTCGTCGGTCCAAACCCAGAATGGACCGTGTTGGACCGAAGACTGATTACGAGAAAAAGTACGGATCAAAGACCAGACTGAATAAGAACCGAACCGGAGTGGAACTGGACCGAAAAAATTTAAATCGGACCGGGACCGACCAAAGTAAACCAAATTTATTTTCAAGTACAGTTGAAACAAAGCTTAATGACTCGATTAATTTTGCCAAAAATCATGCTATCATTGATTTTGTTTGCTAATTCTAAAGAGCATTAGTTTGCACCTGGCATTATCTTTGACCAAAAACAAAAAATAAAAAGGAAAGCCTCAAACTCTTAACATTATTTTATTTTATTTTAATTTATTTTTTTAAATAATCGATCCTCGGTCCGGACCGATAGATCAGGTGGACCGGACCGGACCGAAGACCAAATAAGGTACTTTTTGGATCGAGGATTGGACCGAATGCACTCAATCCGGTCCGGTTCGGATTCGGACCGAATAATGTATGCCTCTACATCCTAGCTTTTGCAAAATCCGAAGCAGAGAGACGAATTGATGATGATGATGATTATGGCAATTGGCGAAAGAAGGATGCCAACTTCTAAATTAATGATAAGGGAACAGTTTTATTGTAATTGATCAGCTGTAATCTTTATATAACAAATGCTAAAACTGGTAGAGTGCTCACAATTAAGAAATTCTCAAATACTGCGTGGAGCATAATTTGTGAAGATTCAGTAGATAGTAACTGTGGATTTAAACTCGACAGTGAATCCTGACCTTTCAATTATTCACATTATTTTAAATTTTAAAACAGTTTGAAATTAATTTGATTTTAATTTTAAAATTCATAAAAATTCACAGGTCTCGCATGTCTCAGGATCGAAACTTAGCTCTGACAGAAGAGTTGCTTCCCTACCATCCTTTATTTTTTTGCTCTTCAAATAGCAACCGTAGATTTAAACTCGACAGTAAATCATGACCTTTCAATTATTCACATTATTTTAAATTTTAAAATAGTTAGAAATTAATTTGATTTTAAATGTTAAAATTCATAACAATTCACACGTCTCACAAGTCCTAGAATCGCAACCTGGTTCGGACAAAAGAGTTACTTCCCTGCCCTCCTTTGTTTTTTTGCTCTTTAAATTTTTTTTTATTTTTTTTCCCGAACAGGTCTTAGGATTGAAACCTGACTTTGATAAAAGAGTTGCTTGATTTTTCGTTCTTTAATTTTTTTATTTTTTTTCCCTATTTCTGTTTGTCTACAGTTTGAGGAAAAGTATAAAATAAGATATGTTTACTATAAAATTTGCCAATAAGGATTGAACTAATTCTCTCCACATATTTACTCTTTCATTGATTAATACTGTGGTCAATGCCCTTGCGATGTAAGTTTTTAAATAAAAAGCAAAAGTTAATCTTATCAACGTTATTGCACATAGTAAAGAATTATATATACATCTTTATAAGATAAGTGTAAAAATGAATGGCAGCCTAAGAATACTTTCCTCCCCCAATCCAAGTTTCTCATTAATTCCGTCAAAATACTCAAAACAGTTAGAAGTTAATTTGATTCTAAATTTTAAAATTCATAAAAATTCACTAATTGATATCCCCCCATTTTCCTATTTTCCCATGTCACCCTCTCTATTGTCAATAACTAACTAAAATTACACTCCCGCGAAAAGAGAATCGAGAAGATGTGGATATGGAGAACGGTTTTCAGTGGGAAAAACAAAAAAAAAAAAAAAATCATATTTCATTATCATTTTTATTGTAGCGGACCAGAATTAATTAGCAATCTTAGTATGTCATAACTTGAATCATTAATTTATATTTACATACAGTATGTAAAGTATATCATATGACCATAAACTTTTATTCTACATTTCTGTTTTTTGGGGGGGACTACATTTCATCGATGAAGTATATTTTATATATATATATATATATATATATATATATATATATATATATATATATATATATATATATATAATATATATATAATATATATATAGACTGAAGGCTTTTTTTGGGGGGAAAAAGAAAGAGACAGATGGATGAGAGAGAAGGCAGAGATGGATGAGAGAGAAGGCAGAGATGAGAAATAAAGAGAATTATCACCATTTTTTTCCTCTTTAGGCACAATCTCTAATCTGAATTTTACCATTTAACTCTCATCCCCTGATTTTCCGGCAAGTTTGGTGTCGAAGGCTGTAACACCCGGGATTTTATCCCCTTATTCCGCCATTGTATGTTGTTAAAAATTGAAATCACATTGACGTGCCTGCTTAAGTGCTGTTTTTATTGAAAAGAATATTCTTTTTATTTTATGATTATATCGGGCACTACATTGAGCAGCCTCCCGAATATAACTGGACTGGCGAACCTTGGAATTAGTCCTGCAATTTATTGAATCGAATATTGGGTTTTAATTATAATGTGATGAGTGGATAAACTCGTATTAATTATGATGTGACGAGTGGATAAGTTCGTATTAATTATGATGTGATGAGTGGATAAGCTCGTATTAATGATGATGTGACAAGTGGATAAACTCGTATTAATTATGACGTGATGAGGTAATTATCCAAAATAAAAGAAAAAAAGGAAAAAGAAAAAACTATTATTATTTAAGGGGCCGAAGCCCCTTCTTTGAAGGGGAGGGAGGAGGAAGGGGCGCGGCGAGGGCTTGGAACCCGTGACCTCCCCATCGTGATTTCCCCCTCAACCCCAGCAGTTAGCAGAGCAAGCAAGGGTTCGCGTCTAATCCTAATTTGTCCAATTAGCCCAGGAGTTGGGCCCTTTAGTTTGGAACTAGGTGGGTTTCCTCTTCCTCCTATTTATTATTAATTTCAATGAAATTTATTGATTATTGATTATAGTTCATTCAGAATTCGACCTGATTATCAGTTATTGGAGGAATAAAGTTTATCGATCATTAAAGGTTTATTGAAAATATATTGATTATTGCAAGTTTATGGAAAGTTTATCGATCATTGAAGGTTTATTGAAAATATATTGATTATTGCATGTTTATGGAAAGTTTATCGATCATTGAAGGTTTATTGAAAATATATTGATTATTGCAAGTTTATGGAAAGTTTATCGATCATTGAAGGTTTATTGAAAATATATTGATTATTGCAAGTTTATGGAAAATTTATCGATCATTGAAGGTTTATTGAAAATATATTGATTATTGCAAGTTTATGGAAAGTTTATCGATCATTGAAGATTTATTGAAAATATATTGATTATTGCAAGTTTATGGAAAGTTTATCGATCATTAAATTGAAAATATATTGATTATTCAAGTTTATGGAAAGTTTAATCATTGAATTGAAAATATATTGATTATTGCAAGTTTATGGAAAGTTTATCGATCATTGAAGGTTTATTGAAAATATATTGATTATTGCAAGTTTATGGAAAGTTTATCGATCATTGAAGGTTTATTGAAAATATATTGATTATTGCAAGTTTATGGAAAGTTTATCGATCATTGAAGGTTTATTGAAAATATATTGATTATTGCAAGTTTATGAAAAGTTTATCAATCATTGAAGGTTTATTGACAATTTATTGATTAGTGCAAGTTTATAGAAAATTTATCGATTATTGAAGGTTTATGGAAAATATATTGATTATTGCATGTTTATGGAAAGTTTATCGATCATTGAAGGTTTATTGAAAATATATTGATTATTGCAAATTTATGGAAAGTTTATCGATCATTGAAGTTTTATTAAAAATATATTGATTATTGCATGTTTATGGAAAGTTTATCGATTATTGAAGGTTTATTAAAAATATATTGATTATTGCAAGTTTATGGAAAGTTTATCGATTATTGAAGGTTTATTAAAAATATATTGATTATTGCAAGTTTATGGAAAGTTTATCGATCATTGAAGGTTTATTGAAAATATATTGATTATTGCAAGATTATTGAAAGTTTATCGATTATTGAAGGTTTATCGAAAATATATTGATTATTGCAAGTTTATTG
Source organism: Carnegiea gigantea (assembly GCA_029747015.1). Lineage (NCBI taxonomy): Eukaryota > Viridiplantae > Streptophyta > Magnoliopsida > Caryophyllales > Cactaceae > Carnegiea > Carnegiea gigantea. The sequence continues at coordinate 1,073,656 of JAKOGI010000100.1, read as the reverse complement.
AAAGTTTATCGATCATTGAAGGTTTATCGAAAATATATTGATTATTGCATGTTTATAGAAAGTTTATCGATCATTGAAGGTTTATCGAAAATATATTTATTATTGCATGTTTATGGAAAGTTTATCAATCATTGAAGGTTTATTGAAAATATATTGATTATTCCAAGTTTATGGAAAGTTTAATGTTTATTATTTTGCCAGAAGACAGAAATTCAAGTTCAATGTTTATTGTTCTATCAGAAGGCAAAAATTCAAGTTCAATGTTTATTGTTCTGCTAGAAGGCAGAAATTCAAGTTCAAGTTCAATGTTTATTGTTCTGCCAGAAGGCAGAAATTCAAGTTCAATATTTATTGTTCTGCAAGAAGGCAGAAATTCAAGTTCAATATTTATTGTTCTGCAAGAAGGCAGAAATTCAAATTCAATATTTATTGTTCTGCCAAAAGATAGAAATTCAAGTTCAATGTTTATTGTTCTGCCAAAAGGCGAAAATTCAAGTTTAATGTTTATTGTTCTGTCAAAGACAGAAATTCAAATTTAATGTTTCTTATTCTGCCAGAAGGCGGAAATTTCAGTTCAATGTTTATTGTTCTACCAGAAGGCAGAAATTCAAGTTCAATATTTATTATTCTGCCAAAAGGCAGAAATTCAAGTTTAATGTTTATTATTCTGCCAAAAGGCAGAAATTCAAGTTCAATGTTTATTATTCTGTCAGGTGGCAGAAATTCAAGTTCAATATTTATTGTTCTACCAAAAGACAGAAATTCAAAGTTATATGTTATAAAACCCTGTCAACTGGTAGAAGAACCATGTCAATAAAGAATCCCAGTCCATATGAAGGATTGTAGAACATTGTACTTTAATAAACAAGCATGTGAAGTTCAAAGCGCATATTGCTACATCATTACTATGCCATTCACATGACATGGTTATATGCTTCACTTTATGGTTATCGTTCCATGTTTTAACAGAGAAATCTATTACTGTATATGGTCTGTTACTATATGGTGTAGTGAAATCATCAGTTTAGTGGTTTTATCGCATTGAACATGATCGTTATTCTAGTGTCAATGCTAAATTCATATACTCTGTCACCTGACAGCATCTTCAACGAAATTTAAATTCCCAGAATTTCATGAAAAACGATAACACTCCTAGCCCTTGAGTTGGGGGCGTTACAAAGGCGGTCCGATCGGCTTTGGCCGACGTGGTATCATCTTCCTTGGAGCAGGCTAGTAGTTTGACGGTGGAACCGGCGATTCAAACAGCGGCTTGGGATGTCGACGACTGGGAATTGCACCTCCAAAATAATATATATTTTATGAATATAAATATTCATAAAATATATAATATTCTGGAGGTGCATTTTTTTTCGCCGGCGACGTGGATGACGGTTTGATCGTAGACTGGATCGACGCGGGAAATCCGAGGATGGTGTTTGGAAAGGTGTCGAGTCTCCAGGAGGCCAAGGATGCTACTTCTGAACTGAAGGATACACTTAAAAAGTAATTTATCTGTCTAACTATTTGAATATCTTTTTTTGTTTAATTGATTGAAGATATTAAATTATTAATCGTCGTCTGTTATTTTATTGTTCACCGTTCAGTGATTTGTTCGGAAGTTCTAATTCTGATTTCCGATCATATTTATGGCACGCTACAGGACTATTACTATATGGGTAAAAAAAAATATGAAAATTCTAAGTCTATTCAAGTGATAGTCGACTTATCTTTTTAATAATATTTTTTAAAGGTTTATTTTATTAGGCACCGTACAAAAGCACGACTTTATTTTATTAGGCATCGAGAAAGGGTTATGTGCTATATTTTAATTTCCTTTCTCAACATGATAGCAGCTATTTAATGGAAGTTTATTTATAGTAGAAATTTAAATTGTGTTATTCCAAATCATAGTTACTAATGGTGTGTGGTGTTGAAATGAGCAACAATATTTTATATATTTTGCTGTTGAAATGAGCATCAATATTTTACATGTTTTGGTGATGAAATGAGCAAGCATATTCTACATTTAATCAATTTTCAATAATTAATATATTTTACTTTTTCAAGAAAAGGACAAATTTAAAAAATATTGATTTCCTACTTAACGTTTATAATCTGAATTCAATGCAAAGAAATATATTCTTCAATGTTAAGTAAAACTTTAATTTTGAAAAACTTAAATTAAAACATAGTAAACGTCTGACTTCTTATAAGGACAAATTTGATAAATATTGATTAGTACACAATATTAATTTCTACACATATACAATATAAGAGTCTTTGTCATTGGTTTTTAAATTTTAAATTTATTTTTTAAAAAAATATATCTTAAATTTAAATGCTCCGTGCATAGCACGGGTCCATACTAGTAAAATATTAAAAAACAAGGTGTGAATCCTAAGATAAAACCTCACTCATAAATCAATTATTTTTCATCCACTTTAATTTTCCATATTATAAGTTCGATCAATTTCTATCTTTTGTTAATCATTGCATTGATCCCTATTAGAGTGATATCATAAGTTCTGGAACCTTCATTCAACAATGCGTCAATGCTAATATGAAAGCCACTTCAATCAACCACTATAGAGATCCATCATCTTTATAGAGTATATAGGTAAATTAATCCATCAAAATAATTGTTTTCCAAGGGTGGGTCCAAATCCTTAGAGATCTGTCACACCATCCTGTTGTAAATTCTTTTCTATGCTTCAATTGTGGGTTAGGTCCCTAGCTTTTTTTACTTCCTTTTACATTTATCTTAATAAAAAATGCCGCACTAATTACCATTTTTATCCAAAAGATTCCATAAATGTAGCTCTCCCAACTTCTAGAGAATGATGGAGGGACTTTTGGAAAGTGTTTTTTTTTTTTTTTTTTTGGATCAAATTGGAAAGCGTTAGTATCATGTAACATAATTATTTCACATGCTTGTTATCTATTTTATCTTGACCGCATATTCTTACTTTCCAAGGCGTGCAGAATGAAAATTAACTATATAAGAATCAACTCAATTAAAAGTCTCAACTAATAATTTAAGATGCAGATATTGTTTATACTCTAACATGCTTCCTTTGCTCGAACATCACAAATTAACCCCGCAGAACCTCCCCTTACTGCGCAATATTAAATATGAAGACTGATGAGACTCGAATTGACACCTCTCGTTCAGAAATGCTCTTATGTCAAGTGACTCATGCTTAAGAACCAACTTAACCAAAATTTTGAATTTGACGGCTGAACGCTGATGAATATGTTTTATACTGTAACATTAGTTTTCAATCGGTCTTCTGAAATCGAACTAATTAATAATACTCTCTTTGCCGCATAACTATTGTTGAAAATATTTATGTTTATGCTCCTATGGTGCTATCAATTTTTCTAACAACTTATTTTGGTGGTTTTGATTTGTTGAAAATTCATTTTAACTATATGATAATAAGAAAAAACATTTCATACATAATTTAATGAATTCTTAAAATTCAACTCTGATTATTGGACGGAGGACAAGCTTAAATCGTCCAAAAAGTAGCATCTTCGAAAGCTCAAGAGTGGTTGGGGTTTCGTTGTCCACGCCAGCTGCCTCGGTTAAATTACCAACAGGTGTTAAATTATTTTTCAAGGGGATTGTCTTTGGAGGCCCTGGGACATGCAAAGCAATTGTAAACAAGTGTTGATTGATTTGCCCTTCCCTTAAAATTCCAATGCTTAACCGTTTTCAAGGCCATCGCCCTTGCTTCCCCAACGGCCGCACCCTTAAATCCTCAAATGACTTAGGGGGTTGGTAATTCCACATTTTTCATGTGCGGGTGTATATAAATATCCATATTATATAATTAATTATGTCTAAATATTTTAAATAAGTTTATGTTTATACAAATTTATCATTTTGAATAATCCTCTTGATAATGTCATAATTTCATGCGACTCATGCATTTGATTGAACTTATAACTATAAAAGTAAAATAAAATTAAAAACAATTAAATCGATTTAATTCACGAGGATGTCATAATTATGAACTCGAACTCATTACATTTTTCTTTTCCTATTTTACTTTTGTGTCATTTTTCCTTATTTTTCACTCAATATGATTTTGACTATGCCATTATATTAAACAAGAAAAATTAGGTTATAATTTCATTGATATGTATTGCAATCATGTTATTATTTTATACCTATTTTAATTTCTTATCTAATGAACTAATTTTATATATATATATATATATATATATATATATATATATATATATGTGCACACTCACGCACATGTCGATCATGCCATTATATTAAACTATTAAACAAGAAAATTAGGTTACTTTATGATTTCATTGCTATAATGCAATCATGTTATTAATGTATAACTATTTAAATTTCTTATCTAATGCACTAATTAATATAAACAAATCCACGCACACACACACAAAAACAAACATATATACACATGTGTGTGTGTATGTATGTGTGTGTCAGCATGCGCGTGCGCGTACGTGTGTATATGTCAAGCCACAAACTTGAGAGTTTTACATCCCAATATTTTGATTTCTACCTGCAAAAATCATGATAAACTTTAAATCTAAAAATAAATTCTAGACTGTAACCACATATTTTGAAGGCTTCGGGTTCAAGGTTAGCAATTTATGGTTATTATTTATGGTTGAACCTAAGGGTCAATTAAGTATCAAAAATTAGAGTTTAAGATAATGTGTTAAAAATATTTTTAATTAACGAATTTTGCACGACTCACTATTTTAGTTTAACTGTAAACACAATAATATGAAATTAAGTTAATAAAGCATATGTTAATTGTTTCCACATTTGCATATAAACCTGACAAAAATTGACCCGATCAAAAAATCTGACCCGAACCCGCCCGAAAGTTTTGGGTTTTGAACATGATTTTTTCAACCCGAACCCGAAATAAATCGAACCCGAAAAACTCGTAAACTTTTGGGTCAAACCCAACCCAAACACGAACCCGCCCGCTCAATCCGAATATTATATACTTACTTTTTATTTTCTTTAATTTTTTCCTCTTAACAATAATAGTTTTTCATTGTAACGAATCGTTTAGAGAGATATTATATGATTATCACATCCCTTCATAAATTAGACAATGGTTCCCTTTTTTCCCATAAAACAACGTTATATACAACTTATAAATGGTACAATTTTAGAAAATAACAATGAAACAACTCTAATATTAAGACAAAGAATTTAGAATTAGATAAGTATTGAAAATATGCGAGTCATATCATTATATTCTTGGTAAAATGAATACATCTCATCGTATTTTAAATAAGATTATTCTATAATAATCTAAAATTTTGATTTTATAATTAATAGATAATTATAATATCTTGCGCGTATATAATATTCTTTCGTTTGGATTCCTTCTAATTGGTATTGAATCTGATGTAATATTGGGCAATGGACCAACTTATGTTCGCGTTATGATCGACGTAATAATAAAGCATGCCTAATTAGGTAATGCTAGGTTAGTTAACGAAACATCAAATTATTAACCAGGCTACTAACGGGTCGAACCGATACGACTCGTTAGCATGCTTTAAATGGACCGACCCATGAATGGCCCGACAAATTATTAATATTTAATATACAGGCTAACCCATCCAAACGTGACTCATTGTCCACCCGTACATGAATTTCATATATCATGTTGAAAAGTTTGGATATTTTTGATATTCTTTAAAAAAATTACAATTACAATGCTTGTTCATTAAATACAGACAATTTTAAGTAATGAATATGCCCAATTTTTGATTTTGATAAAAAAGAAAAAATTCACTAAAAAGGCGCTTCAAACCCATTGGGTTGATCCGAAACCCATAAAATCGAAATACGTCCGCCCGTATTTTACCCGAACCCGAAATACACCCGACCCGTATTTGACTCGCTCGCTCGAATTGACAGGTAGGTTTGCATAGTATTTTAAGGATATTTTAATTCGCTGCATAAGTTAGTGTTTTTATACCCATTTTCTACTTTATATCTGAGTCTAGTGTTTTGATGAGATTGTATGGATTCCGACCAAAGAAAAATGTAGTGTACTTGAAAGAAAGATGAGAGGAATCAAGACCATATAGATCCAAGGTTTAGTCACATATACAGTCTAGCTAACCCAGTTATCATAATCGGTCAACCGAGGTTATCGTATATCATCAATCCGGGTTGACGTATATACGGTTTGAAAAATTAATATACACGGTGGCAATCCGTACTCTTGCGGGCCTATTTAGTTAACAATAAATATTGCTTTCTTGATATTACTCATAGAGTCTGCACTTAAACCTTAATTCTTGATACTACCCTTAGAGTTCACACATAAACCAGAAACACTAAATGTAAAACAATTAACCTTAGGATTTTGTATGCATCGTATTTGTTTCTATGACAAACCATATCCCAAAACTATAAATTATCTAATTTGCCTATTTTCTTTTATTTACTCCATATCCCTAATTTATTTATTACTTCTTGCTTTGGTTTCTCTTTTCAAGAAACCACCAAAAAGTGCAGAAAAATAATTTATTCATCACTTGATAAAGCTACTCAAAGCAATAACAATAATGTGGCTTACATAAAAACAAATGAATAGATGGTAAACTTAATAATGTTAGAAGATTAAACGAAAATTAAAAAATGATCACTTTCGAGTAATAAAATAGAATTAAAATTTTAATTAAAATTTTGAAATTTACATTCAAAATTACACAACAAAATGTTAAAATTAATTTATTTATATCAAGAAAAGAATAGCAGACACAAGATTTCATATATTTTACTTAAAAATTTTAAAAATATAAGAGTTGAATTTTCTATTAAGTACAACAAAAAAAAAGAATTTTTACTTTAAAATACTTGCAAGAATAAAGAATTATAAATAAAAGGAGTAATCGTATACCTCAAATTTCAGGTTTTTTTAAATTTAATTTTTATAAGATCATTAATTGAATATGTAATATTAGTTATATTGTAAAACATAATTGACTCGAAGTTATTAAAAATACTTTTCTAAACGTTACTATTAAGGACATATTTACCGTTAATTCTTTTTTTAATAAAAAATAGTGTTAACTATTGAAAAACTACTTTTGTAAATATAAATTTCAATTAAAAAAATTTCGTATTAATACTTTAAAAAATTACTTTCATTGTATTAAAATTTAGTTAATTTTAAAATCAATTTTAATTGACTTCTAAATTCTTAATGTTTCCTGGGAAGTGCCATTTGTTTGCATCCATAGCTGGTTATAAGAAGAAAGAGAGGAGAGAGATATTGAGGAGTGATACAAGTGGATAGAAAGAGAATCAATTCATTTCTATAAGAGAAGCCGTAAATGACTAAGGGTAATAATGTAAATCAACTAAAGACCAATTCCCGACATCGCATGCATTTGTGTGGCACCTGTTTGTTAAAACAACACATGACTGTAAAAAGAAAGATTTAAGTAATACAAAAGCTAAACAACAGGTGTTGGTGATTTTCCCGTGTGATTATTAAAAAGAAATTTTGACGAAAATTTTTGACTGATCACAAAATAGCCTATCAAAAATTGCATTGAAATCCGCGAGACTTGATATCTCGTCAAAATCCTGAATTTTCAGTCAAAATTTCCGTCAAAAATTTTGACGGATCAACTTTCCGTCAAAATAGCCCGTTAAAAATTACATTGAGATTCGCAACATTTGAGACACCGTCTATATCCTTAATTTTTCGTCAAAATTTCCATCCAAATTTTTGACGGATCAACTTTCCATCACAATAGTCCGTCAAAAATTATATCGAGATCCGCGAGATCTGACACACCGTCAAAATCCTAAATTTTCTGTCAAAATTTTTGACGGATCAACTTTTCGTCAAAATAATCCGTTAAAATTTAAATGTAATTATGTAGCAACACAAAATTCTAGGAGAATAAAGTGGTATTGATGCAAAGCTCTTGGCCGGCTCCTCTGATGAACATGGAATAGCTTATTTCCAAACCTTAGACCAAAGAGTCGTCCTGCACTAGATGGATTGACACAAGGTTACAAGTTCCAGATTCTTGTGTTGAAAAACTACCCCATTCCTTGTTATCCATAGATTCCACGCTACAACAAAGAAGGAAGTAATCCAGAGTTTCTTCCTAATTTTGTTTTTGTGAGCATTACTAAAAATTCGTCTTATTTCGAATGAAAACAAATCCATCAGAATCTCCGATGAATTTTGACAGGTTCCCCGAAATTCCAACTGATGTTCCGATGGACTTATGTTCTGGAGAAACTTCCGACGGACGTTCCGTCGGACTCTGAATGCAGCATTAAAGAGTCCATGGTAGCATTAAAGGTCCAAGAGCTGGCCTAGTAAGTCCTAAGCCCAAATATTGATCAATCATTAAACCCATATGACCTACATTGATCGACGACATCTCATTGTCCTCTTTGTTGGGCCATTTGTCTCTTAGAACATATGCACCGGTAAGTTAAGAATTTGGCTCACAAGTGTGGGGTCTATTACCTTTACATCAGCTTTTTCAACTTTTTGATTCACAAATCTTCTCCTCTCTAATGCAAGAGTTACGAGTTTGGCTCATCACATATTTTTTAGATCTACAATTAGTCATCTCTCTTTTTAATTCTGTAGATCTACAAATTAGGCTGCTCATTGTTATGATATTTTAATTAATGCAACCGTCCTAAGATTAATAGCCTCATGTAGGGGTGTGCAATGAATTGGGTACCCATTAGGTAAAACGGTTGGCCCGTTTAAAATGGGGCTAATAAAGGGTCGGGTTAATAATGGACCGGGCCCATAATGGGCTAGCCCATTAACGCATATTAACAGACCGGATTGGGCTGGCCCATTAACGGCCAGTTTAGTGACTAATTATTTTTTTCAACATACTTGACACACTAATTTACATGTTCCAATTAGTTAAACTTATTACCAATACTTTGTACATAACAATAATTATTATGCACCGTTTTTTGCGCAAGTTTGTTCCGTTTTTAAACAGGCACAAAGCGGGCTGCCTCGACCCAACCCGCTTATTAACTTGGCTATGCATTTTTCAACTTTGAATTTGGACTAGTTTAATTTGGTTGAAAAATTACAGATATATTAGTGTGGGCCGGGTTCATTTGGCCCATAATCCAGCCCGACCCATTAACAAATGTGTTGAGACCGGTCCGACCCGTTTAGTTAATGGGTCCGACTCAGCCTTCCCACATACATTCTGCTATCCAATGCTTGGTATATTTTTTTAAATGGTTTGTTATTTAAAAAAAGACTCAATTGTTATTTAAAAAAATAAAAACATTCATTAAGTATAAAATAAAGATTTATCATTAGATCTAAATGCTTTGTCGATTTGATTTACAAAATTCATAGTTCAAAAGATAAAAAATTCGTATGATGTAAACAATATAAAAAATAAAAGATTGATCACTCAAAATATAAAAAAAGTTCCTCACTAAAACTAAAATGAAAATTGAAAGCTGAAAAATACAATAAACTAAAATTTAATTAAAAGAACACATATCTAAAGGGAAAAAAATTATAGAATGTAAATAAATTAAAATAAAGTTTACTTAAAAGGGGACATATGTACTTAGATTTCATTATCAAAACACCAAAGCTACTTAACTAATTTTTTTTAAAAAAAAATTATTTATCCATGATACAAGAATTGTCCCTTCCTTATTTGAATTTCCAAAATAAAGATCATTTTTACCACTATCAGTGCACAAAAGCTTCCCTCTAAGAAAACAAAATAAGCATTTAGGGGTGATTTTTCTGATTCCCCCCCCCCCCTCCACACAACTTTCCTAAATTTAAACAGGGCTTAAAGCTCAACCAAAGAGTAATGGGAGGGAAGATCGCGAAACATAAAAGTTGGGTTATGGTGGCGTGGTGGTCAGGATAAGAGAGAAAAATTTGAGTCAAAGTGGACTCCGGTCTTGTCTGAGGCACCTTTACAATCGATCTTGACATACTTTGAATTCCTTCCCCATCCATCGCGCACCTTTCCGCACTTTCTCTCGCTTGCAAATGTACAGCATTTACGATGATGTAATATTGTCAATCCAATCCCATCCTGATAAATAAGATTGATAATAAAATTAAAAAAATAAATTCTTATATGAGATAGTCTCATTGTGATTTATTGTGAAACCGTTTGTGTGGCTATTTTTTTTTTCAATTATGAAATTATCCATAAAATTGTTCTCTAGATGATTTCCAAAGCATTCAATAGTGCAATCGACAAATAACAACTCCAAATAATTAGTAATTGATTATAACTACTAAGAATGAATTTGATGACTCAGATTTTACACATATACATTTCTATGTGTGTGCGTTCGCGCGTATATACACACACACACACACGTATTGTGTGTCTATGTACATATATATGTGTGTGCGTGCTTGTGTGTCTATATATATGTATGTATGTGTATATGTGTATATATACACACACATACAAATAGACACACACACGTACGCACGCGTGCACGCACACACACACACATATATATACACACACATATAAATACATGCACACACATGCATACATACATATATGTGACATATTTAATGAGAACTGAGAAGTGCCTCTTGCGGTGAGAGATGAGAAGTTGAAATTTGGGTGATTGCTTGTTCTTCTATGTAACACCCGGGATTATTTCCCCTTCGTCAATGGATTATTTCCCCTTCGTTAAGCCAATTTCGCTCTTGATATCGTTCTAAAATCGTATTTGGTTTTTTCGATAAATTGAAATAATATTGATGTAGCTTGTTATATTAATGGTTACGGTTTAAGATCTGGAAGTCGGGAAATTGGATTCATGATACAGCGGGTTTGTGTTTTATCAGTGGAAAAAAAAATAAAAAATAAAAAAAATAAAGGCAAAAGGGGCAAAAGCCCCTTCATTCATTTCAGACGATCCCCGACCCTGTCACACACACACACACCAGAGAAAGAGGGAGAGGGAGGGGGGATGAGCACCGGTGGGCTGCCGACCCCGGCCATGACCACCCCGGTCGATTCCCGAGTTAGAGCCAGCGAGGGAGAGGCAAACGGTGGGAAAAGGTGGTCGCGGGTGAGGGTTCAGAGACCCAGACCCTCGCGTGACCGCCACAGTACGGCCGGCCTCACCGGACACCGGCGACAGGGCGGTGAACTGAGCAGGCAGAGGGGGAGAGAGACAGCAGCAACGGGAGGAACCGAGCCAACCCAGATCGAACCCTAAACGGGTCCTTCAGCTTGGATTCGAGGTGGGGTTCCTCTTCCTCCTAGTTATCTCTAAATTCGATGCAAGTTTATCGATCATAGTTTATTCGGGTTGAATTGGAACTGATAATTTATGCTTAGTATACATATTGAGCGCATTGAACAAGTTATCCATTATATATATCGTTTATCGATTATGTGAAATGAATTCGATTGTATATATATAGTTATCGAATTATAATCGGTTATATGAGAATTATTTGATTTTTACAATGACCCATTGATTTAGTAATTTAACTGTGTTTAGCGTCGATTCGAATCAATGAATGTAAATCATGCTTGATATGTTAATTCGAAGTTAGGTTAACGTGTTCAGCATCGATTCAAGTTAATTAATTCATGCATGAAAAAGAATTAAAAACGAAGTTAGTTTAACGTGTTTAACATCAATTCAAGTTATGTAAAGAATTAAAAGCGTTAAAAGCTAAGTCCTTTTTAACGTGTATCGCCTCTACTCGAGTTAATTAACCAATGCATGCAAATGAGCTAATTTCGAGGTTAATGAAATTTGTTTAGCTTCGAATCAAGTAGATTAGCTAATGCATGTTAAAGGAATTCATTTCGAAGTTATTTAAACGTGTTTAGGTTCGATTCGAGCTAAACTAGCTAATGCAAGTACACAAATGAAATGCGAAGCTATTAAAATATGTTTAGTTTTCATTCGAACCTCTTTTTAGTACATTCATGCTTAGGAAAGTTACTTCGAAATGCATTGTATATGTTTAGAATTCAATTATGTTCGATTTACTGAATAAAGTGTTGTCGTTTATGGACACACGTGACTATATGTACGCTTGTTGTAACGCACCGCTGAATGGTGCTGTTTGCTCAGGTAAGGGCAGTTCAATGACCAATTATAGTTTATCGATCATATGAAGTTTAGCAAGTATGTACACAGCTGATCGATTATGGAAAAAAAAAGAGAAATTAATTATTAATCATAGCAAGTTATTGATTATCAATTGTTATCGTTAGCGAATATAGAAGTGTTTATATGATTGCTATCATTTAAATGCATAGGAATGTTTATAATTCAAATAGAGGAAATTGTGAAGTAAACTGAACAGAAGCTTATTGAATCTGTACATGTATGGTTTATATTGACTAGTTAGAAACGATGAGGGTATGGATGTCAATGAGGAATTAAATGATTGAAGCCTGGAATCGTATAGATTGAAAAGTGAGTGTGGGAATTGCTTTATCTATTGAATTAACGTACTATGCGAGCCTCCCACTTGAGTTTCATTGTCCTACCAGTAGGCAGGCACCAAAAGCTCAGTGTTTTCATAGCTCTGCCAATAGGCAGACACCAAAAGCTCAATGTTTCCATAGCTCTGCCATTAAGCAGCAGTTTCAAAACTCAATGTTTCCTAGTTCTGCTGGTAGACAGGAGACTCAAGTTCATTGGGTTATAACTCTAACAATAGATAGAAAGTTTAACGCCCACATATCCTATAGCTCTGCCAATAGGCAGTAGAATCAAAACCATACGTTGGAAAACCTCATCAATTAGTAGCGACCCAAGGGCAAAGGAGAGATAATCGCAAAGATCAGGTACGTACATTGCCTATGTTCTTCGAAAACTCGCATATCTCTCAGCAATGAAAAATTAATACAAGATGCATTTAATGAATCAATTTCTCAATGTTTTTGTCACATAAACAAGTGGCCCCACCAATTATCATCAGGGCTTATGCCCATCAACTATCAAGCCTTATGCCGACCAATATACCCGCGCGCGGCGTCAATTCAGGCTTTTCATATGCTCATCAACTATCAAGGATTATGCCGACCAATATACCCGCGCGCGGCGTCAACTCAGGCTTCTCGATCGGCCTGGAGGGTGAGCACCCAAAGTATGATCGTTTCAAGATGTACATCGACCAAGGGGTTCACTTTCAGATAAGAAATAGCAAATCAATTTCAATTCTTCATTCTCTCTCTCCAGTTTGCAAAGCAAAATGTTTTGGGATGCGGTCGGCCCAACTAATTTCACATAAAACTTATTTTACTGCGTGGGAATGTACGTATTGAGTTTCGGCTCACCATTCCAATGTTTTATGTTTCTGTTTTAGGCATGGGGAGAATTGAATAGTCATCCTTCTGCGACACCAGAAAACAGCAAAACAATGGACGTTACTGATCGCTAGCTAGGCAACGCTCACAGTGATAAACATTCCTATGCATGTACAGATTTATTTTAGATGATTCCAGGGGTTAGTAAATCAGATAGCCTTGTTCCATTCCGGAACGACGGTAATGCCTCCAATAATCTGCAGAAGTGAAACTATAGGAAAAAGGAGACTCTCAGATCCTATGAAGGATTTTAAAATGTGTCACTTTTAAGAAACACAAACGTGAAGTTCAAAGGTTATTGTGCTACCTTATTAGTAAATAGTTTCCATGTTTTCTCACATACACCTATTCGTGCACTTGACCGGCTACTGAATAGTATAGTAAAGTCTTCAGTGTAGAGGTTGTCTCGCATTGAACATTGTTGGTTGCTTTAATGCAATTATGAAGCTCATAACGCCTATTGCCTGCCAGCATCTTCAATGAAGTTTAATGATTGTATACGGCATAAATTATATGATGTGGAATAAGCTGTAATGCGTTGAGCATTTACGTATTAAGTTTTAGCTATTATTGAGTAACATACAAGTTTTGCACAACAGAAATCCCAGCAAGTGGTGCTTATGGGTTAAACCCCTTTCTTTTCATTGAGTTATGAGTTCACATGAGTTTTTTTGGTAAGTTCATTGGGCACAGCTATTCTGGGGAGAACTCTTTAAAACGGAGAACCTACGAACGACGGTTGTAAGTTATGGTTGTCTTGATAATATTTTGCTGGGGGGGTTATCCATTGCGCGTTTATCGCTCACTTCCATCTGTTATTGTGCCCCCAGGTTTTTGAATTAGCCAGTAAAGGTCGGCCCAAGTAAGCCGAAATGGAGTTATTGCTGTCCTAGGAATAAAGCGACGTGCTTGCCTGTGAGCGGCGAAGTGTAGTATAATGTAACCGTTCATTTCTATGTAATCTAAGTCCTCGTGTGCATGTGTTGCATATCATATCGAGTCGCTCAGTATGGTTGTTTATAATCGGAATGTAACCCCAATACCCCGGACGTGTGGTCCGTAGAGTCGTACCATCATTTTAATATTGAACTGCGCTGGTTGATATGCTCCGGGCGGGTGGCCCGTAGAGCCATGAACTCCGACGGGTAGCCGTTAAGTTTATTTTATTATTGCATTTAATTGCAGGGAATTCAATGTAAGGCTTTAAGCCTGGAAAACGGTCAGTTTTTAGGGGAAACTCTGTCCGTTTCGTCCCAGAATTTAAAGACAAACGCTAACACTCCTGGTCTTAGGGTTGGGGGGCGTTACACATACTACAAGCCTTGTCCTTTGGACGGCGGTAACACCCCAATCGTTGGGTTTATTAGTCATAATTGAGGAATTTATGAAAAAGAATACAAACAGTGAAATATGTTTAATTTGGGGGTGTTACAATCTAAGGGCTGATATAATTCCATGTCATTACTAACAAGCCTCTCTATCCTAGCAATTCATCTATCTAACCGACACAACACACAACGCCCTGTCGGAACCCTAATTACCTTCCGAAGGTCAACGGTGCCACTGCCACCAGGCTCATCAGTTGACTACGAGTCCCTAATAGCATTTGTCGTTCACTGACGAGGTTGGCGGTGGTGGCTATGCAACTATTCAAAGGCCGGAAATGCTAATAGCCTAATAGGTAGGCCGACCTGGCCCTAATCGTTAACAGGTCAGCCACAACCTAAATTGGCCCACTTAATAACCAGGCCAATCCTAACACGACTTGACCCGATCAGATGAATTGTCCATCCCTAGTCCTGGCCTAGGTGACGACATTGAACATAAATCAATTATGTGAATAATTGGAGGAGGGTGGAGAAAAGGGAAAGGGAGATGGCAGAGAGAGAGAAACAAAAAGTTCATGTTATTGCGATGAAAATTACCAAAAGATTGGCACTATAAATTGAAAATTTTATTGAAGTAATTTTGTTTGAATTATTTCAAAGAAAAATTTAAATGTTCTCCCTTTCACATACTTGCTTCTGCCAACGAATTACCCTTACCAAGAGCTTTACTTACATAGATAACACTACTATGTATAGGAATAGTAAATGGCCATTCTTCCATGCACTTAGGCCCTGTTCTTTTCGTGGGTCAATTCTAAAATACCAACCTCAACCCATTTCAACCCATTTCAACCTACTTCAACCAACTTCAACCCACTTCCACTATTTTAATCAAGTTCAATTTATCACATAAAAAAAAATTCAACCCATTTCAACTCATCCCAACCTACTTCAACCTACCTCAGTCTACTTCATCATTTTACCCACCTCAATTTACCTACGAAAAGAACATGCCCCTTATTGTTCTGAATTCTAATATACTTACAAGACAATAGAGCGGGATTTACATCAGTCATTAGTGACACAATTCAGAATATAAAGGAGACTAAATTATCCTTGACCAAATTTATGGAAAAGCTTCCAAACCACACCATGTTCTCCAAGTCTCTCCCTCTCCCTCTGTGTTTTTACCACTGTTTTACATTAGGTGGCTACTCGGACATCTAATTTACTAATTTCTTTTATTTCAAACAACTAGCTTTTAGAGATGGCTATTTGCGAACGTGTTCAACAACCCGAATCCAAAATCAAATTTGTTTTTTTTTCCCCCTTTTTTTAATGGTTTTTTTCACCAGCTTGAGATCAAAAGTTTTTATTCATTGTTGCATGCGTGTGAATTTAATTCGTGGAGAAAATGGGCAACAGGCCTAATGTAGGAATCCAATCAGGCTTCTGAGTCAAAACTGAACCCAAATTCTATTCCAAACATCGTTACTGTCGGAATTCTAAACCAGTTTGCCTAATCCAGAAGGATTTAGTAAAAGAAAATAAATGAGAAATAAAAAAAATGATGAGCTTTAATAGAGTCGCCAGTGAGTTTTAGAAAAACTAGATCTTCTCTCTAAAACGATAACCGAAGGGACAATAGTTTCATATGAACCATAAATCGAAGGGACACCGAAAAGGACAATAAGTTCGTTTCAAAAAGGTTTTCGAGAAGCCCCCAAATAATCCATGGTATGGAGACCATCTGACTCTATAGGCTCAAACGAAAGCTCTAGATTTGAGGGCAAAAGTACGATGTTTTGAAGGAATGCATCACGACACCGCTCGCCATCACTGATGACCTCTACTAATCAATATGGGGAATTAAATCCAATTATACCAACAAACAATCATGCAACATATTAGTATAAAATAATATGAATTAGAAATACAATGCTAGTCGAGAAGAGTAAATAATGTAAACAATTATAGCTGACAGGGTTAACTAATTAAATACTACATCTTTACTAAGCCGAGGTTAAATAAAATAAAGAAAAAGAAAGTAGAAAGAATACTGGAGGGTTTGAAAAATTGGCACCCTCAAGTTACTTGCTTGAGTGACTTAGAGAACTACGTGATTGAGAATATCGAGCCTTGAACTGTTCCTCAGAGGCTTTCGAAGATGGATTTGAGAATGATTTAGTCAGGTTCTCTGAACCTCTCAATATTTTCTCCACGTTTCCCATGTGCCCTCTCCAATTTTTGAAGTATTTTTCAGTCTGTTTCTCTATGTTTCCATTCCAATTTTATGATGTGTTCAACCATTGGGGCCGGGGGAGCCTCTTGTTTTGTAGTGCTTAAAAGGATAAAATGCGAGTCAATTTAGAGAGGGGAGACTTAATTCAACTATAATACTCTTAATTCGGATGGTCACACCATTATAGATAAAACTATAATAGTTGAGACCAATTTTAGAAGCAAAGAAGGGCACTGAGAACCTGGCCGAGATCCCGCCGACAGGTACCCGGCCTGGGTCCGGGCCGGTTCAGGCCAAAATCTTGTCGCACCAATATGTAAATGTTGACAATAAGAACTTTAATTTTATAGGCATTCCATCCAATGGTTAAAATTTTAGCTTATTAGTAAATTAACCTTATTGGTGAAACAAGTTACCATTAGTGGTAAAGAAATTTTACTAAAAAGCTTCTCAACAATTATAATGTTTGGAAAATCATAGTTTCTCATCCAACTACGGAGAATCCATGTTGATAATTTCACTGCTTGTTTCCCATCAACTGAAGTGGGGAGGAGGGGGCAGATGAAGACAGAAAATACGAATGGATGGAGATCTGATTAATTAACTGTATAAAAGTACACACAAATGCAGCAGACACAAGAAAAGAATAGACTTTGGAGTACACACACTACGTATTGATGATGCCACCTAAGAAGAATTAGAAAACAGTGGTAAAGAGCTAAACTGCACAAAAAATATGAATCTTTATATTGACATGATAACTCTGGAGCTCAAGAGCTCTGAGCTAATTCCAAGATAACTTCCACTTCCAGAATCAGACTGCATGGATTGGACTGTTGCTAGAGTTCATACCTGAACTGCTAGAGGCTGACTCTGCATGGAAAGCCGACTGTCTAGTGGAGCCTTCGAGCAATTTTAGTGACAAACTTGACGGCTCCCCACTTCCGATGGTATCCCCCAAGCTCAACTTTGACATGCCAATTAGTTCATCAACATTGATCGGGCTCTTCGAATGTACTGCAGTGGGTTTAACCACCTCATGTGTCTCCTTTGTCGGCTCAGGAACATGGTTAGTCCAAAATGGAATGGGGAAGGGGTAGAACGGAGGAGCAAAAGTGGGATAGACAACCGGGTAATAACTTTGGGAAGTGCCACTTAGATATTCGCTCTGGGAAGCATCATTTGGATGGCTGCTTTGGGAGGGTTCTGAGGTGGATAGACCCAGTTCTGCCTCATTGGAGTTGGTAGATGCCATTGACTCGTATTCTTCATCAATTGCAGGAGCAGGAGGTGATGTGTTGTCATTTTGCGTGTCGGCCTCTGCTGGGTGTGCAGACAGAAATTCACGTGTTACCATTGGAGTGTCACCTGACTGTAAAATTGGCAAGATAATTCAGCAGCCAAGTAGGGGAAGTGTCAAATATAGGATCACCAATGACAACATTACCCAAAGAGGACCAAAAAGAGGATGGGAATGAAATGCATGTTTACCTCATCAGCTATAATATCAAACAAGCTTGATCGTCTTTTCCTTCTGGACATGTTGCTTTGCCTGATGAAATATTTCTGAGCATGGCTGGCCACTTGGGTGGGTGTCCTGGATATCACATAATTACGTGCTATTCCCCTCCAGTCACCTTTTCCAAGTTTTTGCAGCCCTAGGAGAAACATCCTATGCTCCTCCTCAGTCCATGGAACTCCTGCAAGAAGAAAGAAAATGTCACGGTCAACAGATGTCAAAACACATAGTTGGATGCCTGGATAAATGTCTTCTAAGTCCTATTCAATATAACCATATTTCATAGTTCATAACATCATTGAAAGAAATGACAAGAAATTCCAACTAAAAAGACCTCTATCAAAAGGTGATTTTAGTCTTCAAGCTTTTGAAAAACAGGGGATACATGCATTGCTACCAACTAGGAATATAGCAATCATGCCTTAAAAAAGAACTGCTCTCTCCATTATCTTGAAGATCACAATATATTACAAAGAAAATTCTATAGTTGTCTTGACTATATTCTGCACAGTGCAAAACAAAAGAAACGACGGGGAATCAAGTGAGGGATACCATATTTATGATGGAGCAACAAACTCCTTGAAAACAGAAGAACAATCAGTTCTTTATGCATATTGTTAGTAACCAATTTGCAAAGATAAACATGCAGCAAATACAAAAGAGGTCAGCAGCCGCAGTAGGATAGATCCTAAAATCCCTCATAGCATTCTCCACTCCCGAACTGTTAGAACCCTCAGCTTCTGTCCACAGAGCAAGTGATTGAGGAAAGGAATAAGATAAGTCCCCTTTGAAAATACCCAAAAAATAAAAAAACCTGTCCTATACAAAGTAAATAGTGTATCAACTACCATATCTGCTACTAAGAGGTAACTCCCGAGCAGGAAGAACGGAAGAACAATGATCTGCTCATCATCTGGAAGCTACTTTAGGCTTAAAGGTAAAGAACAACTACTGTACTGTGTTGTTTGGCAATCTTGGTACTTCCACTTTGACAATAGCATAAATATAGATCATCTTTTAACTTGGGGCCCATGCCATGTTAACTACAAATCAGTATATCAGCAAATGATGAGCCCAACGCCTGAAAATTCATGCCAAGTCTAATTCAGAAAGTCTATAATTGTTGCAGCATTTACTTGCTTCCTCAACATTGCATCTAATCCTCAATAGCCCCTAGTTGTATGAATGACAATCATGTTTCACCAAGCCTTTCAACTCCCCCTTTGCCCTCATTACACGTGATTCAAATCCGGTATATTTGTTAAAATCTAGCATACCCTAGCAAAGACCAAGACTGAAGAAGCTCAGTCAAGCTCACTCCCCCCTATAGGTATGGTTGCTCAAAAATCAGTACTAATCAGCCCTGTCCACATCCACTTAGGGTGTCAAGTGTTAACACAAGTATCAGTGTGGGTGTTACCATTTACTAAAAATTGGTCTGTTTTCAGTCTAAAATGAAAAGTTCATTGTCCATGCCCACGATGGCCGAATGTCAAGTGTTTGATGTCAGTAACTAAGGGCAAACGAAATCGAACATAGCTCAGAATGATCAAATTCATACCGCACTCACCAAAAAGACACTGTAACCAACCAGATTCCTGATCAAATATCTCAAATAATCGTAGCTCTGCATTCTACTCTCTCAATCCCATATCATCATATAACAGGTTTCTTTGACATTTTCTTCCCCGGCCCCCCCCCCCCGGGGCACCCCTTCTATTTCTTGGGAAATTTATCCCACCAAACATCAACCATAAACAGCAAAATGAAAGGATTCAGCACTACGTATCTTCCTAATCCTCGATATTTTCCTATAACATATGTAATTTCTCTTCAGAGTTTTATACATTAATCAAATTTATAACTGACACAAACAATAACCAATACAAAACTAATCACAAATCCCAAAATTACCCAACTAAACAAATTCAAATCCAAAACTAATCGAACACCATGATCACACACAATCATATCAAAACTCGATCAAATTAACCCAGAACATAGAAACACAAGACCCCCAAGAACATTTTTTAAAAGATCGAACCTTTTTTACGCTCGCGGCCAGAAGAGGTCCCAGGAACAAAATCCTCGGACAAGTACCCATCACCGGCGGCGCCACCATGGTCAGGAGTATTATCGCCGGCGGGAGAGGTGCTCCCGACGGCGCCGTTTTGGAGATGACAGCTGGAATAGAGGGAGAGATTGCCCATACTAGCACTTTTCCGGATCGACCCGTCAGTCAATCGGACCCCAAATAGCTTGACCCCGCGATGTGGGCAGGTCCGAGAGTTGTGCCCATTTTGGCTGCAATGAGAGCACCGCCGCGTCATGGGTTCGGACCCGGGTCGGTGATCGGGTACAGGAGAGGAGAGGGGAGAGAGAGAGAGAGAGAAACTGCTGAAGAAGGAAACAAAGAAAGGGGTTTAGGTCAGATTAAGGCGAATTGAGATAAGAAGGGTTGTGATTATGTAAGATTTAATCTTGAGTGTTTCGGATAATTAGGCCCTATTCATGGTATCTTAATAGTAGTATTAGTTATTATCGGTACACTTGATTTATTTTTATTTTTTTAGGTAGGATAAATTAGTAAATATATTCGAGAATGCATACCCTCATATTATTTTATAATTTTTTTGGATGCATTTATCATATATTTTATTTTTGAATATTTAGTTGTTAATGTGTCTTGTGAGAGTCAAATATATAGCATAGGCTTTGTTCGAGGATGGAGTTTTTATATGTGATGTATGAAGTCATGAAGTGTAATTTGTTCCTTGTGGATCACTCAATTCAAGTTGGAGAATTTTCTACCTTGTTGTTGAGTTTTCATTTGTCTTAAGACAATTTCAATTATATTTTATTGTTGATTTGTTCCAAATTTCATGAATATCTTGTTTATTAAGCAATGTTTATGACATAAAAAACCTTTTTAAGTTGAATTAGTAAAGAGCTATTTTAGCTATTCATGTGACTAATAGGATTCAAGATTTTATTAAAAAAAAATTTCCTTTATTGAAGAGTTCCAATTTATCGCTTTATTTATGACAATTATTTTTGATTTGGAACATAATTTTTCACTTTTAGAAACCTCCATACTCTAACTAGAAAGGACTCCAAGTTCAGTCAAATGATTCAAATACATATATGCACATTGTATAATTCAGATAAAGTGTCATCTATTCTTAAATGGTTTAGATTATAATTTGCTTTTTTTCTCCAGAAATAATTATATATCAAAATACTCCTTTAAGATTATGGATTGTGAAAGATATGCATATTAATGTGCATAATTTTTGTAGTTTTCATGTAAAGAGCACATGGAATTTGTTTATAATAAGTGAATGGCATTTGAAAGGGATTAAACTAAATGGAAGTTATGCGAAATGAGAATGGATCAACTATAATAGACGACGAGAAATGACACGTGGACGGTGGAGGATGAAGCTGCGTTGGGAGCCAAGTAATGTGAGCAGAAGAACTAGAAATCTGGTTGGGTAGCGGATCTTCAAATCGCATATTCGCGTGGCATTTCCAAAATCCACCTCTCAAGACCTTATTCATCGAATCCGTGCCTTTTGTTTTCCCTTTTCTTTGGGTCGCAAATCTAATTCGATTCGCAGTTTTTCACGATTAAAAAAATTATAAGGATCACGAATTGTTGAGCGACTTGCTTGAGTTTATTCGTATGTGATTCATAGCCTATAAGATATATTAACTGTCTTTTTAAACTGTATAATAGTTGTATCTTTTTTTATTAGTAAGGGTCTTGTCTATCTAAATAATCGGAAAAAAAAGGATCACAACTTGTTTAAATGATATTGGTTCGGATTAGTGTAATGAGAAGATACAATGTAATATAGTATGGCATTCCTTTCTTGATTTTCTTATTTATGGTAATCTTTTTCCCTTTTTATTCCTAGGATCTTTTCAATGCAACATGTTAGATAATTAAAGAAAAAAAGATTAAGTAGGCTAAATTAAAAATTTTTATATAAATTGGATCATCAACAAAGAGTCATATATATAAGCTCAAATAAAATTTCAACACAAAACCAATTGATAATGACTAGAGTAACTCGCAAAGCTTATTCATATACTCAAACCCTTTAATTTTATCAATGTAAAACGACATTCACTTTCAAATTCTTTCATTTTATCGATGTGAGACAACACTCACTTTCATACTCTAACATTGAGTAAACATAAAAACTCACACTCTTAACAGCTTGTATAGTAACTTGTCATAGGCTCATAGCCACCATTCATGAAGATCCCCCAACCTTACAACTATTCCTTGCTAAATCATGACCTTATACAACTCTGTTGGACAACCCCCCCAAAAAAAAAAAAAAATCAACTTGGGCCCCTTAAGCTATGTCGCGATGAGCATTTGGCTCCTTGGTTGTTACCGTTCTTCAACCTCCTTTGTTCTGTTTTTTTTTTTTTTTTTTTTTTTCCCCCTTGATGATCTCCTTTATGAATTGCACCACTTCATTCTCATCACCAATCATCTTCAAACTTGCTGCTTTCCCAATCTCACAGGCTTCTTTAGTAGCATGTGTGACATCTTGAGGCATGTCACATTTCTCTTTGCACTCTGATTACTTTTTTTTTGGGGCTCTTGACGATTTGAACACTTGGATTTTAAAAAATTTTTCCCCAGTCTTTGCCTACTCTTGTCATTCTCCGCTTTTTGCACAACCTACAAATCCTTTAAAGCTACAACTTGTAAAAGGGGAGTTAAGTAATCTGCAAGGACCTAATGTCTTCAATTGTTCAATAAAGACCTAAAAAGTTAGAATCACTATCTAATAAGGATATACAGGAGGAAAAAGAGACATTGTAGGACTTAAAAGAGAAATTAGTGTCCGATAAAAGCTATAAAAAAAAAAACAAGAATATCGTAGGAGTTATAATATACGTTTTAACCAAAAATATATGCAAACAATTGAGGAAAAACACAATTACATGAACTACCAAAAAGGGGGGGAAAAAAGGAACACATCTTCCTGCCAAATGCCTTGGCGTCCTGTGGCAAGGGTGAGAGATTTGGATGGGTCTCCTAACTAAGGTGAAGATCTTGAGAAGATAAAACACATTAAACAAGAAAATCAACCCACAAAAGGTACAAAACCAATATCATTTTCCTAGATAACTGCCTAAAAACCCAAGAAACAAGTCTTGATCGCACCCAAATATTGATTAAGCCCATCAAGCTAATTAGGTCATATTATTCATTCCTTTTGCCCAATAATTCTCTCCTCTAGCTTGAGCATCGGAGGCTCTTCAAACAGGAAGAACACTCGTATTTTTGGAGAGTTTATCTTGTAGGTTCTTTAAACAGTTATACAAGCTTCTCATGGTCCAAGACAATTCAGATCCTATCATATGCTTAAACATAGTTGTTTGTGATCAACTATGTTAGCAGTCATTTAGTACAAAACTGAACTGGTATAAAATCGAGTATGAATAAACCAAGAGATTAGTGGAACCCCATGTTATGCAGTGACTCATAAGCTATGCTCGAAAAGGTAAATGCTTCCAATCTACGATGTAAGCAATTAACCTGGATATTTGCAAATATCTAGCCGTGGCCGCCACATAGTACAATTGGTAAAATCTTTAAGAGTTATTATCAAATAATGTGTATTGAATCTTCGCATCCATATGCCTTTTGCAGCACCTTGCACATACACACACACGAAAATCTAACAAAGGCAGGAACCAGCAGAGCATTTATAATTCATGTCTAAGCCTGAAACGTTCTCGGAGGTAGTCACCACAACGGATTGGAGGAAATCTGCAATCAACAGTGCAACGATTGCAAATTAGATTGTCATGAAAATCACAATTTTTGGGTCTTTGCAGCAAACAATGCATCTTCATCTTCGCAAGAAGGTCCATCAATCCATTGCTTTCAATTTAGAAAAGCACAAGGTTTATGTCATGTAATATTCATGAGAACTCTACTATGAATCGTCTGTTAGAAGCAGCTGAAGTAAGGCTCCGTACATCTTAGTCTTAGCTGACCTCCTCGACACAACATAGATCATTATTTTTTTTTTTTTTTAAAAAAAGAACCAGATGATTGGGAACTGATGTATGATGAATTACTGAAATGAAAGATAAGCTACACAACAAACCCCATATTTTATACATAGCTATTTGAGGATTTACATACCTTGGAGCATTTGACTCACTGCAGCAGCTATCCAAGCACTCCACCAAGAAATCTTCAGGGGGGTCAAAGAAAAAGGCCGCCTGCAACATAGTTTTTATTTACAAATTTGTTAGGGTATTACACGTGCATATTCTTGTCCAATTTTAATATTGCAAAATCCCAAACCACATAAGGAATTATTGATAAAAGCCCAGTAAGCAGGATGTGGAGAAATGGGGAAGAAGATAACTATGACACTACCGAATATCGTTCTTGTCCAGTTGATACCACTCTATGTGGTGCAGATCTGCACTCACACAACATATTAGTGACAAAATGAATAGTCTCTTGGCTTATAGGATAAAGTTATCTATATCTGAATAAACATTTTACCTGAACAAACAGTTAGTCCATCTTTCTGTCATGTCTCCAATGTTAATAATCAAAGCCCTGCAAATACATTTCAACCGTTCCGAGATTATTTGACGCAACATATGCTTCAACTAATTATAAGCAACAAGAAACTACTTTGAGCCATATACAGTTACACTGACAGACATTCTCATCCAGTTTGTTATTTCAGTTAATGTAATCAAATCCAAATCCACATCTGAAGACTTCCTCCTCTATGGAGCGTTGAAGGGGGGGGGTCTTGACATAGCAACATTCCATTGATTTGTAGAATTTTGGTAAAGTTAACAAGACCAACATATAGATGATCAACCAAGATGGAGGGACATAATCAAGTAACATCCCCTTGTGATCAGGCCAAACAATACATAATATAATGACTTATACACAATTGAAGAACATTTTGACTCTGATAGCACTAAATCTGAACATTTTCTCTATCTAATGCATGACATATTAGTTTTTTACAACAAACAAAGGCATCTTCTCAGTGTTTTCATTGAATAGTCTTAGAATTATTCTTTGAGAATACACTACTTGTTTAAGATCTTTATAATATTCCATGTGAACTTAAGGTAAGTGATAATCCTTTCAACAACTAGGCCTACTAAATCTCATTCAAGGCTTACTACAACTTCAGATTTTAGCCTGAAAATGGAGAATGTTCTTACCAAAGACATGCCAAGACTACTTTTTGAATCAAACTGAACACCACTTTCATTGCTCAGCCTAATGCAATTGTTCCCAACTAAGACAGATATGTCATTCAACATACATGCAGATCAGCTTTGTAATGTCTCAAATCTTGACAACTTAGACTTACCCCTCAACATGAAGAACATCCTTCCAAACACATGGTTGTTGATCTTTGTCACGGCAGACCTAGCCAAGACTGTTAAGCTGAGCAATATCATTTTTGAAGAATAGCAAATTAAAAGATTCCGAGAACTGCAGACATGCCTGGAGTCCACGATCACCATCAGTTGCCAGCAGAGTAATAATTCCGTAATCAGAGTGAGCAGAAGCACCCAAAATTTCTTCATTGCAGTCAGCAAAATCGCCTGAACAAAAGGCAAAGATAGCTTTAGAATATAAAAAATGGACTTCATAATCATATGTGATTTCAATTACGCAGTTAAGAAATCAAATTAAGATCACTGCATGGATACCAAATCAAAGGCAAAAAGGATAGGCATAACTAATGAAAAAGAAAAAAAATGAAACCAACATGAAAAACTGCTGGGCAATAAATGGCCAGCATATGAAGTTTCACTGTACCTGGGTAACGTATGATTCGCAGAAATGTCATTGGTTTATCCAAAACACCCACATTCTCGAAATAATTTTCATCGAGGTTCAAGGCCAGAGCAATCAATGACAGCAGTCTTTTCCCTGCTTTCCTAAGTTGTTCATATAATCGTATAGAAGATGGCCGAATGTCAGATTTGTTAAATCCCAGCAAGGTAAACCAATATTGAAAATCAAAAAATAGGAAGATCGTTTAACCTACAAGACTTTTCGATAGTAACTCTCTATACTCAGTCTCCAGTTTGGGAGTAGTTCTGGGGACGCCGAAAGCAACTAAATTAATCCTCAACGAAGTGCCCATGACTGTTAAAAGTGGTGACAAATCATCAACTTGCCAAAACGCACATATAGCCTATAGGCATACCTTCAGATGGCCAGTGATTCAAATTGCACGCTTCACCATCAAGACGACCAATGCAGAAAGACTCCCTTGAGTCAGCTGTTGTATAAAAGCCTCATGTCATCAAGTCCCTTCATTTGAGCCCTAGTGCAGAAGCTAAAGTTGATCTTGTACCGTAAATGCCCTCTTTTTTACAGGAAAAAAAGAAGAAGAAAGGAAATAAATGTTCTGGCTCATGCGCTCAGCTGATGATATTTGTACAGAGTGTTAATATGTTTCATTCATCTGCTTTTCTCCTACATAGCTTCCGCATTCATCAAGCTTAGTATCTTTTCCATGGCAAAGTCCAACTTTCATTGTATTTTGTTCATAGCTCACAAGTCACAGCATACAATTTTCTAACTTCCTTTCGTCTTTGCCCAGGGGCTGTAGAAGGGTTGAGGACTGCTAATTCTGCTACTAGTGATCAAAAGACTTTTTCCTTTAGGTCACTAATAATGATTGCTGAAAAATTAATCCCTCAGAGTACGACAGAGAAAGCTTTACTAGCTCCAAAAAATTATAAACATGCAAAGAAAATCTCCAATTATAGATCATTATAGGAATCAAATGCAGACTTCATGGGAGCCTTTAATAATGTGCTATTAGGAGAAGTGGATCATTATAAACACAGCTCAAGATATAAGACTATAAGTATCTGAAGACTGCTGAAGCAGAATTCAGAAGCCCTCTGATAACTTTTTTTTTACTTGTATCCCATCTAAGCAACACGTTAAGTTCAATTATCAATGGAGAAAGGTACATTTACTTCAAAATTGCTGATAAAGACTGCACTGTGGTTCAGCAAGTAGATTAATAACTCAATGGAAAAGGAACAAGTAAAACATTTATACATAACCAAGCTTATTGCACTCCCCTGACTTAGAAAGTTTAGGATGAAAGCTATGACAGTCTGCCCATAAGGCATAACTGTAATCTAACTCATTAGTCTATAAAACAGAGGGAAGAAAATCAATTCATCAAGAAGCTTGACAATAGTCGCTTTAGTAGATTTCTGCAATCACAGCTGAGCAATATGAATCCAGTCCAGATTAACGTAATCAGCAATAGCCAAGTATCAATCAAAATCATCAGATATCAGTTATAACCTTTTAATGCACTGCTGCCTGGGCAAAACATAAACACAACCCTGACAGTTGGTAGATAATCAAAGAATTACAAGCAATCACAACCTTCACGTTTCAAAGAATGCTGCAAACCAAAAAACTCGTAGAATTGGAAATAGAAAAGCAAAAGAGGAAGGAAGCAGAATCGACAACCTTTTGTCTGCGAACTGGAGTGATCCAGCTTATCAGAATAAAGCGGTGCGTACCCTCTAACCTCCTTTTTAGATAACTTCATTCTCTCTTCGAGTGGAAGTGAAAAGAACCTTTTACTCTCATCAAACAATCTCGAGAGACATTCTTTGTCCAACCCATGATTCACAATGTAAAAAAAACAGTAATCAATGCATGCCTGAACCATAATCGTAACACTGACATCGATCAAAACGTATAGTAACAGCTAATTCCTTCAATCATCACTTACTTATCTACATGGTAGTGAAATTGTAGCAGCAGTATTACATGGGATTTTAAATTTCAGAACTAATGTTGAGGTTTTTAACATAAAATCAGGCAGTTCAACAGCAACCCATTGAGACATTACTCATGCTGGCTGGAGAAAATCGATGATAGCTACTACATAGCAGGTTAAAAATTCACAAAAAGTTCATACATATGCTATAACGAGGGTTGCAATACAGGCACTAAAATTCCCACTGACAGATTGTGCAATTTTTATACCGTTTTCAGATTTCTCCAAATTTATATCACAAATCAGTATCCCTAGACTTCAGATGTCAATATCCACATCATAATTTCTTACAAATTCAAGCATATCCTCAACGGAATCAAACAGAATTTCGAAACGAATTAAACATGTTTGAAAGAGTTAGAAGAGCCGAATTAGACCTGACGGATTGACTCAGCGATAGAGCAGCGATCGGGCAATGACAGGTCGATTATGGGAAGGTTTAGACCCACTTCTCCCATCTCTCCCTCTCATTCATTACCTGCTTCCAGTCAATACTTGGGACTTCAGATGGATAATTAGGCCACCCTGAACCTCTTAGTACAAAAATTAAAGATAAGTTCTTGCTTAAAATTGTCAAATTGGTAATGGCTAATAATCAATTATCAAATGCTTAGTTAGAAAAATTGTTGGATTCGAAAGACACTCTTAACAGTTAAACACTGTTGCCCAGAAGAATTCTTGATGCAATTTTGTAATTTAAAAATGTTGTAAATAATATTATAATTTTGTAATCAGCAAGTAGGACTATTCAATCTGACAACTTTTTTCACTCATTCTATGTGTAAGTGTCTAATGCATCTTTTTGGGGGGGGGGGGGGGGTTCTGAATCAAGCTAAAAATTTTGATCTTAATGCACTTTTATTGTTTTGAGCTTTTCTTAATTGAAAAATTCACCAAGTTTATCTTTTAAGAGCACCCCACTTACTAGCACGCATTTCAGTAGGTAGAGCCCATGAATTACCCAATATGAAATTTTACAATTCCAGTCATAACAACACGTGGGGGAAATGCAAGGGGAATGCCAGAGTGTCCCCCCCCCCAATTCCAATTTTTTTTGTCCTTTTTTGATTTTTAATTTATTTTTCTTTTTTTAATAAAAATATTATTCAGTTAGTTAAAAAAATATTATGTATTACAAGATGAGTCCATAAAAATGTTTTATTAGATAATTTAAGTTGAAATTCCATTGGTTGGAGAAGTGATAGAATGCAAGTTCCACAAATTAAAACTTTTGTTGATGTGGCAGACCTGAGTTCCAAAAACTGGAACTCAGGCTATGAATGCTCTAATATCAAACATATTGTTAGATTTGTATTTAGACAGGACAATACTATATGATACCTCTAATCAAGTGGAACTTAGTGTATACGCTTAAAAGCTTAAGCGTGTGTTCTTTTCAACTTATTATAAATACTTATTATTAGTATTTGTCGTTGATAAACATCCATTAATACCAATTAATACTTATTCATATTTCCCACACCCAATTAATTTTTTTAACTTGGATCCAGGCGTGCCCTAGACCTGTTGGGTCTAGAAAGATGAGACTCAGACCCTGTGGGTCTACTAGTTCATGAGTCCAAAATGGATCTTGACTATTTTTCACATTAAAGATTATCCTTTTCACGTCCCAACATGAATTATAACTTTTTTAAATAAATAATTGAATTTAAAACACATGATATATAATTAAAAAAACACTCAAGCAACATATACTATACTTATGTCTTACACACCAAAAATAATATTTCAATACAAACAATAAAGACAAAGTCCATCAAATTTTGAACAAATACAACAAAATAGTTCTTGTACAGCTTGTAGCAAGAAAGGGGCTTTAGAGTTTATGAGTTTAGATTTACTTTAGCCAATTGTCTATCCACAAACCCACGCCTCTTAGACCCGGACCGACTTACGTCGGGACTCATTTGATTGGACCCAAATCCTCTAATTTGGGTCGAATCTGATGGGTTTAGATTGGACCCTAAACCCACTATCATCTCTAGTTGCGACATTGATTAACATTCGTAACAATGATTAGTATAATTAGTATTGACGAGCACCCATCAACCATAAGCTACTTATGATAATTAAAACCAACAGCCGCTTCATTGGCGAACGAGTTGGTGTCTTGGTGATATTCATATTCAAACAAATGAAGGCCCTTGGAGGGATTATGCATGTAAAACAAGTAACGGCGAAGAAATCTGACGCTCAGCAAGTATTCTTCGGTAACTCGACTGCCAAGATGGATTATGGACAACGTACTACGTTCTGCCATGATTATTGCTCGGTACTTTTTGTAGTTAGTTTCTTCAAAACTGCAAAATAATGATGTTGACGAACTTCATTACTGTAAATTTCATGGAAATCTATGAAATCGACTCGGTTGCTGCTGCAAGCGAAGTACACGTTCGAGTTTCACATATATAAGTCTATAAAAGCAACAGACTCTAGTACAAGCTCGAGTTTCACAGAAGTCCATAAAAGCACGAAACCCCGATGAACAAGCTCAAGTTTCACAAAGCCCACAAAAGCACGAAACTCTGGTTGCTGCTGCAAGCGAACTCCAAGCTCGAGTTATGGAAGTCTATAAAAGCACGAGGCTTCGGTTGCTGCTGCAAGCAAAGTACTAGCTCAAGCTTCATGAAAGTACCCAACAACCAAGTTTATTTAACTTGTGCACTGTTAGATATTTGCTTTAGGATTGCATATTGTTCAGATTCTCCAAAATTGTGCTCCTAGTTTCTAGGAAGTTGCTGATTATGTTCCCTATTTTTAGGCATTTCATTTTCTAGTTTTAGATTGTTGTTTTGATCATGCTTGAGTAATGGCTGATTTTTAACCCATGATCTTAGGTTTAGTTTTTTTATTTCCAGCTATTTAAAGTATAATGCTTTTTGATAAAAATTTTAAACCTCAGTTCATGCTCCTATGACTTATACTCTCCGTTTTAATTCCTTTTCTTCAAAACCAACAAATTGGTATCAGAGCTCTATTCTTAAGGGATCTGTGAAGAAATGGAAACAGAGTCTAGCTTCTCTCAAATTGCTCCTCCTGCATTTGATGGAGAAAATTATCATTTATGGGCTGTTAGAATGCAGACCTATTTGGAGGCTTTGGATTTGTGGGATGCTGTGTAAGAGGACTATGAAGTTCCTACCTTGCCTGATAATCCAACCATGGCAAAAATCAAAAACAACAAAGATCGAAGAACCAGAAAAGCAAAGGCCAAAGCGTATCTATTTGCAGGAGTTTCAGCTACAATTTTCACAAGAATTATGTCTTTGACTATAGCAAAGGCTATCTGGGACTACCTTAAAGAAGAGTATGCTGGAGATGGAGGATACGAGGAATACAGGTGCTGAACCTCGTCAGAGAGTTCGAGTTGCTAAAGATGGAGAAGTCTGAGACAATCAACAGTACTCAGACAGACCACTTGGTATTGTGAACAAGGTTAGGTTACTTGGAACTGAGTTTGGTGATTCAAGAATTGTGCAAAAAATTCTTGTAACAGTCCCTGACTTTTATGAAGCATCCATGACCACCTTGGAAAACTGTCCAAAATCACTTCAGCAGAACTTCTAAATGCCTTGCAGTCACAAGAACAACGAAGCCTCATGAGACAAGAGCGTACAATTGAGGGTGCTTTGCCTGCGAAGCATCAAACATCAGCTCAATTCAGGAAGAAAAATGACAAGAAAAGTGCAACATCCAACAGTGAGAACACTGGAAACAACTCACTCCACAGTAAGGGCAGAAGCTCAAAGCAAAACTATCCACCTTGTCGATATTGCGGGAAATTAGGCCATCCTCCATTCAAATGCTGGAAGAGGCCGGATGCAAAATGCAGTAAATGCAATCAAATGGGAGATGAAGCTGTCATTTGCAACAACAAACTTCAGAAGCATGAAACAAGCATTCAAGTTGATGCTCAGGTCACTCATGAAGATGACGAAGATCACATTTTTGTGGCAGAAAGTTTTTCATATAAGACCAACACAGCAGAAAGTTGGTTGATTGACAGTGGTAGCACAAATCACATGACCTATGATAAAACTCTCTTTAGGGAGTTAAAATCTCAGGTTACTACGAATATCAGAATTGGAGACGGGAGATACATCCTTGCGAAAGGAAGAGGGACAGTGGCAATCACAACTAATTCAGGCACAAAAATAATTTCAGATGTTCTTTATGTACCCGAAATAGATTAGAATTACTGAGTGTTGGCCAGTTGCTTGAAAAAGGATTTAATATGTTCTTTGATAACCCGTATTGCCATATTTATGATGTATCTGGGAATGAGATTTTGCGAGTGAAAATGTTGGGAAGAAGTTTTTCATTCGATCTGACGGAGGGAGAACACCTAGCATATTCTGCAAAGGCTGATGTTACTGAAATTTGGCACAAAAGGCTGGGCCATTGCCATATTCAAAGAATGCTGAAACTGACAGAGAAGGATATGATGAAAGGGCTACTGGGTTTTGTTGATTATTTACCAAGCTGCAGTGCTTGTCAATTCGGTAAACAACATAGGAGGTCTTTTCCTAAATAAACCTGGAGAGCTTTGCAAAAGCTTCAGCTTATACATACTGATGTTGCAGGACCTCAAAAAACTCCATCCCTGCAAGATAGCCTCTATTATATTTTCTTTATTGATGATCTTACTAGAATGTACTAGATTTATTTCTTGAAATTTAAGTCTGAAGTTGTTGGAGTGTTCTATAAATTCAAGAATATGGTGGAGAATCAGAGTGGGTACAAAATTCAGATTTTAAGGTCTGATAATGGAAAGGAATACACATCGGCAGAATTCAATTTATTTTGCGAGAAGCAGGTATTGAACATCAACTTACAGCTCCCTATACTCCACAACAGAATGGAGTAAGTGAGAGGAGAAACAGGTCGGTGATGGAAATGGCCAGGTACATGCTACATGATAAGGAATTGCCAAAAACATTCTGGGATGAAGTAGCAAACACTGCAGTTTTCCTGCAAAATCGACTTCCAACCAAGGCTTTGGAAGACAAAACCCCATTTGAGGCATGGTATGGTTATAAGCCTTCACTGAGCTTTCTAAAAGTGGTTGGCTGCTTGTGCTTTGTTCATGTTCCACAGGCCAAGCGTGACAAACTTGACAAGAAGGCAGTTTCAGGGATCTTTATAGGCTATAGTACAGTATCAAAAGCTTACAAAGTTTATCATCCTCAAATAAGGAATATGACAATCACACGAGATGTTCATTTTTATGAGAATGAACAATGGGATTGGAGTAATCCTAAAAAAACTGATGGGTTCTTATAAGAAGTGAACATTCCCTTTGAAGATCACAATGAGCAGCAAGGGGAATGGCTCAATGAGCGAGAAGATGGTCCTCTTGTCAGAGGAACAAGGCTGCTCTCTGAAATCTATCAAAGATGTGATGTCGCAATTTATGAACCTGCTGGAGCCGAAGAAGCCCTTCAAGACCAAAAATGGAGAAATGCAATGGATGAGGAGATGTCAATGATCAACAAAAATGAAACATGGGCACTTGTTGATAAGCCACAAGATAGAAAGGTTATTGGAGTTAAATGGGTTTTCAGAACAAAGCTCAATGCTGATGGTTCTGTCAACAAATACAAGGCTAGACTTGTTGTTAAGGGTTATACCCAGATTTTTGGTGTTGATTATTCTGATACTTTTGCTCCTGTTGCAAAGTTAGAGACGATCAGATTGTTGCTAGCTATAGCAGCACAAAGAGGCTGGAAACTTTTCCAGTTAGATGTCAAGTCAGCATTCTTAAATGGTGTCTTGGAGGAGGAGATACACATAAAGCAACCAGAAGGGTTTGTAGTGAGAGGGGAAGAGGATAAAGTCTACCAGCTAAAGAAGGCTCTTTATGGCCTTAAACAGGCACCTCGAGCCTGGTACAACAGAATCAATGATCACTTATTGAGTTTGGGCTTTGAAAGAAGCTTATCGGACACTACTCTTTATGTGAAACATAAGGGAAATGATATTTTTATTGTTTCTCTTTATGTCAATGACTTATTAGTGGCAGGAAACAACATAAATTTGGTTGACAAGTTCAAAAAAAGAAATGATGCAGGAGTTTGAGATGACTGATCTTGGACTTATGACATATTTTCTTGGCATGGAGGCACAGCAAAATCAGCATGAAATCTTCATATGTCAAAAGAAGTATGCAAAGGAAATTCTTAAGAAGTTTCAGATGGATGACTGCAAAGCAATGAGCACACCGATGAACCCAAAAGAAAAGTTGTGCAAGGAAGATGGTACACATCAAGTAGATGAAGCACACTTCAAAAGTCTTATTGGTTATTTGATGTATTTGACAGCAACAAGGCCTGACATTCAGTTTCTTGTAAGTGTGTTATCTCGATTCATGCATTGTGCTACTGAGATTCATTTAAAGGCAGCAAGAAGAATTTTAAGGTACATTAAAGGTACTGTTGATTTCGGAGTCAAGTTTGAAAGCTGTCAAAGTTTCAAGCTATGTGGGTTCTCAGACAGTGATTGGGGTGGAGATGTGGATGACATGAGAAGTACATCAGACTATTGTTTCAGCTTTGGTTCAAGAGTATTCACATGAGAAGCAAGATTTCGTAACACAATCCACTGCGGAAACAGAGTTTGTGGCTGCTGCAGCAAGTGTAAATCAAGCTTTATGGTTAAGAAAAATACTAAGTGATCTACGGATAAAGCAAGCTGAACCTACTGATGTGTTTGTGGACAATCAAGCAGCAATCTCAATCTCAAAAAATCCTATTTTTCATGGAAAAACTAAGCACTTCGACATCAAGCTTTTCTTTGTGAGGGAAGTGCAGAAGAAAGGAGAAGCAACTCCGCTCTATTGCAAGTCTGAAAATCAGTTAGCTGATTTGTTTACAAAACCACTTCCGGCTGCCAAGTTCGAGTATCTAAGGTAGAAAATTGGAGTTTGCAAATCCTAAAGCAAGGAGGAGTGTTAGATATTTGCTTTAGGATTGCATATTGTTCAGATTCTCCAAAGTTGTGCTCCTAGTTTCTAGAAAGTTGCTGATTATGTTTCCTATTTTAAGACATTTCATTTTCTATTTTTAGATTGTTGTTTTGATCATGCTTGAGTAATGGCTAATTTTTAGCCCATGATCTCAGGTTTAGTTTTTTATTTCCAGCTATTTAAAGTGTAATGCTTTTTGATAAAAATTTTAAGCCTCAGTTCATTCTCCTATAACTTATACTCTCTGTTTTAATTCCTTTTCTTCAAAACCAAAGTATGATAGTAGGTAGAGGAGTTCATGCGAAGATGAAAGATTGATGACGAATTTATAGCTGACTGTAAAAGAAGTTTATGTTATATCATTGCCACCCTGGCCTCGATAATTGTAGAGTAACTCCTCGAATAGCCATGGAAGAAAGCCGATTAGAGATAACGATAAGTGAAACCTTGCCTTGCACTCGCACATTATGATTATGGCATCAGTAAACTTGCACATTCTGAGTATGACATCAATAATCTGAGTGCTTGGACTAAAATGCCGTTCAACTATTTTAGAAAGTTAAAAATGCCACTAGAACTATCTTGAGTCATAAAATCCCACTGAATTTATGAAAACGGTTAATATATGAATGTTATGATAATCGGTTGTAGTAGATCAAACGGTAAAAAATAACTAT
Source organism: Carnegiea gigantea (assembly GCA_029747015.1). Classification (NCBI taxonomy): domain Eukaryota; kingdom Viridiplantae; phylum Streptophyta; class Magnoliopsida; order Caryophyllales; family Cactaceae; genus Carnegiea; species Carnegiea gigantea. Next base: position 1,037,680 of record JAKOGI010000100.1, on the reverse strand, counting down.
CAACCAGCTGACTTACGGCTAAAGGGATTTAAAAAAGGAAATTGGTAATATAATTTATTTTGTTTCTTGTTCTTCCCTCCAAACCCTGACCCTCAGCATGCTGGCTTGCATTCAACCCCTCTCTATCATACCCCCGCTTTCTCTCTCTAATCTTGCAAACCCTAGAACCCAAATTGCTATTGCTTTTGAAGAAGAAGCCATGTGAAGTCGATCGTGTGGACGAAGTGAATTAAAACAATTGATCAGCAAATTGTGAAGCTAATTTTAGGGTTTTCATAATTATTTGAAGAAATCGGAATCTTGCAACTGAAGAATGTATGAGAAGGGTTTTCGTGATGTTTGTCAAAATTTTTCCTCTTTTACCACATAAACAATACCTCTCACAATCTGAGAAGTAAAGACCAGATTTGCAAGCATGCATTGGATGACTAGATGAAACAAACATCTTTCACATTCTTGAGGGTCAAATTTGTTAGCAATTTCGGTTTATGATCTCAATTTTCTTGGTTTATGGATAATTGAAGCTCGATTGCTCTTATTAGGGTTTCCACATGAAACCTTAGCTCTTCAATTTGGGTGAATGAAGCAAATGGAGGGAAAACTCTTGGATAGGGGGTTTGGTTTACTGTCTTCTAACATTTTTATTACTTCCCTTCTTCTCAAATTAAGAGTCACAATGTTTCCAAAAAATAAATAAAAAATCAATATCTACCTGCAACAGCTAACCATATTGTGACACGGTGGCACTTTTAATTTTTTTGATAAATTAGTGGCATTTTATTGCTCGAAATAATTCCAGTGACATCTTGACTTTTGGGGATAATTGAGTGCCACTTTTATCTAAGCACTCCAATAAATACACTATCAAGTAGATCCATAGCGGTAAACATATAGTGCACGCACAGCCATATTTATTTTATTTTTTCCCTCAAAATTCTTATGTTTTAATATTCAGGGTTGTATCATGCTTGATTAAAGGAGCAAGGGCATAAGGAATATATTCAGGGTTAATCTGTGGGGATCATGTTTGAATTGGTTTGACAGGATTCCAAGCCAGCTGTTGGCAGGCAATTTCAGGTCATTCAGCTGTAGGCCCGCTTTCAATCTGTCCATAACCTTGAGGAAATCCTATTAACATTGACTAGTCAAATTCCCGATAGATTGGATCACATCAACCATCAAAAAAAAAAAAAAATCCAAATCCAATACCCTAAAAATAGGATCTGATGTAGCAGCCGTACCCTTGAATTGCAAAAATATAGAGAAATTGTCTTGATTGATCCTAGATTTACAAATAGTAGACTCCTCCACAGAAATGGAGCAGATGAAATTTAGAGATGCATTTTGTTTTAATCCGTACAATTCAAATAAGGAAAAAAAGGGGATAAAGAAACCCATATAAACACAAAAAGACAAACACGAGAATTTACACAGGGCAAGCAAAGAAAGAGATACAAGTTCAGGGCGGCTGGCCTGCAGATGGCCCCTACTAGGCGTATGTAAGCCGGAAACGTTCTTGGAGATAGTCACCAGCGCGGATTGGAGGAAATCTGCATTCAAGTGCAGAGTAAGTAAACTTTTCATGAAGACCACAAGCTATGGGACTTACAAATTGCAGGAAAGAATGCATTTTTTGAACACAACCTTGGAGGATTTGATGCACTGCAGCAACTTTCTATGCACTCAACCAATAAATCTGCAGGCGGATCAAAGAAGAAGGCTGCCTGAAATATATATTCAGCTCATTAATTAGTTAGCAGATTACTGATATTCTATAGAAATACAAGCACAACATCACAAAAAATAATTTACAAACAACAAATAAGATCATTTGAGCAACTTATACTCGCTAGTAGGACTTTTCTCTAATATCCACCAGTTTTCATGATGTATTTCTCACAATATGTTGATTACCCCCACAGTTTGGGGTAAATGAGAGCAGACACTAATCCTGAATTCCTTGGAAATATGATTAGTAGTCATAAGATCCATTCTTCACACAGACGGTCTCATAGGGGGCTCCTGAGATGGTCCCATGCGAGTCTTCCCAAATTTTTTTTAAGATTCAACTTCCGTTGAGCTTCTTAAGGTCTTAGGCCTCCATTTTCAAAACTCATCAAAGAAAGAAAAAACTCAACTAGGCAATCTGCTGGAGGTTCCACTAAAAGTGGCATAGTGATAGAAAAAGGCAATGAGGCCAAAAAGACAGAGGGAGGAGTACAAATATTACTTACAGAATATCGTTCTTTTCCAGTTGGTATCACTCTGTGCAGTGTGGACCTGCCAGCAGATTATACGTCATGTTGGGAATGCAATGCAGTGATTACATGTAATGATACCGGAAAAAGACGATTCCTGCAAGTCCTTTGCAGGTCCAAAAAAGCATGAAAAGTTCTATACCTGAACAGACAATTAGTCCACCTCTCTGTTATGTCCCCAACATTAACAATCAAAGCCCTGCAAATATATATTAGCCGTTCTGAGATTTTATAAGCTACCACGCTCTGACATAAAACAAATTTCCCAGCATCCTGCAACTAGTAAGTCAGCACTAGTGCCAAATGCAAGTTGTCACTTGACAACTTGGACTCACCCCTCAATATGAGGAACATCCTCCCACACACGTGGTTGTCGATCCTTGTCCCGGCATACCTACATAAATGGTAAAATAACCAACTTCATTGTGAAGAATTAGCAACTGACAGATTTTCAGACAGAGTAGGCCATGCCTGCAGTCCAGGAACACCATCAGTTGACAGTAATGTGATCATTCCATAATCAGAATGAGCTGAGGCGCCCAAAATTTCTTCATTGTAACGTGTAATGTCCCCTGAGTGAAGATCAGAGAAAGCTATAAGAAACAAAACTCGAATCCACAACAACATATGTGATTTCAATTGCCTGCAACAGAAAACAAGTCATGAACATTGGATAAATCCCAAGTCAAAGGGAATATTATAGCCCGAATTCCCAACGAGTTTAAAAAAAATTAAAAAAAGAACCAATGGAACTTGATTTGGCTCTTGTCAACAGCACGAACATGCAAGTTTAGGCAAATTTATCCTCACCTGGGTAATGTAGGAGGCGAAGAAAACCCAACGGTTTACCCAACGCTCCCATGTTCTCAAAGAACTTGTCATCCAAGTTCAAGGCCAGGGCAATCAGTGATAATAAAACTTTCCCCGCACTCCTGAGCAAAGGCGTTTAAGTAGTGATAATGAGAAAGGCACTTGGGTCTATTCAGTACAAGATGCAAGCGTTCTTTTTCATAGGTACGTAAATCTGGTACATGTTAACCTTTATCTGCAATGTTACTTGGACTCAGCCACACCCATGTTGAAGTTTCGAGTGTTCAACACTTGTCTCATGTCAGACTTGGCCAGTTTCTAAAGAATTTTGTACATTTTGGGTCCAAAATGAAGATTCAAGTATCCATACCCATGGTTCAGTGTCAAGTTCTCTACAGGGGTACTTAAAGCAAATGAAGAGTCAATGTAAAATAGATTACCTGATCAATTTGACCAACGAAAGGTGAAATTCAAAGGCGAATACAAGAACTAGAAGAAGATAACGCAATGTCGGAAGTTTTAAAAACTAGCAAATCCACACTACTATGGATTAATGTAGAAAATAGGCAGAAAGGACATACATGACTTTTCTATAGTATGCTTCCATAGTCGGTCTCCAATTCGGAAGGAGCTCTGGCACGCCATAATAAAAAGTCATGACAAAGGGCAGTGAATGTATATAAAAAATGCAAGTCTTTTGACAGGTCCATGAACTATTAAAAAGAATTGCTGATTTGACATGCGAAAACACACATAGTAACAGAATATACCTTTAGAAGGCCACTGGTTCAAATTGCATGCTTCATCATCAAGAGGACCAATGTAGAAAGACTCCTTTAAGTCACCTGTCAGCCAAAAAGAAATGCTATCAAATATCTTGCTGTGCTTGAGTAGAGGGCCATAATCAGTCATATTCAACTACGAAGCACACACCAATACTAATTCACATCAGCAACAGATCCAAGAAATGATCATGGTGGTAGGTGCTCAGAAAACATCTAGAAATTGATGATAGAAAAGCAAGATAGAAAGGGAGTGGAATCAAAGACCTTGGGCTCTGGAAGTGGGATCCAACTTCTCAGCATATAGGGCTGTATAACCTCTATGTTCCTTCTTAGACAGTTTCATTTTCTCTTCCAAGGGAACTGAAAAGAACTTCTTGCTCTCATCAAACATCTCCAATAGAAACTCTTTATCCAACCCATGATTCACCACGTAAAAGAAACCAAATTCAATGCATGCCTAAACCATGATTCTATCAATATGTCAGACCATAAATTTGAATCACATAATGGCTGCAAAGTATGAGTTTCAATACATTCATTTCATGAAAAGAAACAGATAACAGTTTCCTTCAACCATCAAGGATATAATTGCATAGTTATGTGCGTTATTAGCAAGAGGAATTGGTGAAACTAAAGTTCCAAGATGAAGCTGATGATGCCCAGATAATCTATCGCAGTTAAGTAGATAACACCAATTTCATTGAAAACTAATACTGGCTAATGCATGATAGCTAATAAACTCAGCAACATGGCATCAAGAACACGGATGGCAGTGTCGAAAATTTACAGTGTAATCAGATTTCCACCTGCAAGGATTGTAATCTGTAAGACAGCCACTGCCCACTGGCATTCACATTTACCAATACTTAATTAAGATCATCCCATCATTCTAACTTAAGTCTTTGATCACTATTAAAAGAATTGCATAGAAATTCAACCACAACAAGCAAGAAAAGCCAGCAGAGCCAGAGAGGTCAAGAATCACGATGTATGCAACATTATCCATAAGCTATTATCAAACATAGAAAAAGGCAAAATGCACATCCCATTCAGTCCTTTGCAATACCCCTATCTCAAACACCCCCCACCCCTTTCAAAAAACAAAAGGGACTACAAAGGCAGAAGAATTAAGAATGAATCATCCAAATATGAATATGGAATCTTGCAATTTATTTAATGGAAACAACTATCATTCTGGTTTAGCCCAGATAAATCACATAAATTACAGAAAATTTAACAATAGAGGTGGGATTTACAAAAAGGGACCAGTAGGAATATTCAAAAGGGCTATGAATTGCGCAAGTCAAAGCAGTATATTATGGGGGTAAGTGAATCAGAATCAGAATCGGAAGAACGCGAGCAGGGGGCGAAAGGGGGGAGAGAGAGAGAGAGAGAGAGGAAAGACCTGACGAATTGAAGCAGCAGCAGAGAAGCGGTCAGGGGAAGACAAATCGATGATAGGAAGGTTTACACTTAAACCGTTCTCTCCCATCTCCTTCTTCTACTCTCTCTCTCTCCCTCTCTCTCTCTCTCGCGTCTAGGAAGCACTGCAAGAAACTAAGAACACAAGGCTCAGCCGTTCAGGTTGCTGCTGCAACTGCAAGTAAGGAACGGTACATACAAGCTCGACTTTTTTGACAGACAACAAAATGAAAGTGCCCAAAATTTGCTTTGTCAAAAATGGGATAGATGATCACTAAAACGCTCAATAAAGAAAGTTTCTTTATTTATGTATGTTTAGAATGGTGATGTATACTATATACGTAGGAATGTGTATACTCACCTGTTATGTTATATATTTTTTCAACGTGTATTTATCATATAGACAATTTTTAATATGTGGCATTAGTGGGATTTGTAGCAATATATATTCCTATAAGTATAATATAGATTTTGGTTTAGAATAGGTTGTATTGTCCAGTGGTTTTTTTTTGGGGGGGGGGGAGCAAGTGGTTGATCTCTTATGATTAGTGAGTATACGATTTTTAACTTTCCAAACTACTTTTTTTAACCAAAAATTGTTATCTTGTACAGTATAAGTAATGATATTCCTCCCTAACAAACACCGTATGCCTTCTCTTAGCATTGCTGCCTACCCTATAATTAATTCATGTCTCTTATGTAATTTTTAGTAACTTCTAATACAATTTGAGCTAGTATTGTAAAATACAGCAAAAGTTCATTTCCCCAATTCAAACTTTTTTAAGAGAATGGTTAATAAGTTATGACGAAAGCCACCAGTTTCAAAATATTTGGAGAAATGAACTAGGTTAGAACAAGTGAAGAGTTAATTATATAGCTCTGCCAACCCCATACGAATCTCCACATCAAGAAGGAAAATTTGATAATAAAACGCAAATACAAAATCAAGCTTTGGGTCTACTCAGTCTTGACGGCTTATCCTGTGTTAGCTTCAATCTTACACAATGTAGATATTCCAACATTACAAAGAACCAATTGCTTCATTGCTTGAGCTCGGAGTGCCCAAAAAATTCTTAGCACTTAGAGATTGTCGCTGAATGGTTATCGCTAAACCAGATGCCTATGATCCTGATTTTCAAAAACTTACATCTCAGATGGAAAATTTGATGGGTAGAATCAGAGAAGATGCACACAGATGCCAAGACAGTTTATCAAACATAGACTCAATGGAACTGCAAACCCTCTGACTACCAGAAAAAGGAGAAATAAAAAACAAGAAAAAAGGAAACCACTGCAACAACAAAGGTAACTGCCCATTCTAGGCATCTTCTCTGTTCCCACCAGATATTAGCTCCCGCACAGCAGAACTGTACATACATTGGACCCCGAGCTGTGTTTGCAACTTCCTTTTCCCTGTATGTGTGTAGGCCTCTCATCGCTATCCCACAGTGTGCTGGGTTCTTTCAAAGTATTTGACATAATCCGTCATTCGTGACTGCATGGACAACATTCACCTCCGCAAGAGTCTACCCCTTCTAGGGCCTCTTATCATTGGTGCCGTATGAGAAGAAACACCCCTCAACTTTTCTGCACTTGGTTGCTGCTCTTCATCACTGGTTTCATCGGACCTCCATCTTTGCACACCACTAGCATTAAGATGAGCAGCAGGAGAGCCATTCTCTCCTTGGCTGTAGATAAAGAGAAGAACATTACAAGAATCATCGACAAAACATTACAAGAATCATCGACAAAACATGTTTTTCTTTTTTTCTCTTCTTTTTTATTTCTTTTTGTGGGGGTATCCCACCTTGCTCCCAACATAAGCCTGGACCTAGCAATTACCGAATTACCGAGCACCTCATATTATCGCAATTTACTAATTTCTAGGGTTGAATCGCACAAAAATGGATATGTCAGGAATCACCCCAGCATGGAGCTTAAAAAAGAAGGATAACAGGCTTAAATGGCAAAGAATTAGTCTTATTACCTCCAGGATATATCCATCAGATCAGCTGAAATAACTGCGTTCCTGGGTCTATCTGAATCTTCTCCTGGTGAAAGCCTTTTGCCATAGGCAGTTTTATATCTGTCTTGAGGTGAATCATCAAACAAACCACAGTTGCTGATGGGTGTTGTTGCTGGTTTAGCCATAACCCTACGGGAGTTTGGAGGACTAACTTTAGGGAATTGCCCATATACACCATTTTGTACCGCTGGGAGAGGGACCTCATCTAGTTGAGTATCCCGGAGGTCACCCTGAAAGAGCCATGATGGTGTTCTGCCGACATCTTTAATGGGCTGGGCCCTCATGGAACGAATTCCAGGGGTCAGCATATCATCCAGCTTGAAATTTGAAACAGTATTGAAAGGAGTCCCTGGTAATCTTTCTGAGGGGGTGAAGAACTTTCCATGAGAGATAGAGGGTGAGGCAAGATTGACAAGGTCAGACTGAGTGTCACCTGCATACCCATCCGTTTTTGAAATTCCAGAATTAGATGACCGAAAAGAAGCCCCATGCTCCATTGGAAAGAGAATAGAAGAACGCATGGATGAAGAAGTTGAAGACACGGCGGCAGCTTGGTCCTGCTGCCCAGGCGTCTCTGCTTCTCTTTGAAGATCAGCCTCATTTTGACATAAAACTGTATCCTCAGGCAGACCTCCAGTTTTCAATTGTTGTTGTTCAACTTCCGGAAGCAACTCCAGAGATTTATTCTGCACAAGAGAACGCTACCCTTAGTCTGCGACATTAAGGACTCACGTACTCTACCAAAGAACCCACACATAAAGGAAAACGAAGATGGATTTACATGCAGACAACGAGAAAAGGGTAGCCCTAGGGGGAAACTGAGTTAAAAATAAATAAATAAAACACATGCTGGTGAGTGATGACCCTTCTGTACACTGCACGGTCAGTGCCTACAGAACTTTATGCCATAGAGTAAAAGTGAGACAATGATGTGTCATAATTTGCACTGCAAAAAGAACTTCAGATTATATGTGGACAGAAGACAGCATGTCCAAATTGTTGGATACCACATTGGCCTACAACCTACCCCAGCAGGCACTAATAGTAGCAACTTAATCAAGATCAACAATACAAATGTTAACTTGAGGTTGCCTTAAGATAGGTATATGATCTTGAACACCGCATAAAGACTTGGCCACCAAGAAGCCGAATACCAGCCAAGACATTCTGAAACCAGAGCTAGATACTTCTACATAAACTGTGTGCATAGAAACCAAATTTTCACTTGATTATCAATGAATTTCCACTCCTCTAAACACACTGCAAACCAAATCTTCTCCTTAGCAAAACTCAGACAATAAAGGTACCATCAACAAGCTGACAATAGTAGTATAAGGCAGAAAGGATATCTCAAATAAGTCAAAGCATTCAATAAGCTCAAAAAACAAGCAGCAGATTATCTGCATTGAAAATACCCCCCCAAAAAAATAACCCCACCCCCAACCCCACACGCGCATGGGGGTCCCCAGCCCCCGGCCTCTCCCCCCCCCCCCCAAAAAAAAAAGGTGCAAAAGAGACAGCACTTACAACCAATCCTGATCTCCAGTGAGCCGCTGAATTCATTCTATGCAATATCGCCTCGTCAACATTGTTCTTTGACAGAAAATCCTCCTCCAAAGCGCGAAGCTTGCAATCAACATGGTATGCATCAACATACCGGTGCCGCTGCAGTGTGTAAAACCATGGATAAGAAAAACCCCTCAAAGGCAACTGTCAAATGAATTCTATATGAAGCATTGTAGCATCTTTAACTTGAAGACAGGAAAGAAAACTAATACTTGAACCACCTTTGCACGTGATCCGTAATCATACATGACCATCAGAAACTTACATCAGGCAATGGAATACTCATGTCTACATAGAGCATAATACAATGTCCCATCACAAAGGTCAGATAAGATAAATCCTAAAAACCAAGGCCATTGACTTCCAGCTTGCAGCCCATGTATTGTTCTTGCCCAAAGACAAGCTTAGCAAACTCGGATAGTTGGGAAAACAACTGCAACAAGTTTGTGTTTAGAATAAATGAAGTGTTAGGAAAAGATGGTTAGGCGGTCTAGCTTCAGTAGTTGGGCAGCAAAAATTCTCCCAGCCCTTGGAATGCCTGTAACTGAATGCTTGCCATATATGCTGTTCTCTTTTGGAACAATAGAATCTCGACTGTACTCCAGAAAAGCAACACCTAGTTGGATCCCCCTCAGTAGGATCACGGGAGATCAGGAGAACCTTACCTTGTACATCAAAATGTGCTGGAGACACCAAATATATATATATATATATGTGTGTGTGTGTGTGTGTGTGTGTGTGTGTGCGTGTGCGTGTGCGTGTGCGTGTAGATATATCTGCTTTTTTGGAGAAATATATTCAAAGTGAAGTGCATAAAACACTTCTGGGGATTACAAATTTCACAGTGAAAAATGACATTTGTGGGATGTTCACTTTAACCAACATGCAAAATACAAGATAGAATATGTACCTTATTCAGCCCAGCCAAGAGGAAATGGGGGGAATATAACTTACCTGCAGATAATACACAACAAGAAGACTTCCAGCAGTTTTGCGAGGGTCAGCTGTAGCATAATCTAAGAGGCATTTATGAAGATGCCTCTCCTCGTCAGAATTCCATGGCAACTCTATGAGACGATCTACCCAATTCCTCCGGATACAAAGACTGCAAATTTCACTCACCAAAACTAGTACCCAATCTGTCCAACTTCTGACTTCATCTTCGAAATTATCTGAAGCATCCACTGGTAACTGATGCTTCAATTGCTTCTCTTTGACTTTCGACCAAAGCATTCTCTGGTACATGAATGCTTCTGTCAAGAGGGCACATTCCACTCTGACCCGAACGGCAGTGACTGCCTCACTTAAAGCCATCAAATCTGCTCTGTAATCACGGCCAGACCAGCGTAAAAACATGAGAGCCGCATCAGGATTTTGCCTTTCCAGCAGGACTTTGGCAATCTTAGGATGGGATTCTGGGCCTGATATCTCTGGAAGTAGGCGGCAAGCTTCCTAGCCAACACAACACGTATGCAATCACTTAGTTAAGAACGCACGCACATGCATTCAGGACCAAAATAAGGTTCACTAATTTAATAATCATACACCCAAATAAATCGAGCAGAGTCGATGTGGAAAGGTTTGCTAATTTAATTTCAACCCACAAATATAGGATAAGCATTACAGGGAAGCAAGAGACCAAAATTCCTTCAAGAAATGAATAGTAGAGAGAAATTAATAGGATGCTATCATCTAACTAGAGACAGTGCCTGATCTCCAGCCAATGGCCATTTGGGAGCAAATCATTTCCCCAAATCGCTACACTACATGGATCATGCAAGCCTTGTCATTTAGATCCTCACACCGAGAAAGAATAGCTTCAAAGCTAAAAGAACTCACTTCAAAACAGGAAATAATGTGCCAAAAGTTACCCAAATGGGGGAAAACACTTCCTTTAACATTAATGAGATTTCAAAACCAAAGTATGCTTGTCAAACTTCATATTTCTTGATATGTAACTAATTTCTAATGCCATGGACCAAAGTTCATCCTTTCCATTGGAGGTCAATGTAGCACATGAGAGACAACAAAAGGTTATAGATCATTTGTTTCAACCTAGTACATAAAGCACAAAATTCATCAATTCATCAGTCACCTGCAGAGCTTCGTCTGTATGATCATCAAGTAGATAATAGGTAAACGACTCCAGCAAAAAGTGCTTGGTTACGTTGAAAGTAGCTGCAAAATCATCTATAACATGCCTCCATTCATCATCAGCTATTGTCCATTGGCGATCAAATAGATAATATAAAAACTGAACTCCAGGTTAAGGGTCCATTATTGCCAGAAAACCAAAACAAACTGAGAAACGAGCATAAACGGAGAATATGAACCAAATGCATGTTTTATTCAGTAAAAGGATACTATAGCTCGTTTAGCAACCACCATATCAGAACTTCCACAGAAGAAAAGTACATCAACTGCAGCCCTCACATTTTCAAATGGATAAAATCCTCCCAATCCCTCTAGTTTAGATCTAAAAAGAGATGAACCTCCATCCTTATGTAACGATGCAACTTCTAATTCAAGTTGAGTTTGCTGTTCATAACCCTTGTCAACTTCAAGATTCAACAATGCATCCTCAACAAAAAGACTAGCGTAATCCTGTCCTGTGGATCCTCCGGAGAGCTCAGGTGGTTCAGGCCATGCCCTGTTAACTGCAGCTGACTTTCTTTCGCGAAAAAGAGCACGCCATGAAAAGTAGTTGCTATGACGAGATTTGACACCCTCCAGAAATTCATGTCTAATGCACCACATCATCATTTCCATATGCTGAGCTTCAAAATAAATTAAAAAGGATTAACACGACATACTTGATATGCTTGGGGGGAGGATGAAAAAGCATGCTTTACTTCTAATTCTTTTAAAATTTTAAATGCTAATCATAACGAAGAATCAACACCCCAAGATAGTGCTGCGACCATAATATGATACTTAAAAAGAGTTTTATAAAAATAAAAAAATAAATAAATAAATAAAAAGAGAGAGGAGAAGAAGCAGCGGACAGCATCAAGGGACGATACACTAGAATAACACATAATCCGGAAGCAGAAATGATTTGCTGATGTAAGGGTAGATTAAAAAAAAAACTAAATAAATTAACAATCTAAAAAAGACAGGGACAAAGACGACAAAGTGACCAAGAAAACATATATTTTACATACTAAACCTGTTTTGTCTTTAGTATGCTCTCTTGCAGAAGGCGGAGATCATCAAGCTTTGCGGAATGTGTATCCTTAAATGACAAGTCCAGAACTTCCAGCACATTGCACAAGCCAGAAAGCTTTGCTGAGATCTTAAGCAGTGCACCCAACTTCGCTTTCATCTCACTAATATCACTATGATCTGATTAAAAAGTTAAGTGACCCATTGCAGATTAATATAATAAAAGAAGGAAGCGCTGAAAAAAAGAAACATAGGAACAAAGTGAAAGCATGAGTAATAAGGATACAAATCCCTCGAACATCTCTTATAATATTTTTGAATGTCCGCTTGCACCAATCCTTGACAACCACCTCATCAAGCAAAAAAGCTATTATTGGATCACTTGAGACAGCACTTTCATCCATGCAAACATCTGTAACATCTGTTAGATTATATTAAGGAAACACTAATTCCCAAGGGATATCAATCGTCGTTGGGAAAATGTAGCATGATTTGCTGTGGGGGCCAGAGGAGAGAGGGATTTTTTGTGTGGTCATTTTTCTCTATTTTATTGGGGGGGGAGCGGGAGGATTTTGTTCACCACACAATTAAACTGAGGAGAAACAACGAGCTGAATGATTAGCACCAAGGAACTAAACTCACATGATTCCACCACTATTAAGTTTCTGGACAATGTCCTGTGCACCAGAATACTCTCCAAGGGCAGATCTACCTTTTAGGGACAGGTGTAGCTGCACAAGAAATCTAAAATTTTATAAAAAAATCCCTCAGATTTTTAAAATGGATACTCATAAAAATAAGCCGATACATATATTCAAAAGATGGACACCGGTATACAAAATTTCTAGATTCGCCACTGATACTATCCATCTTCAAATTCAGTACGGTTGGAGATTTTTGAGGTTTTAGTACCAGTTTTATGAGCTGACTATTCCTACAACATCTATGGACAGATTAGTTTTGATGCATGAACAAGGGAAGTGAAGAACAATTTTGAGATGAGGCTAGTGTACACGACCTCTCAGCAGATCTAAATCAAAATGCATGACAAATGAAACTGGCCTCTCAAAAATCCAATAAAGGATACACTGACATATCAAACAGCATAGGTTATTCTCCAAGGCAACGTCAAACAGAGAGTAAAGACGTTGGACATCAGCAGCAAGGTGTGCTTCGGCATCCTCCTTTTCTTGCAACCTGTCGTCACACACTTTCGATATCAGACCCGCCTCAACACACTCATAGTAAAGGCGGGGTCGAAGTATGTTTCCATTCTTTGGAAGAGGGGTCCTACAAATGGGACAGTTTTCACAACGTTGACTGCACTCTGCACACAAAGATGCATGACCACATGACGTAAGCACACTTTCCACAAGACGTCCACAATTCCTTAGGTCTCTGCTGGCACGACAACGTTCAACTTTTGCCTCATTGCATAAATCTATTAGATCAATGGATGCCAAGTGCTGCAGAGCATCCTGATTTCACAAAATGAAGCACAGCATTACTCAAGGCAATATAAACCTGGAGGTTTATAGAAAGGCAGAATATCTACTTCTAACATTAAGTCATTAACATAGAAAAAGGCCCCTCCTCATTCAAATATGGCAACTTTGGAACTCTGAATCCAGTCGTAGCCAACTACTATACATAGATTGTCCCATACGGTGTCATGCCCACACTTCCACACGTTTATAGATTCTGATTGTCCCATATGGTGTTATGCCTGGAATTCCACACATGTTGCTTCTAGAAACATAAACAGCAAGTACAACAAGTTGCTTCATCTTAAACTCAATTCAATCACCATCCACACATTTACATATGATAGCAAGAGCTCCACTGCCAATATCAAGTGATATTGACCCAATTGTACGTCAGACCTTACTGTTATCCAGCAAAGTCAGATGGACTTTTGTTTCCCTTCTTTTGAAGGGGGGGTTTGCCTTGACACGTATAAGAATGAGATTCCTTAATCCAGAAGAAGTCATTTATATCCTAACCATTTAGAGGGAAAACTTGCAATTCACAATCTATGGCAAGCATGAAACATCACATTTTTTACGGCATACGCAGCCCCATTATACCAGGAACCTCTGCCCACGCCCTCCTGCCCTCTTTTTTCTGTTTTTCATCCACCGATATTCCCCATTTTCACATCCTAATATCCTCTCCTGCTTCTATTGTCCCATAATTTGCTAGCTCCAGAACTTTTCGCCTCCCAGATTTTCCCAACATTCAGGTACATAAACTTTTATTGCCACTCTTAATCTAATCTTTTTTCAGAGGATGCTTATTCCCAACTTGTAACAATCAATTATTAGATTGTCTTAACCTAATTGTTAATTTTCCCCCAATTGATTTTTTTTTTTTTCTCTGACTACTAGTTGCCACCCTGAATGTAAAATGGGCTCTATACAATCAGCGCCCATGACAAAATCACACGAATCCAGGCAATAGATGCGCAGCACATTTTTTTTCGATTTTTGAAAGAAAAAAAAAAAGAATCCTGGAGTTTGCATTACCAATGATTTTGATTTCTTGCTTTAACAAGGCTTCGATTAAACAACCCAGATATTCCAACCATTAATCTTATATCACCTGGGAATTGTGCACCAAGTACAATCCAGCACAACTCCACAAATTAGGGGACGCAAATCCTCAAACAGTTTTAGTGTTTTACACAATATGATACCAAAATCCATCTAATTAGCAGCTCAATTCAGTACTTTCAGCCCAGAGCTCCTCCATAGATAATTAACAACCTCAACCCTACTCGCACATTGAACAGTGAAGCATAACAGTAAGCCAGCAAAAGCAAACTGTAATGCATGTATCCCCAGTTCCACTCGCACAAAGAACCTCAATAACCTAAAACATGAAGTAATAATAGCATTCTACACTACGTATGAACTGAAACGAGATTTTAAAATTGCAGAAAACGCACCTCAACAGCCTCACCCGTGTAGTCCGGCTGCGAGGACGATGAGGGAGCAAATCTGACACCATTAGTCGACTCGCAAGGAAAGCTTGGGCCGGCGTACCTACTTCGCTCCATTTCACACAGCACTAACAGTAACCGCACAGTTGAAGAAGAAGAAAACAGCAGAAATTTCCAAAACCCTAACTAGAAGTAACTACCAAAATGCTAGGGTTTATGGCGGAAAAGTTGGATTGAGTGATGGATGAAGAAGTTGGATTGAGAGAAGGAGTGAGTGAGGAAGAAGAGGAGAGAGAAAATGAGGGTTTTTGAATTTGGGGTTTTGGAGGAGTCAGTTCAGTGGCGAGGTTTCAACACGCAAGCGAAGCGAGCAACCATGGGAGCGGAATTTTCTTGTGGACACTCTGAGAATTAAATGCCAATTAAAACTTGGTTCGGGTCAAATGAGGTGTTTATTTGGAGCCCAATTGATCCAACCCGAATCCAAATAAAGTTGTTTTTTTTCCCCTCTTTGGATCCAACTAAAAAAAAAAATTAAGTGAATATAAAATACAACAATATAATGGAGTAACTGATAAATAATATTTCTTGAACAAAAACATTTGAATGTTTAATTTTTGGGCCAAAAATTAATGTATAGTTTAATTTTTACCATTTCAAAATTTGAAACTATTTTTTCTTCACATCATAATTTATCAACTATATATTTTCTATATTCTCCCTTTTTATTATAATTACCTTATTGAATGAGAAACTAGAAAATAAGCAACATAAATACATGTTAAGAATGATAAGAAAAATGCAAAATCATACAAGCCTGAAGCCTGCGATCCATAAAAAGAAACTTAAAAACCTTTATGCAAGTACACTTTCATATTAGTTCATACGGTCTAAACTTTCTTTTATATGTTCTCAGTTTGAATCTTTGTTATTTTTTAATGTTTTCTATGTAGTTAATACAAAGAACTGTATTTTTCTAATGATTGAGCTCCTGACAAAATTATTTTGGGGCTTGGAAGAATGCAAAATAAACTTGAATCTACATGTTTGCCTCTATACCCATATTTATTATGTCTAGGGATTACAAAATAAACTTGAATACAAAAGTATGTCGGGACTTGGGAGAAACAAGAATTTAAAAGCTCTTGAGGTGAAATTATCTGAAGAGGACTCATCCCCCCCCCCCCCCCCAAAAAAAAAAGTCTCAAGAAGGTGAGAAAATTTGAGCTGTGGGTATTTTTTGGGGAAATTTCGGTCTATAATTTCACATCCCAATAGTTTTGAGATGGATGTGCATTAAAAAATTCATAGTAAGGTTAGTGGTTGGCTATGAATGTGGTTGGAGCAATTTTGGGGCGGCTAAAGGACCCTTTGGGGAGGTAATTGAAAGGTGGGACTGAGGAAGGACTCAAGAGAAAACAACCTAAGAGCATATGCAATACCGATTCATGTGTTTGGATCACAAACGAGGGCATACACCCTCCACATTATCCCATAATTTAACTTTTTTTCTCTTCTTCACATTTTTTGGATCACCAACTTGAATCACTAAATAAAATAATACAAACGGATCCCACCACAAACATATTATTTGGTTGTAAACTTTTATTTTGTGTATTTGTGTGAGTAATTGTAGATTACTTATGACAATATTTTCTATAAAAATTGAATAATTCATCTATAATAATGAAATTTTTTTATAAAAAAGACTTTCACATAATGTAATATAATAAAGGAAGAAAACTCTTCTTTTATTTGATTCTAGACTTTTATTTTGTGTATTTGTGTGAATAATTGTTGATTACTTATATGACAATATTTTCGCAAAAATTGAATAATTCACCTATAGTGAATAAAAATTTTTTATAAGTATGATGTCAAACTTAATATAAAAAGACCACACGTGAATATATTATTTATAATTTATAGAAATATTGAACTTGGCAATAGTTTGTATTTTATAAACTAATAAAGGCTTGATTTAAAAAACAAGAAGAACACAATACATCTATTTACAATAAAATAGTTGGACTAAAAAAATTAATAATACAAATACAACAATTCAACTAAAAAATTACATTACAATATGTCATTTACGACTAACGTCTACACTACCAAAAAAAAAAACCCCAGTGGTGGCGTTTATTATGCCCTGTTACTTGCGCCTAGACGTGTCACAAAGCGCAAGTGTGACGGCTCGAGTAGCCGTCACAACCAGATGTGTCAAAAGTAATTTTTGTGATGGTTGCACGTGCCATGATGCGCTGTGTTAGCTGAACACGTCACTAGCCTTCTCTGATAATTATAAGTGTCGCACACCCAACTTTTTTTTAGGGGGAGGCATATTCCTATTGGATTCTCATACAGAATAGTGAAAGGTTACATATGTCCAGACCTAGGAAAAATGAGGGGGAAAAACCTCATGCTGGATTGCAAAAATAAACTCAAAAGAAATTGATATCAATAGAAAAGGCATACGCTGGCCATATGATTAATAATAAAAAGCATACAAATACAACATATTATTTGGTAATGGTTACCGTCCAGCCGTCTTCCCCCTCTTCTCTAGGAAGAAAGAAAATTAAGGAGTTATGATTTTATATATACAAATAGGCAAAAAAAAATATTCAACCACAACATGGTTAAACAACAAACAAAAAAGAATGATCTTCAATTCTTTGTCTATTCAACATGACTTCGTTCAAACAAATGTTGCTCGCTCAAATCTTCAAGATTCGTTCATACTCCATGGATGAGAGCGTTGATGGATCCCTATATTAAAGTAAAACTAACGTATTAACATGATTTCAATGACCCAAGATTAAAGAATGTACAATAATTACAAAACCAAATGCCAGAATTATAACTAACCTTCAATCCAAATTACCAACCAAAAAAAAAAAAAAAATCAGATCTGAAAAAAATTAGAAAAAATCTAATCCGAATATCAACCAAACATCTTAATTAAAAAAAATCAAAGTTTCTTTAGGGAAAAAAAAAGATTACAGACCTAAAATTTCAGATATAGAGTTCCTAGATCTAAGTTCTAATGTCCTGAACCGTAGATTAAGATGTTAGATAAAAGAGCATGGAAGATAGAGTTCTACACTAGGAAGATTAGGAGAGGGGAAAAAGGTACCTTCGGGTTATTCTCTAAGTTAAGAGCATATGAAAAAGACTGAGACCTTGGCATGGCTTGTCGTGGTGGTTGAAGTTGATAAGTGGCTGTAACTGAGCCACTTTGAGAAGGGCCAGAACTAGACTCTTCCTTCAAGCGCTACTCATAATCTTTACAATCACCTCCCCCATTTTATTCCTTGAATTTTTTGCCGATGATTTTGAAGTGTAGATGGGGAAAGAGGGCAACAAAGTAGGGAGAGAAAGACGAGATCTGTGGCTAAAAGATGCAAGAGTATAGGCATTAAGGGTTTGAGGATATGAGTAAATGAGGAGGAGGCTCTGGAGAATTCTAGGGGGGAAGGAAGATGGGAGAGGGGAGGGTTGAGGTTATCAATTAAAAAAAGGAATTCTAAGGGAAGATGGGCAACTTTTATAAACAAATGAATCATTTGTCGGCCCGTATTAAGTGCATCAAGGACGAATACGGTAAGGTGTTGTATAAGGATGCGGAAATCAAGGAGAGATGGCAAAGGTTCTTTGCTAAACTCCTTAATAGGGAAGGAATGGGAGAAGCCTGTAGCAGGGGCGGAGAAGGTAGTGATAGGTGTATTGATCCACGAGTGTGTAGCCGTATAACAAAGGATGAGATTAAGGAGGCCTTGAAGAAGATGGCAAATGGGAAGACAGAGGGTCCGGACCAGATTCCGGTGGAAGCTTGAAAGTGTTTGGGGGAAGCAGGTTTAGAGTGGCTATCAGAGCTTTTCAATGTCATTTTTAGGGCCGCTAAGATGCCCAGAGAATGGAGGGCCAGTACAGTCATCCCCCTGTACAAAAACCAAGGGAATATTTAAGATTGTAATAATTTTAGGGGTATCAAGTTGCTCAGCCACACTATGAAGCTCTGGGAGAGGGTGATCGAGAGAAGGTTGCGACGAGATGTTGCAATTTCAGAGAATCAATTTGGTTTTATGCCAGGCAAGTCAACCATAGAGGCGATTTACCTTCTCAGAAGGCTCATGAGTTTGTACAGGGATAGAAAGGTGGATCTCCATATGGTGTTCATTGACCTGAAAAAAGTATATGATAGAGTCCCGCGGGAAGTGTTATGGAGCTGTCTGGAAAAGAAAGGGGTGTCGCTCTTGTATATTCGTGTGATTAAGGATATGTACGAGGGAGGGCGAACAAGTGTTAGGATGCCGGGAGGGGTCTCAAGTGACTTCGCGGTTAGTATTGGTCTGCATCAGGGCTCAACCCTAAGCCCGTTCCTTTTCACCTTAGTTTTAGATGAACTTACTAGAGGGATTCAGGATGAGGTCCCATGGTGTATACTTTTTGCAGATGACATTGTTCTTATCGACGAGACCAGGCAGAGGGTGAATGATAAGTTGGAGAACTGGCGGCTTACGCTGGAAGCTAGAGGTTTTAGATTAAGTAGATCGAAAACGGAATACCTGCATTGCTGTTTCAGTAGAAGGATAGAAGAGGGGGGAGAAGTCACCCTGAATGGGAGACAAATACCTAAGGTAGACAAGTTTAAGTACCTTGGCTCGATCATCCAGCAAAATGGAGACATTGACGAGGATATTAACCAGCGCATAAGAGTGGGCTGGCAAAAATGGAAGTTTGCCTCAGGGGTGCTGTGTGACAAGAGGGTGCCCTTAGGTTTGAAAGGCAAAGTCTATCGGATGGTAGTCAGATCGGCTGTCCTATATAGATCGGAGTGTTGGCATCTAAAAATGACGCAGGTCCAGAGATTGATGGTAGCTGAGATGAGGATGGTCAGGTGGATGTGTGGTTTCACGAGGATGGACAGAGTTAGGAATTGGGTAATCAGGGGCTTAACTAAAGTGGCCCCCATAGAAGATAAGATAAGGGAATCAAGACTCCGATGGTTCGGCCACGTGAAAAGGAGAAGTACGGCCACCCCAGTGAGGAGGTGTGAGTTGATCGACCTTTCCGATGGTAAGAGAGGAAAGGGTAGACCGAAGAAGAATTTGGACGAGATGATTAGAGATGACTTGAAAGTAGTGGGTTTGACGGAGGACCTGACTCAGGATAGGAGGCTGTGGCGGGGGAGGATTAGAATCTTAGATGGCAAAGAAGCGACTCTGTAGTTGTCAGTAGTTGCAGTGGCTTAGTGCTGGTAGGGGTCTGTCGTGCTCATATGCAGGTTGTGCTTTTTTTCTGGGAGTGACGGCAGATGCTTAACGTGGAGTGTTGAGGTACGTTCTTTCAGCTCTCTTTCAACTTCAACTTCTTTGGCACTGTTTTTCCTCTTCAAATGCTTCGCAAGCGCTTTTTTCTTTAAAACTTTTTCACAAAACCTTTTTCGTGAGTCTTCTGGAATCAACCTCTCTATGGGTAGGAATACCAGTAGAGGTAAGATTGCCTACAGTTGGATATCCCCAAACCCCGCGAAAGCGGGACCCACACTGGGAGGTGGTGTTGTTATTGTTGTACCCTGCAACGCTTGGATCAAACGTTGCACTGTACATGTCGCTAATAGGCCTTTTTTTTTAGTGCTATGTCAGTTCCACATTTCTTCAACAAATCTGCCTGGAGACACGCATGTGTCTCAGGTTCTTGAGTTCTACGTAAGTAAGTCTCATAGTATGGATGAACGTCACATCGAATATTAGGCTATTGGGTAGTACCGTCCACTTACTCGTAATCAAACGCATGCAAGGTCGTACGAATCTCGCTTATCCTCAACAATCATGTTGTGGAGTATTACACATGCTTTTATTATCAGCCACGTGACTTTTTCCTTCATGTATTGAGTAGGGCCACGAACTATGGCAAAGCGAGCTTTTAGCACCCCAAAGGCTCACTCGACATCCTTTCTAACTGCCTCCTGACGTTGAGCAAATAATTTTACCTTTGGACCTCGCGGAAGGGGATGGTTTTCACAAAAGTCGCCAATTTCGGATAAATACCATCCGATAGAAAGTATCTGATTTTGTACTCATGACCATTGTTCACATACTCGTATTTTGGAGCACGATCTTCATATAGCTCATCGAACACTAAGGAACAGTAAAGGACGTTTATATCATTAATATTCCTGATATTTCGAAGAAGGCATGCCATATCTACAGATCATATGATGCAACCGTCTCAAGAATGATTGTCAGACTCTTATAGACCCTTTTAGCAAATGTTGCTTTCCAAGTCGTCGGACAGTTCTTCCACTCCCAATGCATACAATTGATGCTTCCAAACATACCAGGAAAGTCACGTTCGTAACGCTCGTTCCCTACGGCCAATAGATTATCAACATCGGTTTGGGTTGGTTTCCTTAAATACTCTCCCCTAAATACTGCAATGACACCTTCAGCAAACTTTTTCAAGCACTGCAATGATGTGTTTTCACCGATCTTTAACTATGTATTGACGCAAGCAACAGATATACCATAAGTAAGCATCCGCATGCCTGCGGTGCACTTGGCCAGTGGTGTCAACCTATGGTTCCTGACTGTGTCATACTTCAACTGAAAGTAATCAGACTGATTTCCTAGTGCCTCCATTATGTGAATAAATAAGTGCTTGCTTATTCTAAATCTTTGGTGAAAATGCTGCTCATTGTAAGTAGAATCCTTTGCGAAGTAATCTCTGAATAAGCGCTCATGAGCTTCTTGTAGATCTCCCCTTATAAATCTTCTCTTCGCTCGAGGCACGGAGGATGAAGGTCTCAAATCTTATGCATCTTGCAAAACTTTTAGAAGTAATGTCATATCTCGATTGTCAATCTTATCATCAAGTAAATCTTCTATAATGGGCATAATATCATTTTCGAAATCTTCTAATATGAAGCTTAGACCGTCTGATGACAATGAAAAGGACATGTGCGAGGAGGGTGAGGAAGAGGAATCTTGCACAAATATGAACTTGTAGAATCTTACATGCAATTGTTCTCAAAAAGAAGTCTTGTCTTTGAAATTGCACAACGACTCAATCACAAAAATCTAAATTTCGAGGGTTTTATATCTCAACTCTCTTAAGAGAAGTTTCGTTCCCAAAACTTGCACATACTTGATCCATCCAACTAATAAGCGTACCTACATTGCACCTCCTCCATGTTGCCTAGGCCATGGCGTGGTTAGTTCAAATGACCTTCGCACGTGGGACCACTTTCTTATGAAAATGCTTTCCAAGATCTCAATTGGTTGTTCCCCACAGGTCAAGTGTTTCTACAAGTGCAGATGTTCTAACTCGATCACTATGACATGTGAAGGGTATGACTGACTTGTCCCCTACGTAATCTATGACAGCTGCACGACTTTTGACTAGTTGGATTATAATCTCTTCAACTTTAAGTTTCTTACATCAAATTAAGGAAGGTCATTGCCTTAGATTAAGTCAAAGCTCTTTTGAGTTATAAGTTATTTTGTCAATAAAAGTCAACTATTATTGCTCTCAAAGCATGAGTTAGATGACTTTTTTGCGCACATCCTATAGAGTCTCCTATCCCAATGGAGTTACTCGATGATACCATTGCTCAAAGTAAGGACATGACGACAAATGAAACATTTGAAGTGACGTGGATCATAAGCAGGGTTCAAGTTTGATGCCAATATTGCAATTGACTTGGAATTGACAAGAAATGACCAAAGGTCTAGAAGAGTCGTCAGCACTTCAACCGTTAAATATGAATGAGACTGCTATGTGGAGCACTACTTGAAGTCTACCATTGGCGTCTCACCTCATTCCATGGTGTTTTAGTAGAAGAATCGACTCATTTGTAAGACAAAGACAACAATAAGGTTTAGTGTAGAAGTCTCAACGCATTAACTAAGTGGCCAGTTTGCATTAAGATATGAGGAGCACGGTGAGTCCATTTAAGAAGCGTGTTCTTTCAGTTAGGGAAAGGTCACCAGGATTGTGTAGCTCTTTTGTAAGGTTTGTTGATGTCCAAGGTGGCAGTTAAGAACATTCAAGAGTAAGCAAATCTCACTCACACCTGGAGCCTCTTATGCTATTACCATTTTAGTTTACCAACTACCCCCCAGAAAGTCTAACAAAGTAAAACACTATAACTTCACTGTTTTTCCCTTTTCTATATTTTAAGCATGTTTTAGTGATCCCTTAAATTTTCTAAAACATTAATTTGTCTCAATTACAGTAATTTAATACACTTGTAACCTATTCACTCATGAATGATGGACAGATATCTTTGGATAAAATATTTTACCCATAACCAGTGAATCAGTGAATGAGAAATGCAATTGATGGGTTACTTGAACCCAAATTCTACCTATTGCCATCTATTGATATAATATTTAAATGATTGAACTACTTGAAAATTCCAAGACTATTATTCTCTTAAAAGAAAAAGAAGGTACACTATTACAAGTACATTGAAGATAGACATGTCAAATTGGTCATTTAGTTCGGTTTTGCATTAGCTTAATTTCAGTTCAGATCATGTTCGTATCAATAAAATTCGATTTGACTTTACTTTCAGATTGGGTCATCTTCAGTTCAGGTTAATTTTGAATCCATTAGTACTTGATCCAATGAACTTTATCTTATAAAAAAGAATAATTTAAGTGAAAAATATTTAAATTGGATTCAGTTTTGACTTAGAATCAATTTAAGTTTTAATACACTTCAAATTAATTAGCTATCTTGAATATGAATTTGGATCCTTCGGTTCGGGTCATGGGTCGGGTCTCTTTTGCCAAAGTACGTTCGAATGTGCAAAGCTGGCGGTCCCCGCTAGTCGCATGCGTAGAAATGTAGAATGTGAAGCCTCAGTGACGATAAACCAGACGCATATGTAAAACCTCAGGGGGAAGAGTGAGAGAGAGCGAGAGAGCCAGCAACGGAAGAGCAAACCTCCCTTCGCCCACCGCCACCTCCACCGCCGCCGCCACCGCGGCCGCCGCCGCGGCCCTTCAGTGAAGCCTCTCTGACGCTGTTATGCATAACATCAACAATTCGCATTTCGGCTTTCGTCTCTCTACTTGAGATTATGGCAACAGCACCGGTGAAGTCACCGCTACACAATTTCCCCCCCACCTTCCTCAAATGGGGTTCCAAGTCACCCCACCACCACCGATGCCGCCGTAACTCCCCCTTCGACTCCCCTCCACCACCGCCTCCGGAGGACATTGACAGCTCCAAGGCGGCGGAACCCGTACCCGAAGTTGAAGGAGAGAAGCCATGGAATCTACGCCCGAGGAGAACGCCTACTTCTGTTTCATCGTCCATGGCGAAGATCTCTTCTACTGAAGCTGCTGAGAATTTGCCCAAATCAATGAGGCTACGAGGGTTTGATTATCAAGGAGGAGGAGACAAGAGGTTCTGGATCGCTCTTTCAAAGGACGAGATTGAGGAGGATATCTACGCTTTCACAGCTTCCAAGCCCTCTCGCCGCCCTAAAAAGAGACCTAAGAATGTTCAGAAGCAATTGGATGTAAGTTGTCAACACTTTTGCCTTTGATCCGTGGTCTATAGTTTGTGGGTTTTGAGGTGTTTCTGAGTTGGGGGTTTTTGATTTCTGCCTTTTGTTGTTTGTAGAATATGTTTCCAGGGTTGCGGTTGGTCGGGTTTTCTGCAGATACTTATCGAGGTCTCTATGTTCCTCCCGATGTATGTTTTGATCCTTCTCTTTTCTCTGTCAATTTTTTTTTTCTTTTCTGGGTTTTTCCATCTCTTGTTTGTTTTGCTCATCTTTCATGGATGGGTTGCTGTCTTTACAGAGGTAGATATGTCTATGACTACAAACTCTCTTTTTGCTGGACTCCCTAATGCTCTTGGTAGAAGGTACGTACATACTTTTAATTCTTTTTTGAGAATTGATTTTGTTTGGCATCGTATAAGGTATGGGTCATAAAGATTGCTCTGATGTGCTTTTTCCATCTGGGCAGGTGGTAGGATTGACTGACTAAAAGGAAAAAGTGGTGATTTTTGACAGCTCTTTAGGAGCTTTACACAGCTTGCCCTTGCAAACTTCGGAGCCTCGAATTGGAGGTATAGCTTTCTGTAAAGAGGGTGATCGGGGATATGGCTATAGAACAAGGATGCATATGCAATTTTTTTGTTTTGTTGGTTTCCATTGTGTTGTTATACAGAGGGCCGGGCAAGGGTAATGTTTAGCTTATTATGAATTTGGTAGTTTCTAGATACAAATTTGGATGTTTGGTTCTGTGTGAATATATTTCGACAATCAGCTTAACTCACTGTGATTATGATTTCAAGGCTGCATGGTGGTTAGTAGCTAGCTAGTAAGACATTTTTCAGGCCCCCTATCTTAGTTTAGGGTCAGATTAGCTATCGTGTTCTTTGTTCTGAACTGGATCACAGTGTCAAAAATACTATGGGTATGTCTCCATGCTTCTTGTCTATGGACTATAGAAGAACATTTCATCCATCGCTGCCTTTTGTCAAGAGGAATCATGGTACCGCATGATGCAGTGGACTTCATTTGTAGCATGTCCAATAAACCTGAAGCATAATTTTTAGACGTTGTTGGCCTATGGTACTCTGTATGGTTTGCTCTGTGGTCATGTGGAATATGATGTGGAGTTCGTATGCTAGCATTATACATTGGAGGAGTTGGAAGGTTGGAACAGTTTGGCCCTATTGTGCTCCTTGAATGTGAACATCATCAATTGGTATGTATTCATAAGCGCAATATTATTAAAAACCTCTGAACGCCAATCCTGATGTCCTCTCTTCTAGCCTGGTTACGGCGTTTTAGTCTACCAACAAGTTTGTTGTGTCCAGTTGTGTCCCGCTTCAGTATCATAATTTGTTGTGCCACGGCTTCATCTAGTATTGCAGTTGATTGATTCAAGTATATAGGAGGTCATATATAGAAATTGGTTACATAAGCAGTCAGTTCTCTCTGCATTTGTGAAAACAGCATGTTCTGCAACCTGTCGTAGTATGTTGTTCTTTGTGCAATTGTACGAGCAGCACGTTTTACAGGTTTCTGTTCGTGTGCTCTCATGGTGTTTCTCCTCCAGCCTTGATCCTACTGGGAAACAATTATATTTCGCAATTCCCTTTGAATGCCAGTAAACCTGGGACCGACGAACCACTCCTTGGCAAATTGTATCTTTGATATATAATCACTTCATTTTGGTCTGCATTGGACAAAGCATCCACTAAGATGTCTGAGTGTTTGATTATCTCCACAGCCTTGCTTTAGTTTCCATTTTGGTCAGCTTTACATACACAATGCTCTGGCTTTGCGGATACGACGTGTTCCCCCCCCCCCCCCCAATTCAATGCTTAGGAAGTCCTGAAATATACGGTAAGTTGCAGTCATTTGGTGAAACAGATATGCTTGAACTCTTTCTGAAGCCTCCTGTTGTATACTTGTATTAGCTGATTCATTGTTATTTGATTTTCTGCAACATTTGATCAGTACTCCTGTTCATGTGCTGCTGATTGTTATTTAGGAAGTATTATAGACTATAGATGATGCGTGCACTTTCCGACTTCTGATTCTACACGCAGCTGAGGTTGAATACCTTACACTGACAATTGCTTAAGATCTTTACTGGGGTTCCTGCTCACAAACTGTATTACACTCTTGTTGTTCATCATATCTCATTTTTCCCTTTTTTGGGGGTTTTTTTTGGGGGGGGGGGGTTGGATGACTGGTTGAGGAATGGCCTGCTTGTTCTGATTCCAGCTGTTTTTGGAATGTGTATTAAGAATATCCGCTTAATTGTTGGGTCAATGCAAGGTACTCCTTGAGAGGAATTGATTAAATTAAAATTGGTGGGTGCAACAAAAACTTGCAGTTTTCGCGGAGTCTAGGGAGATTCACATATAGATAACCTCACCTCTTTAGGTATCTCGGTCCTCAGAGAGGCAAAGAATACCAATTTAAGTCGCGTCCTCCTAGGAAAGAGAGGGAGAGGGTTTATTAACTTTCGAGTCATGTCTTCGTTCTTGAATGCAGTTCTTGAATTCATTTACAAACCATCTCTCAAAGCATCCGCGGAGGGGGCAAAATGGGTATATTTTTCTTGTTTTTCTTTTTCGTTTTTTTCAGTTTGGTAAGTAAGTGTAAGTCCACCTAATGGTTCAAAGCTTATGGATACACCCTATGTGAGGGATGCATGGTAGAGGGAAGGGGGAACAAGATGAAGGGAAATCTCCCCATCCCTTTACAATGGAATTGAGTAACTTTCATTAAATCACCCCTTTGATGGTTGGATATATTTTCCATGATGGTTTTTCTTCCTTACCAATTACGTAAACCAAAAAAAAAAAAAAAAAAAAGACAGATCCTTCATCATACGTTATATGGAAGAAAATTGTTTGGATATGGAGTAAAGTTGTATGTGATTACATATTAGGTAGCTCAATTAACAAAGCCTCTCGGGGTTACTATCAAAAATCTTGTATTCAAATCCTACCCATGACATTTGCCTTCTTTTTAATATTTACCAGAAGGGGAAAAAAAAGGCAAGCCTGAGTAAGGCGAGGAATTTTATCTTTTATTGAAATATATGTTCTTAATCAGTGATAACGATCACAATTGATGAAGTATTCAGACCATATTCCTATGACAATGCACAGGTCTTAGCTAGTTAAAAATAATTCAAATGACCAGCGGGGGAGGCAAAAGAGCAAATGGTTGATAATTTGTGGGCTGAATTGATGGAATATGAGTTCTTTTTTTTGGGGGGGGGGGGTTGTTAATGGGCAAACCTTTCATTGATGTGGGCTTCACATATGAGCCCATCTCAGAAAAAGGGCGCAATTCCTTTTTGCTGTCCTTGTTGGAAGTTTTATATATATATATATATATATATATATATATATATATATATATATATGAAAAAGAAACTTCATTAATAAAAAGTTGTATGATATCTACATTAACAATTTCCTGACAGGAATATATGTAAAATATTAACATGAATGTGTGTTTCCACAAAGCTAGTGACAAATAGACTCCTGATCGCTTCTATACTTGCAGCTAATTATCAAAGATTACAAAATCAAAATTCAATTTAATTTTAGGAATTTAATTTAATGAATTTACTTTTTGTGTATTAAATAGAGAATTTTTTTGGGTTAAAAAAAAAAAAGAGTTATGAAACCTTGCATTTCTAAGATTGAGGGACCATTAGTTGGTTTGCCCTGCTAAAGATAAGCATAAGCCAATTGTGCAAGCTTCACTTATCCAAAATCCTCAGCGCTTTTAACTAGCTTAAGTGCTTAGCCAATGACAGTGTTTAACCTGCAAACCAAGTTTAGGCTTAAAGTTCAAGTCAATAATTGAAGTGAATGTTCTTTCTAGTTTCCATTGTGTATGTGCATGCATATGTGTATGTGTATATTATAGCTATTAGATTTTCGGATAATTAGCTTACTCTCTTATTATAATTTGTAGTTGAACCAACTTTAGTTACAATATTGTACTCTTAAACGGGGCTCAAATAGACGTCTCAAATGAATGGTTGACTCGTAAGAGTAGGAACGACATTCTTTTTAGGGTAGAAAAGTTGAAAATTTTTGGTCAAAGTGGAAATGAGTTCAAAAACGAATGCAAGATGATGACATCTCCTTTGTGAGTGTGAAGTATGGTTAATTCAATGGAGGTGATGTTGCTCAACATTCATTTAAGGTGGTTACAAATATCTGATCGACTTTAACCATAGTTGTGTTACAGTCTATCTATACACAAGGCTCAATATCTAACACTCATTTGAATGAAAGAAACATTAAATTACTCGCATTTTGTACTTTTAAAAAGCTATACAATACGAAAAATTTTACCGACTGAATTGACTAACACCTTGACAAGGTGGGGCATATCAATCATTCAATTTGATAACCTTAACCTTGTAGTTCCAGGATGTCAAGTCCCAATCTTGGCCCCCCTTATCCTTGAGACTGAACCGGGACAAAAATGACACCATTATTGTTATTGTCATTCATTTATTATTATTGTGGTACCAAAATGGGCTAGTGACCCAATGATAAGGTCCAAGTGGGAATAACTTTGGGCCTCTAATTATTATTTAGGTGGTGTTTGGCAAACAGCTATGAGTTATTTGTATCCATTGTTAATTATTTGTATTAGTTGTTTGGATTAGCTGTTTATAGAAAAAATATTTAATGAAGTAAATTTTTTCTCACAAGTTATAAGACAAAAGGCTAATTTTTTAAAAATTTCTTCCAAAAAACTCTTCAAATTAACTTCCTGTACCCAAAAAACTCTTTCAAAAGCTATTATACCAAATACGTAAATTAACTTTTTAAATAGGTTAAACATCTAATTTTAATTAAAAAGACAACTTTCTAAAAAACTGTTTATCAAACACGCCTTCGACAAAATAATTCATGATAAAGGATGCACCACCTGTGGGCATCACATCAGGTTGTGAAGATTTGGGTCACAATCATAAAATCATGTTTGTCTTCTTGGCCCAAACATATTCCATTTTGTTGCGGTCCATTTGCCCCATTTGTTTCTCATTTGCTAAGTCTCTCTCCCTATAAAATGGCAATTCAGCCAACGGTCCATCATCCTCTTCCCCCCTCCCCCCCACCTTTTTTTTTTGAAGGTTTTCCTTTGCTTCTTCCCGTACATCTGATTTTCCAAAAAAATTAAAAAAAAACCCAAGTCACTGTCTTTTCTGGAAAAGCCACAGTGTACGTTTTAAAAAACAACAAGAAATCTACAGTAGATTGATGGACACTGAGGAAAATGAAAGAAAACCAATTATGGATGGAAGTGAGGCTGTATGAGGCTATGAATCCACCAATAAATAAACTAGACCTCTTGATTACTTCATAAATTCCTTACAGCTGGAATTTTGTATCTTCGATCCGTCTTCGATAAGACGATTTTATGAAGTATTTTTTGTAAGATGTAATTGTCACATCAGTTTATAATCGATCTTTTTTTTTGAAGTTTTCTGTCGCATTAACCTTCTCATAATAGGTTATTCTGTTATGATTTTAGGCTAAAATTTAATTTTTTAAATCTTTCTAAAACAGGTTACATTAGACGCAGTTAGTAATCTAATAGCCTATGTACTTTATCTTATTAGCCACCATGCCGCATGTTTGATGGTGAATCATTCATAATGTATGATCTAATCAAAAGATTTCTTTAACACCTAATTCACGTACACGACTAGAGTCAATGCAACATGCTCTAGTTGGGAAAAAAACCTGAGATTCCATTCAGAATAATCAAATACGCTTATAGCAGCAGCATACCCCACGTAAATTGAATAAAGTTTTTTTTTTTTTTTTCCGGATTAAGTGTAGGATGAAACTCAAGATAATTCCAAAAGACGAATAAACAACAATAGGTAAAATGCAATTTTAAGAATAAAGTTTCCCATAAATTTTAATCGGAATCGACGGAAACAAGAATAGAAAATTTCGATTCCTTGGATTCAACCTCCAATTTTAAGAATCAATCCTATGAATTTTTCTTAGAGTTTACGAATGGCCCCATCCAAGTTATGGCGATGGGTACTTTTATTTATCTTGACAAGGATGACATGTTGGGATTATGATGTTCATTGTTAGGTTAAAATGTGGACACCACACAAAGCAGTCATGTCAACCAATAAACATTGAATGGATAATAATGGATCAAGTTAGGTACACTTTTTGAGTTGATATTTGGTAATTATCTTGTTAAAAAAAGGATTTTCTCAAATTAATCTATCATTTTTCTTAAAAAAATTAGGAGATTAGGCACTCAAGTATCATGACTAAGCAGCCAATGTGAACTAACATTGATCAACTTGTTGTCCAATCAAAGTTGCGTATAAATCCATCTTATATATGAGCAAAATTCTAATATAGTTTAATTCAATCTCGGGTAAGTACTTCAAGTGTTATATTGTATACCTCAAATTTGTAATCTATGAACTACTATTTCATGTGTTAATAGGAGGTTATTTTGGCTTAACATAAAAAGAAAAAAAAGGTAATTCGAGAGAGTTGGGTGCAACATTTGCCGATACAATCTCTTAATAAATTTTATTCTGTTACAGTGAATATAATTAACTCGTAATTAAAGGCCGTTTGACAAGTTATGGCCAAATTTGATATCTCGTCTTACAATAAATTTTCTTCCTCACAGTAGGCACTGACTTCAAATATACAAATGTGTTAAGAAAATAATAATTGGAATTCGAGCATAGTATATGCGGAAGCGATAAAGGATGTAGTAGATATTGGAGAATATAAAACAAGATCGAAAAAGATAGAAGGGGGCACATGATTTTTTACGTGGAAACTCAAATCGGGAGAAAACCACGGGCGGCAACGACGATACAAAATCCACTATAATGTGAGTGAGTACAAAACGATCTCAAAGCAAACGCTTAAGGAAGATATCAACAAGAGAGATAAAGATCTCAAAGCAAATGCCCAATGAAGAGATCAACTATAATGAAAATCTCTCAATAGTAACTCTCAATAAAATGTCGAATAGAAAAGGGAAGTGCCGAGAGGCACTCTCAGATGCCCCGCTCCAAGAGGCCAACGCCTAATGCCCCGTCTCAAATAAGGTTAAACAACTTAGTATTTATAGAGAAGCCCCAAAGGTACCAAGGGTTTAGCCCTAGCCGCCAACATATGTCTTGACCACCAAATACAATCTTTTACAGAAAAGGAAAAAGATATTAAATACAAAATATGGAAATAATATAATTTTCATAAATAAAATATCTTGAACCGCACAGCTTGAACATTAGGTGCCAAGCAATAATCTTCGGCAAAGAAATTTGGGACAAATTCCAACAAACTCCACCTTGGACCAAATTCCTTGGAATGGACGAACATAGTAAAATCGATCTTGTTGTGACGTCAAAATTCTCAATATCAATGAGAAACATCTTTCAAAAGAATGCTCGAAATCCGGATCAATGACTCCGGCTCTGATACCACTTGTTAAGAAAATAATAATTGGAATTCGAGCATAGTACATACGGAAGCGATAAAGGATGTAGATATTGGAGAATGTAAAACAAGATCGAAAAAGATAGAAGGGGGCACATGATTTTTTACGTGGAAACCCAAATCGGGAGAAAACCACGGGCGGCAACGACGATGCAAAATCCACTATAATATGAGTGAGTACAAAACGATCTCAAAGCAAACGCTTAAGGAAGATATCAACAAGAAAGATAAAGATCTCAAAGCAAACGCCCAATGAAGAGATCAACTACAATGAAAATCTCTCAATACCAACTCTCAATAAAATGTGGAATAGAAAAGGGAAGTGCCGAGAGGCACTCCCAGAAGCCCCATTCCAAGAGGCCAACGCCTAATGCCCCGTCTCAAATAAGGTTAAACAACCTAGTATTTATAGAGAAGTCCTAAAGGTACCAAGGGTTTAGCCCTAACCGCCAACATATGTCTTGACCACCAAACACAATCTTTACAGAAAAGGAAAAAGATATTAAATACAAAATATGGAAATAATATAATTTCCATAAATAAAATATCTTCAACCGCACAACTTGAATCTTAGGTGTCAAACAATCATCTTCAGCAAAGAAATTTAGGACAAATCCCAACAAAATGTTCATGAAATCTCGACTTTTCAAAGTTTCATGACGTGCTTAGTATTTTCTTAATAACTGACTATATACAAACACCAAAGCAATAAGGGTTACTTTCCCACACGAAACTCATGTTTCCAAGCCATCAAAAATGAATTTGAGTGACCAAAAGAGCGTGTTAAGTGTTAATCATACCATATTGGACTTATTAGTCGGTCATTACATGCGTAATGTGTGATTTTCTCCAAACAAAACTTCCCCTCAAGTGGGTGATTTTTCTCCAACTCATGTCTTTTTATTGTCATTTTGTGAGTTTTTGGCGATCAATTATGTAATAAAAAGTGGGTGATGATTCAAATTAGGGTTTGTCGGTGGTGCGTTAAGTGAAAACACACGCAAACTTTTTGATGTTCGTACAAGCGTCATGAACGGGCACTTTTACACCTCATTTTGCAAAACGAGCAGAGGAAAAGAAAGGGAGCGAGGCGAGGGGGAATTCAATTGTAGAGCTTAATGTTTGTAATTTGTACATGTCGAATTACAAATCTCACTATATATATATATATATATATATATATATATATAAAATAAGACTGCAAAGTTTTGGAAAGATGGTCATCTGTGTATGGACATTAGTGAGGCAAATCCCTTTTTAGGCTTGCTTAAATCTTTGGATGATTTTCTTTTTCCAAATGAGTAATACATAATTGTGAGTAATTTCAAATGTATATATAAGATAAAAGTTGTTATCTCTACAATTTTAGAAATTACATCTATAAAATATTCATGTTGCCATATTTCTACACTTTTTTTTTTTTCTTGAGGCGATAATTAGGACTTGTTTTTTTCGTTGGAAAATATTAGCTTGTAAATGAGTGAAGTTGATTGAGATTGATAGAAGTGAGTATTTTTTTGTTGAAATTAGTTAAAATGGGTTGAAAATGGTTGAAGTGGGCTGAATTTTTTATATGATGGGTATAAGTTGATTAAAATAGTAAAAAGTCGGTTAAAATTAGTAATTTTTTTAATTGAAGTTTGTAAAATAGGTTAAAATGAATCAATGTGGGTTAAAGTTGATTGAGATTGATAAATTTAAGTTTACTAACGAAAAAAACTGGGCATTAAGTCTCGGGATGTAAATTAAATTTTCAACTTGTTCAGAATCCGCACTTATCTAAATACAATTGAATTCAACGTTTTAGAATCTTTGGTTAATTCAACTTCTGACTTTGATAATGAAGCATCCAAAGAACGCCAGGAGTATAGAGAACGCCTAGAGTCCATACTCCATGCCTAATAATTTCAATGATTTTTTCCAGGTGGTAGAAAAAAAAAAGGCAAGATTATACAAATAACAGAGCACCGGCACAAAATTTCTGGAGAATTCCAAGGTAAGAAGAAAAGTATAATTTAATTACTAGCAGATGATAACCAAATTTACAACAAAAGATTCTGCCCTCTTCGATTCTCCTCTACCATCCACAGCTTTCTCCCGATTTTAAGGAGGAAACTTAGAAATTTAACAAAAAAAAGAAAACAATTTCAGAAAAACTAACAGATGAAGAGGCCATGGAAAGACGACGATTATGTCCTTAATTAAAACCATCCGCTTCATGGTGGGTCAATAAAACCAAAACATATTTAGAGACCCAATAATCTATCATCATCATCATCATTACAACATGATCAATCCTAACAAATTAACATTACAACTTAATTAACCAAATCATCATCTAAGTTTATGTAATTCTCTAATGAGATTCAACCAAAACTTGTCACATGACCAACTGCACGCCGCAGATCCTATTCAGATGGGACCCATACTGGGTAGTGGTGATCAGCTTGTTTGGTTATGATCGGGGGTGGAGAGCCTCGAAGGGGCGGATCGTAACCGGGGCGGCCACCCATGGGTTGACGGGGAGGGGCCGCGGATGGGCGGCTGACGGCTGAGCGGCTGCAGAGGAGGGCGGTGCCGCCACCCGCTCGCAGGAGGGGCACATGGTGAGCGTGGTGGGTGGCGGCATCTGCATGTAGAACTGAGGCGAGAGTTTCAACGCCCGAAGCTCCGCCACCTCCTTCTGCAGCCGCCGGTTCTCCTCCGTCAGCTGCTCGCAACACCTCTTCAGAAACTCGCAGTCCACCTCTGTCTGCTTCAATTTCGTCCTGCAAACAGCCAAGGGGCAATACCGTAAATACAGCGCTCATGGAGGGCAAAATCGTAACATCGGAAAAGTGAGGGATGGGTAAAATGACTGACCTAGCCCTGCGGTTCTGGAACCACACCTCCACCTGCCGTGGCCGGAGCCCCAGCCGTTTAGCCAGCGCCATCTTCTGCTTCTGCAAGGAGGGGGAGAGAGAAAAAAGAGTCGGATCAGCCAAACTGAAATGACAAAAATGGCCCTGCATGAGAGAGAGAGTTGATGAGAGAGAAACGTACGGGATTGAGGGTGTTGTGCTCCTTGAAGCTTTCTTCAAGAATGGCGGACTGGTCTTTGGTCAGCCGGAGCTTCTTTCTGCAATTCTCTCCGCCGTCTTCCTCGTCGCTCATGCCGCGCGAGGACGCTCTCTCGACCTCGTTGTCTTCTCCGGCGCCGGCGGACTCCCTCTCGCCGGAGCTTCGCTTTCCGCTGACGGTGGAGACGGTGCTGTTCGGGGAAGACACGCCGGCATCATCCTCGTCGGCTCCGGCCGGCCTGTTCACGTCGATTCCCTTCAAGAACGTCGGCCTGCACGTTTCCGAGTTCCGATCTGCACCACCGCCGGACAAATCCGCTTTAGAGAGAGCAACAGAAACGTAAAAAACTGTTAAGAGAGGGGCAGATCTGGATAGAGAGAGAGAGAGAGAGAGACGAACCGGATGAAGGAGGAAAGGAGTCGGTGCTGCGGTTCCAGGGAAGCTTCTGGAGGAGCGGCGACGGTGCTCCGGCGACGGTGGCGGTGCTTGAGGAAGCTACGGAAGGCATCATGGTGAGATTCAACGACGCCGTTTGTTGATGATGATGATGAAGATTCCAAAAGCCAAAGTTATTGTTGCTGTTGTTGTTGATGGTGGTAGTACTAGCAGAGGTGCTACTATTATTATTATTGTTGTTATTATTACTAAATCCTAAGCTCAAGCTTAAGCCCAGATCTTCTTTACCAACAACCATCATCTTGTCTTCTTCTTCTTCTTCCACTTCAAATAGACTCTTCTCCCCAGAAGACCCGAAGAGAGAAAGAAATCAGAGAGAAAGAGAGAATGAGAGAGAAGGAAGATGAAATTATGGATGAATATGGGGGAGGAGGGTGGGAGAGAAGGGGGGGTTATATAGAATAGAAATGAGGGGGGAGAAGAGGGGGAAAGGGGGGGCCCTACAAGAGGGTGGGGGTGTGTGTGCAACAGTTCAATCATGACATGCTGTCAGTGAGGAGAGAGAAAAGGGAGAGAGGAAGGGAAAGAAAGAGTGGACTGCTTCTCTCAATTATCTCAATCATAGCGTTTGCCTCCCCCTAATACCATGCCTGCATTACTCTGTACTGCTTTTTACATACCCTATGTGTACCTTTTTTTTTTTTTTGGTTTTTCTTTTATTCTTAACAAAAACTGTCCCCAATTTTACCATTTTTTCAAAGTGGTTTCTAATTTTTTTTCTTCAAATCATTCAAGAAGGTATTATAATAATATAAAGGAAGGGGAAATCGAATATAAGATTTAATATATTCAAAATTTTAATATTTATTATTTGACTAAGATTGCATCGATTGTAATCAAATTTTTATTTCCAAACTTTATCTAATAATATCTCGTCCAGACCAAATTTATGATGATAAGATTTTGAAATATTGATTTCATCGAAATGAATATCACATTAGGGGGAAAAAAAAGAGAGAGAGAGAAAGAAATACTCTCACCAACTCTAATTTACTTTACCAAAGACAAAAATGAAAAGCTTATGTAATTTCTCATCGTTTTTATGAAATATTTTAAGTTTGTAGATTGCATAACGACACCGTCAGTGTGATTGCTTTTGCATGCGTTGTGTGAACGCCTGGCCTACTCAGGAGATGAGGAACAAAAGTTTTCTTTTCTCTTTTTTTTCCCCCTAATTTTTGAGGGGGATTGTAAAACAAATTACTCGTAAAAGAAAAAATAGAGAGAGGTTTTGACAATTCCAATAAAAAGCCCTACTTTTAATGCATCTTTTACCTAAACTTTGTGCCTAATTTAATGGGTCATTAACTGCTCTTTCTTACAACATTACTTTTCAGTTTCCCAAAAGTTCAAAAAAAAAGAAAAAAAGAAAAAAGGTTATGATGGTAATGCATTTACCTCTCCACTGCCAGTAGTTTCCTTGCTGGTGAAGCTAAGAATTTTAGTTGGTTGGGATGCCACCACCTGGCTTCCCTAATCCCATTTCTTCATTATATATGGAAGGATGAATTATTGAAGAGACAAGTGAAATTATATGGGATGAATTCAATCCTCAGGTAAATTTTGGCAGCTGAAAGCACTCCACTAATTAAGGTAAAATTTATAGACCTTTAACTAGAATAATCACTCCGATATTTATCTGAAAGTTTAAAAACGAGAATTGAGATTGAAAGTAGATACTTTGATTTGTAACTTTTGAAAATCGAAATTGTAACAATTATGATCGACTGTTGTTCCTTTCTTGATGGTATTCGATCTTAATATTGCAAATTAAAAAAATA
The DNA here is from genome assembly GCA_029747015.1 of Carnegiea gigantea. Classification (NCBI taxonomy): domain Eukaryota; kingdom Viridiplantae; phylum Streptophyta; class Magnoliopsida; order Caryophyllales; family Cactaceae; genus Carnegiea; species Carnegiea gigantea. The sequence continues at coordinate 1,000,388 of JAKOGI010000100.1, read as the reverse complement.
AAAAAAAGAAGAGGAAAAAAAAGGCAGCAGTAAGATATTTTAAAAATTTGTTCATGATTCGACCAAATTCACAATTTTGTATTTCATATTCATGCACTCCGTGTTATCTCTTGGAACTGAAAGTAGCAACAGTTGAAGCGATCCCTCATTTTTGGGAACCAACATAGGAACAATTTGCTGATTCTTATCCATATGCATTATGTGGTAGCCAAGGTTGTGCTCACTGTAGTTTTGATGGCGAAAATCAACTTTTAAAAAATTAAAATTAAAGGAATTTAATTTTGAAAATTATGTTGTTATCAAAAATTGTAACTTTTAAAATTAATTTTAAGAATTTGTGCTCGCCAATTCACGTAACTGCCCAAGTCAATCAAGTAAATTTATAAAGATAGTATCAAATACTTGATGCTTGAATCGAAATCTCATCTAAACTTTATAGCCTTGTTTGGCATACAACTATTAGATATTAACTGTTTGTATTAACTACTTTGTGAAATTAACTCATTCCAATAAAATTATGAAACAAAATGCTAATTTTTTAAAAAAATCTCATCAAATTAACTTTTTCAAATTAATTTTTCAAATTCACAAAAAAAAAAAACTTCTAAAAGCTATTCTATCAAATACTTCTATATTTTGCTCTACTTGGAGGGGTGTTGATGTATTACCATACATATTTTTTTATCTTGGATCTTCTCTTTCACTGGAGTCATCGAGCTACTACTGATTTTAAAAAAAATAGAACTCTCTCATCACAAATTTTTTTTATTTTTAAGACTTAAATTCAAAATCTTTTTTAGAAAAATAAGTATTAAATTATTTAAATTAACTTGTATTAGTATGTATTACTATGCATGTTGGATGAATAATTACTGCTAGGGAACTCCTATCTGGAAAATAAAGGGAAAGTCACCATGAATGGAAGGAAAAGGGGGAGGATGGAGTGATGATGATACGGGGGGCAGTTAGGTCAGGATCCATTAATAAGAGGATATGAAAGTCCGAGAGAGAGAGAGAGAGAGAGAGAGAGAGAGAGGGCGGGGGGGACAACAATTAGGGCAGAAATCAGAGAAAACACCATCATACCAATCCAGAGGTTTCAAACATTAAATAATTATTACTACACTGACCCATGTCAGATAGTGCAGACAAGACCCATCAAATAAGTCCCACTTAAATCCTCATCCGTTGATTTCCTCCTATCAACGGCCACGATCCCACAAGAACCCATCCTATCATATCATTGAGCAACCGAGCTAGAATCTAAGCTAGTACATGATATCTAACCTAGCCAGCTAGGTAGGGTTAGTATTTGTTATAAGACACCCAAAAAAAAGAAAAAAGAAAAAAAAGAAGACAAAAGCTAAGAAATTGACAACCATCAAATCATGACCCGATGGGAGCGCCATGATTGGGGGAATGAAAAATAACAAGGAAAAAAAAAAAAAGAACATTGCATATCAAAACCTCATCATGTTGCCTCAATCACACCCCCCACCCTCCCTCCTTTTTTATTTTTCCTTTTATTGTTTTTAGTTGTATTTTCTTTTATTGTGCACCAACCGATTATGTTTATGGCAATCAAGTATAGTTATTTGGGGGGAAGAAGTTATATTGGCTGTCCTTTTCGATGAAAAATGAAAATTCAGAATGCAATGAGTGGGATGAGATGAAAATAAACAAAAAAAATGAGAAATTAGGATTTGATCACTAAAAAATGTACTTAATGGGCGTACTTTTAAATGTAAAAGTCTACATCATACAACACACTTGAAAGTTTTACAATCTAAGATTCAAATCTAACACACTTCTGTATAGCTTTTAAAATTTGTTAATCTTTAAGTTGTAAGAAAAATAATTAGTTTAATTTATAATTATCTACTTTGGCTTATTTTGTAGCGCCATGGATCAAGCTTCTACAACCTTTGTTTATGAAAGGCCCCACCTGAGGGGTGGGCACTTCTAAACAGAAATGAAGCATCCAAAGGTAATCCACGAGTGGCGGCGAGGGGCGTGTTATCAAAGGTTTCGGTGAAAACTTTAGAGTATGTGCATCGGTGAAAACGGAGCTCAAAGCGGCGCTTCATGGATTACATATGGTGTACCCATTAGAATTAAGAAACTATGGATGCAAGTTGATTTGATGATCGTTGTAGGGATACTGCAGGGTAATGGAACTTGGAACCCCATTCACAAGCTGCTTATTATCAATGCAAATCGATACTAGAGAAAGATAGTTGGGGATGAAAATACCACATTGTTACAGAGAAGCTAATAGGGTAGCAGATATACTAGGTAATATACGTATTAGTGTTTAGCTGTTGTGTAGTTTAGCTCCCCTCCAAGGGAAGTTTCTGATGGTTTGAACACAGACAATGTAGTGGTCCATTGGCTCAGAAATAATAAGCAATAAATTTTATTCCGGAACGTAGCCCCTCTTTTGCACCCTCAAAAAAAAAAACTGCAGATTATTTTTCAAACGTTCTTAAATTCTTTTCCTCTTTTTGACATATTAAGATAATATAAATCAGCATATATAAGAAGATACAAATTTATATTAATTCGCTTTAATTTTTGATAAATTTTTTAAAAATCATATATATTAAATTTACAATTTTCTCCTAAGGACATTTCTCTAGTTAGTGGTAGCCATATATTATGTGCATATAAATTCAACTATTCCTTATTTAATCAACTTAATTAATTAAGAATGAGTAGATGTTTAACTAATATTGAATTAATAATTAGGAGATAAGCATGATTGCATGAGGGGAGTAGAATGTAGATCTCCCGACAAACAAGTCGCTTTCTCAACTCTTTTCCTCCTTTCAAATGTTTTTTTTTTTTTTCCCTTTCTTTTATCTCCTTATAAAAATCATTTTCCTTTTTTTACCAAAAGCCTGTGAACTAGTGGGACGCGTTGATTAGACTTGACCGGTAAAAAGTTTACAGTGGACCTAGACCTCTTTTTTTTAAAAAAAAATTATTGTAATTATCGCGGCTAAAACAGTAGTGATCTCGGAGCATGCAGACGACGCGCTGGTTATAGCGCGTGAACTGAAAAGGTCGGCCCCCCCCTACGAACAAGGTTGCCATGGTCATGGCCTACTCATTGCAATGGCTATGATTGCATATGGAAGGAGGACTGCACTGCACTGACCAAGACTGCCTTTTATTACTTCTCCCATTTCAAACCCAACTGCCTTTTGTACCATCCTCTCCCTTCCTTGGTATCCTCCTCTCCTTTTTTTAGTTTTTTTTAGATATATTGCAGATATGAAATAAAACAGAATAGAAATTAATAAAAAATAATAAATAAGAATGATTTATTATATCTGAGAGTAGAAAAGGGAGAAGACGGAAATGAGTGGGACCAACAAACGCACCTTGAATGCGCTAGTTTTGTTTTGTTTTCTTATGAATATTGATGAAAGCAAATTTTTCTCTTAAAAATTAATAAAAAATATTATATTACGTGATTCCACATCAAATTGAAAGGATTGTGATTTACAGAATATCGAGGGAAAACAAACAAGGAAAGTTTTGATTGGATGGGGAAAAAAAAAAGGAAAATTGTGAATAGATTTAGGGTAGGGGGGCGGATGGAGGGACATGGGAAGAGGGACAACGGAGGGTGGGAGTTCACGTGGGGGTTCGACCCCATTTTTCATTGAAAAAGACAGAAAATCCTCCCATAAATAAAAAATAAAAAATAAAAAAAAGGATTAGATAGGGGAGGAAAACAAATGAGGGAATTAAAAAATTAATGAATAAAAATTAAAAAAAAAAAAGTATAGAGGAGGGAGTTCACGTGGAGTGGAACGTGTGTTGTTGGTTTACACGTGGGTCTCATACTCATAACACCCAATTACCCCCACTTGACTTAGACTCCATCCTTCTCCCCTCCTACTTTTTTCACTTTTATTTTTTTAAAGATTTTTTAGAAAAAAAGTTATGGAAAGGAGGGTGGTGGGGACCCACAAACACACCTTGGATGCGGTCGTGCGTGTCATCCTGTCCCTCCTTCATCGAACATGGTCTCCTCTTACAATCATTTGAACATCTACTCTCTCCTCTCTCTTTCTCTCTCCTCTCTCAATAATTAGTGGGGGGTGTGTATACTGTTCACTCTAGCTAGTATGAATGCGGTCAAGGCAATGGCCCCCACCAATCTTTATTCCAATTAGATTATTTTATTTATAGATGAAATTTAAATTCAAATCTCGAATATCACATTCCTATAAGAATTTTCAAAGAAAAAAATTAAGAAGTGTTTTATTTTTTCGAATATGCATATTACGTATAGTTATATACAGTTCGATGTATCATATTAAATTACCGACTAATAACTGTATAAATCCGCATTAAAATAGAAACATGTCCGATAAAATGTGCAAATACTTGCCTTTAAATACTTATTAGCCTTGCATTATTTCAAAGGACACTAAAAAATAACCAGTAATCAATGTCACGTATTGATCATGTCATTTTATTTATTTGTTAATTATTGCCATTAATATCATCTTATATATACGGATGATACGCCTATATATGTCCTACTCATGTATCAACATCACATTATAATTTATATCCAAAATTATATATATCTAATAACTATTATTGTTAGTATCGCCAAAAACGACACTACCCTGACTAATATTGAATAATTTGAATATCGGTGATGAGTGTTAATTAATTGACCTATTCTCAAGTGTGGCTTGCACAGCCAAAGCCAATCAATGCATGTTGATGATGACAGGTACGCGAGGTTATTACTAGTGCTCATCACATAAATATTCATGGGGTAGAAAGACGGAGAGTGGGGGGGGGGGGGGGGTCACATATGAAATGATTGCAACCATTGATTTGTTCCTTTCATTGTTTTCTTTCTCCATCTGCATCTGATCCAGCTTTTCCTGCAATCTTGTTGCCCCCACCCTCCAAACCCAAGTCCATCCCAGTATCCTTTGGTCTTTCACCCAAGTTTGTAAATATTGTATCAGTTATTATACCATTTTTTCATTAGAATCAGACATGTCAAATTTATGTATTGTTATATCGAGCTCCTACCATTTAGAATTTTTAAAAACTGAAAAAATAAAAAAAAAGTGAAAAATTTTAGTGTACCAGACAATATTTGATTGAAAATATCGGCATCGTCCTGTATTTGATACAGAGTGATATTGACCGGTGTTTGACCAGTGCAAACTCATATAGTTGTTTGCACTATTTCTTGACCGGTGCGGTAGGCTTCGGTCAATACCGGACGGTGTGATACGGAATTTATAACGTTGCTTTCACCTTTATTTTTTTAGTGCGTAGCTACTGTTGTCTATTAAAAAAAAAAAAACAAGAAACCTCTTATTATATATCTTTTTTACTTAGAAGATTCGAGTTGAGGATAAATTTTTGAAATAAAATAAGTGATGAATCACCTGAATTAATCTACATCAGTACCCCAAGTCCATCTCTGTTTCATAGGGAATCTTTCTATTGAATTTATTGCTCAAAAGAGAGGGGAAAAAAAAAATCTAAGTCCATCTTATTAACTTTCAAATACAAATTTATCCTATCTTAGTAAAGTTATAATAATTATGTGTTAAGTAATCAATTCAATCAAACAAAATTAAGTAAATAATCAAAACATGTAATATGCTAATATTATGCCAAATACCCTTTAAAAGGCACAAAATCGATCGATGTCATATTATACTCTATCATGACCACAATAATTACAATGGCTGAGCTAATGATTAAGATGTATTGAAAAATATATAGCAGCATGCACTCATGCATGTCTTAGTTCAAGGCATAATGATTTTCCTTGAACTAATTAAGTTAATACTTTCTATTCTATGTGGGACAAATTACGAAAGCAAAAGTAATTAAAATTAATTCTCCAATTTGCCAAATTAATCAAACATGAATCTCCAATGGCATGAAGATGCGTGCTCAAATTTTACTCCTCGGGCTTAATTTGTCAATGCCAATACCATGTCATACAAACAGAAAGAGCACTAATGTATATTTCCCATTGTCTTTTTCAATGGTTGAGTCTAATTTTTTAAAACGAAATTACATGGAGGTGTTGAATCAACTAATGCGATTATGACACGTTAATTAGTGCACTTAATTGCTGTGTGCAAATAGAGATATGTGTTGGTTGTTTGGTTAATGGGTGGCAAAATTCATGCCTCGTTGCTTTTTCGTGAATTGATAGTTTAGTTGGGGTGTCCAAATTTGTCTTTCATTATTGTAATTAAGATTTTTCTTAAAGATTACTTAATCCAATAAAACTCCAACAAAACAAATTTAAATTTTAGAATATTATGTCAAGTCTTGTTGAGAATTTAAATAATTATATGCTCAGATCTCATATTCAAATTAAATGTCATATAATTACTTAGGTTTCTAAATAACTGAAGTGATGAGCAAATAAATATAGTGTAATGACAACTATTATAATCAACATGTTAGTCTTTACAATATTGAAAACGGATAATGATAAATTTGTAGAATTATCATAATTTATACCGTATCAAGCTGAATTTACAATTAGAATAATCTCTCCCTTTCTCTTTTCTTTAAGGTTGCTCTTGTGATATTTATCTTATCACATGTAATATTTCTCTTTGTTTTAATTTTCTAGCCCATGTAAAACTTTATAGTTTTCCCAAGAAAAAAGTTTATATTAAATTAAGATTTCACATTTGTACTAAAGGGATTAAAAAATCATTAAAGAACTTCAGACTTTTTCCCCCCCAGTATGTCAGATCACCTTCAAATATGGATCTTAATTTATTACAAATTAAGATAATATGCTTCCCATCAAAAAGAGGCATTCCATTGAACACCTTTGCTTTTAAAGATTCACTTGGATATATCCACATATGGATCATATTCTATGAATCATCTATCTTGTTTAAGGCCATATTCGGCGACAATGTTTTGTAATGGTGACTAATAAGCGTGTAATCTGCTTCACAATAAGTTATCATGAGAAACGATCTCGCAAAAATTACTAATAATCATATTTCTGATGTATACCTTTGGATGTAATAAAATTACGCACGTGAGTTTGTTAATCTAATTAATCTCACTACATTCAAAACAATATATTTCATGTAAGATTGTTTCCTTTTGCACAAATTCTAATAGGATGGCTCGTCATAACTCGGAGAATATAATTGATATACATGTATACATATATATAATCATGAGTAAAATACATATAGTAAATTTATCAACAACAAATTAAACTCAGGTTTTTAGAAAATAATAATCCGAACTTTAGAGCTAGTGGAAATCAATAATCTGAACCTAAAAAATAAACACCAGCTATTCAAATTTTGATATTTCTACTATCAATAGTCCAAATTTGAAAAAATTATCCAACAGTGAGCTGAAATAGGAATATTGAAGTACGATTTTTCCGTAGTATAGATTATTGACAGCAAAAATGTCGAAAGCTCGAAGCATTAGTAGCTATTTCTTAAGTTCAAATTATTTACTTCCACTACCTCCAAAGCTCAGATTATCATTTTCCAAAAATTCATTAAACTGTTATAGTTAACTCAGCAATAACAATGCATGAATGGGCATAGCTAGCCCCCCCCCCCCCCTTTCCCCCAAAAAGTGCAAATTGGTAGAGGGCTTCTCCCTAATTAGTAGGTCATATTACCACGATTGTATATCATGGTCCCTTGAAATTTTCTTTTTAAGACTTTAAAATAATTGAAACATATAAAAATATTACCATAACTTGGGGAAATCAACCAAGTACAAGTAGTCAAAACATGAAATAAATTAATCTCATGGTAGTATTATTTATATACAACCATACGTGAGGGAGGGCACCTTAATTATTTAATTAATTTATTGGACATGGGGAGCTTAAATAGCTTGTTTAGGGGAAATCATTATTCATTAATCAAGAAAGTTGTATGTCTAAAGCCAAGCTATTGCTTTAATTTGTAGGATAGCTAGCATTATTAAAATTGCAATTTGTCTTAGTTAATTAAACTATCACATGGATATTATGTGGCAAACCATAGTTAATCAGTTGCTAATTACGGGCATATGACCACATTCTCGGCTTAATATCGTATGTTAATAATAATTATTATTAATTAGTTGCTATTTGTCAGAATATAGAATAATGCCAACTCGAATCTACCTCTTTAATCAAACCAACCTCTCAAAAATGGTTTTCCAGTTTGCCCGTTACATTTTTTTTAAATTTTAAATGGGAGGTACAAGAGTGTGTTAGATTTATAAAAGTATCATATCGAGAATTTAAGAGGTTTTGAATAAATTTTGTAAATTAGTTATTTGCTTCATTCATTGTTAATTATATTAATTTTATGTTGAACTATTTTTAAACTTATATGTATGTAAAACTCAATTATTTGAGATTCAATTTATATAAAATTTGACATTGATGGCAATTAAGTTCATTTTTTTGGTAAAAACTTTCAAAAATTTTATCACATAAGTTTGTTCGCATCCATACATTTGTTACGATCTCATCAATTGCTAATTGATGTACAAGTCTGTCATGATAGAATAGTTTAAACAATTCAACACTTTTTCCTCTAGATTATGGTTTTGTGTGCAAGGCTTGTAATTGATAGTTTGATAAAATAAGGATCTTTCAACAGAGATTTTCACTGTTCATGAAATATAAATTCTAGATATTTTCTAATTAAAAATAAGTGATGAATCACCTATGGCTACGTTGTTCTATCAAATTGTTACCATAGTTAAGTTTTAAATTTACGATTTCTTACCGCCCATTGCAACATCTTGTTGCAACTAATTCAAAATTCTTGTAACCTTTCACAATTTCTTAAAATTGCTTTCAACTCTCTACAACTGTAATTCCGTACAGGCTAGAATATGAATACCTTACAATTTTCCGTATTCTCTTGTGATGTTTTTTGGTAGCTATTTACAGTTTCCTTTTCTCTTTTGCGGTTCCTTAATTACAATTGCTTGTTATTTTTTTACCAGTCATTGTAAAAAAGAGAAGGGCAAGCCAAGGCGCGTGGTGTGCGTGAAGGGAAAAAGGCGAGTGGAGTACAAAGCATGAGCGATGATAATTCATCAATAATTAATTAATCAAGATGAGGGGGGATAGAGAGCGCGTAAGGAGAGAGAAAGGGGGGCAGGGGTCCGACAAGATGTTGGATGATGATTAGGTGGAGCCCACAAGAGGGGGGATGATGGGCATGCAAAATGCAAGCTGTCCCACGTGTTCCCAATCATGAAATCCTCCTGGGTCCGTACGAGACTCCCTCATTTCCCATGTGATTCGCACGTGAAGTGGGCCCCCCCTGAAACCCGACATAACCCCAGCTCCCACGGAACACAACCCCCCTTCTTAACTCTCGCCCACCTGTTTTGTCAACTTGTGCTCCTCTTAGTGGACCATTTTACCCCTCTGAGTCATACTCATACTCATCCCTGCTATTTCTATTTCATGTGTTGTTCAATCAATCATTTAATAATTGGATCATCTTTTCTACTCTACCATTATTATTATTATTATTATTATTATTATTATTATTATTATTGCAATAATATTGTTATCAGGTAGGGACATAGGGGCGTGGTCCCTTCTTGGCGTTTTTTCCCATATTATTGACCCCCCACCTCGCTCCCATAAAGTTTGCCTCTTTCTAAATTCTACTTTATTCTAACAAAGTTTAAAACAAAATCTTATTTCACTATTGATAAGTGTTTTCGGTCGAAAGAGGTGAGTTGAAGGTGAAAGAAGTTGAATATAAGTTAAAAGAAGCTCCGTAGAAACGAAAGATATTAAAAATAGTTGGTAAGAGTTTAAAAGAGCTGGAAAATATTAGCAATAGTTGGAAAGAGATAAAATGAGTCAGACAAAATCAAAGTATGAAAAAGAATTGAAAGAAATTGATTGAAAAGCTTACGATTCGACTAAAAAGAACTTTCCAAGTGAGTGAGTGAGGCTGATATATATTTTTCCGAATATTTGGGTCTCTGTTTATCATAGTCGAATTCAAGATGTTGCTTAAGAAAAACAGATTTTAAATCATTTGAATTAATATGTAGATTAACATAACATAAATGATTTTATGCTTTGCAATTACACAAAGGTGACGATAAAGCTAACTTAATTAATTCTAAATGTGGAAAGGTAAATGTTCAAGTAGCATATAAATGGGGAAGATCTAAAAGTACACGATGAATGAAGATTTTGACAAATAAAAAGGAGAACATTGGAATTTAAAATGCAACTAGTAGTTACTAGTTAGTGCTTCTCAAGAACTACTTTGAGTAGCTTTGTAAAACGCTCTTTAAATATCTAATCACTACTTCATTTGCTATTATTAAACTCCTAGTTAAACAGGTAACCATTAAACGCTAATGAAATATAACTAATAACACATAAAAACACTAATTTTGTTTGTTTTCGATAGCAACATTTTAAGTAACGTTTAGTGCTTTGACCAAATTAATACACTAGTCAATTAATTTTTAGTATTCGGTAACATAGTATTTTGGCAAGTATTTCAAGTAGCATTTAACATTTTAAGCAACATTTTTTAAAGGCTAATAATATTAGTTTTTGACATTCAAAAGTAGCGTTTCATATTTTTTGAAAAAAATATTATTTGAAAATTTTGTATTTGAAAATTATTCATATTCTTTTATGTCAATTTATATTGATAAACTAACCCAACAGCTATAAATTTGCCGAGTAATATTTGTTTTAACCGTTTATCTAAATAATTATCCGCTAACAACTAAATTAAAAATGTTATCTTCTTTCTATTGTAATCTACTCTACCTAAACAATTGATTTTATCGAACATGACTTTGATCAATACACCCTCGAGCAATGAGAGAATGAGATTTAAATTTTGCTCTTCAAAAAGCCGCGCAAAATGGGAGGGAACTGTATCCTTCAATGTTAGGAAAGTATTTCAATTTTTCAGTGTTTTCCTTTTATGACAACTTTTTTTTTTATATGTGTTCTTTAGGGTTCAAAGACAGAGAAGAATTGAAGTCGGTTTAGGGTGACAGGACAACTCAAAAATAGGCAAGATGGTCATGGGGGTTAGTCATGTCATGATCGGAAAGAATCATCTAGGCATATACGTACGATAAAGAGTGTAAGAAAAAGAAAAACTATAGAGGGGAGCAGGCCATTAGACGATACATGGAAGATTAAAAGATGTCCTGCCAACCCTATGTCTCTGTATATTTGCCAGGCATGCAAACATATAGCCGCTGGATATCTCAATTCACTTGGCCTAGGTTCTCTCTCTGAGGCTGGCCCTCAACCTTACTATTCAGCATCATCATTGGATTCTCTTGCTATTATTGCTCTATCAATCTCTATGCCAAAAGGAATTCAATAATTCATCAGCTTTACAAGGGGAAAAGAAAACCCAAGACAGAATTAATTGAATAGTTCATTCAAATGTCGATACCAAGGTTCTCTTTTTTTGGTGGGTAAATATCAAAATACCAATCGTAATATACTTCAACTCATTTAAGTCTGCTTCAATCCATTTTAATTATTTTAATCAAGTTTAATTTATCATATAAAAAAATTCAACTCACTTCAACCTACTTCAACCCACTTCAAACTATTTCAACCTACCTCAACCTACTTCACCCTTTTACCCACCCTAATTTAACTACAAAAAGAACATGCCCTAAGTATTTATGATAAATTGAAAAGAATAAGCCATAAATTTATGACAAGTCATCACAATATAATTTGAGAAAATGAATAATCATAATATTTACGCATGTACTTTATTAGCGGCAAGAACTGTTAATTCAATGAAATAAAAGCATATAAAATCAAGTGGAACAGCATTTAGTTTCATACACAGTTATATGATATTTGGTTGGATGTAATGTAATCGCAATGTAATACAATTAACTGTGCAATACAAATATAATTACTTATTTTGCGGTAATCATAACTACAAGATAGTTCTTTTATTGCAATACTCTTATACAACCAAATAAGATAATAAAAACACAATTACAGACACGTTTGCATTACAAGATTAATTACATCTAATCAAACATTACATTAGTGAGTAGTGACATAAGTATAACCCAATAACTTTACCTCGATGTATTTTCATTTATTATACACTGAGTTTAACTTAATTATCACCCTCAAATAATACAACTATTACTAATTTTTTTTCCTTCAAGAAAGAACATCGGATAATATCATTTTAATATCCTCCAGAAAGCTCACATTTTAAAATCAATTTCATTCTATATGTCAAGCGAGTATCCTTATATATAACTGCTTAAACAAGAATTGTCAAACAACAAACCCTTTATTTCGTTTATGGAAAATATTTTTTATATAATGCCTACGGGGAAAAAAATGTACGAAGCTTAATTTGGTTGGACAAATGAGGTGCCGTTCCAGCCTATGCAATCTCACTCACAAATGCTATTGAATTTAGGGTTATCAAAAGTTAACCCGATACGATTATCGACTTGAACTAAATGCGAAGTTAAGTAAGTTTGAATAAATATTTTCGACCCATTTAATTAAAAAAGTTGATATATTTATTTAACTCATTTAATTAATTGTATTAGGTTCAGGTTCAGAAAAAATACCTATTTAATACTTTTAATTAATGGGTTAAATAGGTTAATCCATGAATTTTTTTGGGGGGCGTTGTGAAATGTGGGATTTAATCAAGTCGGTCTTTATTTTGAGATTGTGGTTCTTGTGGATCATAGACAATAGTTGCATTATGATGATATATTCAACTCAAAAGTTTGATTTATAGTACTCGATAATTATATTTTAATCAAAATCTTAAGCGAGTAAACGGGTAACTAGATAACCGAAATTTAACCCGTTTATATTAAACAGATTAATGATAAATTTCAAGTCAGCGCATTTAAAAAATAAAAGGATATAGGTCAAAATTTTCAACCTGTTTAATAAACAAGGTAGGTGCAAGTCGGAAATTTCTCAATCCGTTGAAATTCGAAATGAGCACGAACTTAACCCGAGCTGACATGTTTCATAGTCCTTCTATTGACCTTATTGTATTATATATTGATTACATAAATTAAGGGTCTTGACTCTTGAATTCTTTTTGGACTTTAATTTATTTCAAGTTTAGTTTGTCAAATTATTGAATTGATCTGGCTGCTGCAAAACTCCCTTAAATGTTAATTTTGATTATTAATTTCAAAAATTATCTGTATTTTGTTCACCAAATGCATGTCACATGAAATCACATGTATTACTTATGTAAACTTAAGTAGTTCAACATTTTGAAATTTCCTTAATTGAAACGTGAAAATGTTTTTGAGGAATTCGTGAATCAAGGGATTGGTATGACAAAATAAGTCAACACATTAGGTAGAACGTCAATTATATTGCAAACACAAAAGGCTGTAGAACATCAATTATATTGAGCATAGCACTTAAGACAAATTATTATGTAATTCTTTCAAAATAAACTCATCGACAAGGATGAAAGCCGAAATAAAAATAAACACGAAATCTTTTCTGAGATTGAAATTTGAAACAAGAACCATTTAATCAATTTTTCAATCTATTTTATTAGCATGCAGTAATTGCGCTAATCCTGTCAGCAAAACCACCCGCAAAACAACAAATTACAAGGCTTATTAGCGCCTAGGATGCTTCTTTGAAGTCGTCTTTCTACCTCTTTGGTTTTAAGACACTTCGAAACCAGGGGAAATTTAAAAAAACATGAAAAACAAAATAAACCATGTGTGTCCTACGTGGCAGACCACTCTCTCAAAATCCAGCACACAAACAGCAAATCACACGTGTAACCGCACGTGCATGCCCAGTCAAAAATTCCTTTGTTAGAGAGATCTGGTCTTTGGTCAAATCATGGGCCTCCAGTAAGATCTAATCATCACCTCCCACTCAATAATTGAATTCCCAAACGGCGCCTTCCCTTTCTCTCTCCTCTCCAAACCCTTTCCCGGTTGCTTCCCGGTTACCAGGAAACACGTACGGCGTATTGGAAGCCGTCGGATCTTGATTATTTTATTCTCCGCCGTTGATTATCCACTTGCACCGAGGAGAGAGAAAATTCCCGTGGGAGAGGGTTGGGGCGCGTATCTGGACCCCATGTGACCGGCTTAGCTGGTCACCATGTGAGTGCGACCCTCCAGGACTCCAAATGCTCTCGCCGTTAAGCTGATCGTTAATCAAATCATTTGCACTGCATCGGCGGTTACGAAAAATCTTAATTATGTGGAGCAAATAATTAATCATTTGGTTTATAAGTGGGTGTCTGGGTTGCACGTGAGGGTGTACGGACGGGTGTGGCTTTTGAGTTTTTTTTTTCTAATCGATCTTTCAATACAAATGGACAAAAATGCCCTTGGTAATACCGATCAACATGTATTTAGAAAAAGAACATGCGATGCATAATTAATGGTTTATTGAAATTTGTTCCATCTCATGTGAGAAAAATATGAAATTCGATCTATACTTTCATTCAAAGTTGATTAAAATTTAAGGTATTTTCAATCTAACATGATCAATGTGTACACTATAATATCATAGGATGAGGTCACAGACGCTTGTAACCATAAGTCTATTAGTATATAATACTTACCGGTATGAATCTACATTGAATTGAAATATATATTATGTGCTAAAACTCATGGATTTGCCCAAAAAAAAATCAAAATTTCTAAATATTTTTGGAGCTTAGTTTGTTCTTAGGTTTCAAGGTTCTTTAAGAAAAGTTTTTTTTTTTAATTTTAAAATTGAAAATGGGATGATGTTCAATTTTATTGCTCATAAATAATATTTTGCCTAAGTTTAATCTATATAGGTTGAATTTTAATTTTCAAAGCGATAAATCAAATAAATTTTTACATTATTTTAGACTCATATTTAATTTGTTTTAGTTTTCATTGTAAATACTATAATATTTTTGTTTTAAAGGTCCAGACATGCTTACTAATGGATTTTTTTCCCTATCCTCCACCTACATTGGCTAATTAAGCTTCCACAAATATTTCTTAACAATTAAGTCAAAAAAAAAAAAACCAGAAGATGGGGGTACTTTGGTAAAAGAATCACAAGAGAATAGTTTTAGGAAGACATAAGTGATGGAAAAGCATGTTTGGTTGGTGGGATTTTCTATAATTGGGAATGGCAGAGAATATAAAATTGCACATGATAAGTACAATGATTAAACTTGTTTAATCAATAAATTAGAATTATAAGATTGAAATTTACCTAATCATGACATGGCCCCAAATAATGAAAGTTGTGGCCCTTGCCATTATTATACTCCAATAATTTGCAATTTGTTTACAAAATCAAGGTAATTAACATGGTTTTCGTTAATGTGACATATGGATCTATATAATTTTTCTTAGTTGCCATACATAATGGGTCCACACTATTCATATTACTCTTTTCTAATTACAATGAATCTCTGTTCATGTGTGTGGTCAAGGATATTTGAGGTGGACCAATATAATGTAGCTTCATTATCTTTGACAATTATTTAATTTAGTTGGGAGAATGATTCTTCCTGTATTATTTTGTATCAACCTTATGAATTCTCTAAATTTGATAAACGGGTCATTCAGTTTGGGTACAAATCGGATTAAATTTGGGTCGGATCATATTTCGGATCAAATGATATTCCGGGTTGGTTAGATTTGGGTCGAGTGAACTTCAGTTAGGGCCGACTTCAGGTCAATCAACTTCTGTTCTAATAATTAAGTTTGTCATGCAAAAAAATAAGTAATTTTGTAGAAAATTTCAGGTAAGATATGGTTCTTTTCAGTTAATTCAGGTTTCGGATCCACCTTTAAGTGAGCCTGTTTCATATGTCAGGTCGAGTATGGATCTAGATCATTTGATTCGGATTTCAGATTTATGGTCAGTTTTGCCAGGTCTAAAATTTTGAATCAATTCAGTTGATGATAGAATGTGTGCATTGTGTCTCAGCATAGAAAAGGAAGGCATGGAAAATTTAACGAGTAAATTTGGACCAATATAAATAGAATGTAGGACTAAATTATGATAGGACGAGTAGCTTTACAGTGTCTTTGGAAGGGTCAGGTGCCTTTTTAATTTCAATTGTTATCCTAAAAAGAATACCCTCGCCAATTTAGAATATGGAAAAATTTTCGAAAGTAGTTAGACATAAAACTATACAATTTAGAACAGCATGGCTTGATCGCATGGAGTTATAAAATTCTAAATTTTCCACCATTAGTAGTTATTTTTAGTATATAATAATAATAATAATAATAATAATAATAATAATAATTATTATTATTATTATTACTACAACCACTACTCCTACTAGTATTATTATTACTATTATTATCGGATACAATTTTTCTTGTGTCCAATCTGTTTCCCAATGTCAAAAAAGCTTTTGCGCTTGACATTGCCCATCTTTTATGCGTTTCTTGTTCTAGAGGGCTTCAAATTATTTGGATTCATTAAAGTTCGTGCTTTTTTTTTTCACTTTCTATTTTTAATTATTATTATTATTATTATTATTATTATTATTATTATTATTATTATTATTATTACAACCATTACTCCTACTCGTATTATTATTACTATTATTATCGGATACAATCTTTCTTGTGTCCAATCTTTTTCCTAATGTCCAAAAAGCTTTTGTGCTTGACATTGCCCATCTTTTATGTGTTTTTGATTCTGGTGGGCTTCAAATTATTTGGATCCATGAAAGTTCGTACTTTTTTTTTTTTTCACTTTCTATTTTTGACTAATGAAATAATGGAATCTTTAGTTTGCATGCAAAAAAACCCTTTTTCATGGGTAGATGATGAATAAATAAGGGCTAACATAGAGCGAAAGAAGAAGAAGAATTGGACTCCAAAGCTAAAATGATTAGACATTCAGTGTTGGCCAATGGCCCCTCATTCTATCCTATTAATAAATGAATCTCATTTGTGGCCTTGCTAGAAGTGGACAACAGGTGGGATACTCATTGGGTCAAGCGCATCGGCATATTTAAAATATAACTAATAAAGGATGCTCATTTAGTGATCTATTATTTTTTTAACCTACTTGACATACTAGTTTACATGTTCCAATTAGTTAAACTTATTACCAACGCTTTATACATAGCAACAATTATTATACACAATTTTTTTATGCAAGTTTATTCCATTTTAAAACGGATCAAAAGTGGGGCGACCCGACCTATTTATCTACATAAAAGGTCAAGCCCGACCTGTTTTTTTACATAAAAGGTCCAGCCTGACCCAAATGATTAATGAACTAATCACGACCCGATCCGATCTACTTTGTAAATGGGCTGACCCTAGCTCTGTCCAAACCGGTCCATTGCGACCCCCTACTTATTGCATTCTTCACAGCCCTTTTACTTATTATAAGTGGGGAAAAAAACAAAAAAGATTACATGATCCCCATCACTAACGAAAAGCCCAGGGAAAAAAAAAAAGAAAAGAAAAAGGAGACAGTAGAGTTGGGCTTCCAAAAAATTAAAAAAGAGTAGTGATGGGCTGGAGGATCAGATACTGGGCCTAATTGGGCCATGAAATGATACAGTTAGTTACCATTCCAAAATAAAGCCCAAGGTTTTGGGCATCAGACTAGGGATTTTCTAATTTATGGCCCAAAAAAGTCAAGGCACTATTGAGGGGGATAATGGAAAAGGATGTGGGCTGTCCACTCTATTTTTTTGCAGTCGAAGGCCCATCCAACAAAATTATAGGTTTTGGGGAAGGTTATTTAGATAATCAACTACTGTTTCATATTAACAAGAAGAACTATCCTGGTTTAGTGGTTAATGGATGGACGCTTTAGCCAATAGGTGGAAGAAGAATATGTGTTTGGTAAATTTAGTTATTAGTTTAACGCGTGAATAAGACTTGACATACGAGGATGAATATTTTACCAAAAATAGTACTAACTATAGGTATTTTGCACCAAGAAACGTAAAAAGCTACTTTTAGAAGGCTAAAAACAGTTTTCAAACTTCTCCACACTCGTCGTATCTCAGCCGCCTGCCTCTTCTCCTTCCTCATCCACATTGATCTCCTTCTGATCCATTAGCATTTAGCAGCAGGCAATAGCAATTGAATCAAAGGGAATTGACCCATCGCCATTCCTAAGTTCCAATTTCTCTTCCGTTTTCCATATACAGTTAAGTGTTAGTTTGTTTAGCTAGTCTCTCCAATCGAGAGATTCATCAATATCTTGTTGTAGGAACTGTATGTCTATCCCCAATTGTGGGAGTCAATGTTGTGTTTGTTCATTGTTTTCTATGTGTGTTTTTATAAGTTCAAAAGGAACGGAGTGTTCGTGCATTTCAAAGCGGCATCCAAGGGATTTTGATTTTTCAAGTATGGTCTCTTAAGTCGGAAACAAGTCTTTTGCTCAAAAAATACTACACTAGATCATCATATCAGCATCTATCAAGAAATTGTGACAGATATAGGGACCTCTTCGTTGGACGGTAAACAGAAGTAGCGAATGAGGGAAGATTGACATTCAGCATGTTTCAAGTTAATATTGTGATATTAAAAATTATATTGTTTCAAGTTTTTATTTTGACATTAAAGATTATATTGTTTATGTTGAACATGTGTTTTAAATACCGTATGGCTAATTATGTAATGAATTCCTCCATTCCCGTGCAAGAAAAAAAAAAAAAAAAACACCACTTGAAATGCTAACCATGACCTAAAGAGTTAGTAAAAAACATTGAGTTTACGCAGTAGTAGTAGTATTTAGTTAATTAATGTTGTTACTTGCTTAAAAATGGCAAACGTTGTTTCAACTTTCAAATTTGTCAAGCCAATTATGCCTTAACACGATAGCCATATTTGGCAAATTAACTGTTTGACTAGCTGATAGTTGCTCTATTAGAGGATAAATATTACAATTTAGGTATTAGTAGCAAATTGTTTAATTATGTAATTCTACTAAATGTGTTTGTTGAAGTTAGTTGTAGAGTTAGGCAATAAACATAAATTGATGTAAAAAGATATGGATAATTTACCGCATATAAAATTAATCCAGGGTATCTTGAATCTCCCCCTCCCAAAAAAGCTACTCTAGAAGTTTCAAATACTAATTTCGTTAATGTTTCAAAAATGCAACTGAAATTGCTGAACGCCTCCAAAAATGCTAGTTCAAACACTATTTCTAATTACTGAAAAGGCTAGTTTGGCGGTGGATTTTTAAAGTGTTGCTGAGGTGAACTAGGAGAATTAATCACAAAGGCTATTCTGGAGTTTTTTTTTTTTCCTTTTTTTTTTTCAAATGTATGAAAAACTGCTGAAACAAATAAGCGATACCAAACTTATGTTGTTGTCTAATGTTCCATGCCCTAATGGAGTAGGTCATTTTCATTCCACATCTTATTGTACTGCGATTTATAAATGCATTGCAAAACTCATAGGCAGTTGACTGAGGGAGAAGCTAGATATTTTGGTGGATGATAATCAGTGTGCTTTCACCCTTGGTAGGAAATATTATGCTTTGCCAAGAATTAAGGACAAGGTATCCCAATAAAATGAAATAAAATATGGAGCACCTACATAAGTTATAAAATTGATTTAAAGAAGGCATATGATTCTGTACTATAAAAAAAGATAAGTAGGTTCTAAGAAGTTTTAGATTCATTAGAGATTCATGAATAGGTGATGGTAGAGGTGGGCAATGGACCAGGCCTAGTTGGATTAGGTAGGACCATTTACAAAGTGGGTCAGTCAGATCATGGTCGACTCGGACCTTTTATGTAAATAAATGGGTCAGACTAGGTCGATCAATGGGCGACTTGCTTTTGACCCGTTTTAAAATGAAATAAACATGCACAAAAAAACCGTGTATAATAATTATTGTTATGTATAAAGAGTTGGTGATAAGCTTAACTAACTGTAACTTGTACATGGT
Organism: Carnegiea gigantea; assembly: GCA_029747015.1. Lineage (NCBI taxonomy): Eukaryota > Viridiplantae > Streptophyta > Magnoliopsida > Caryophyllales > Cactaceae > Carnegiea > Carnegiea gigantea. The sequence continues at coordinate 980,440 of JAKOGI010000100.1, read as the reverse complement.
GTGATAAGTAGGTTGAAAAAGTAATGGATAACTAAACGGGTCGTTAATGGGTCAACTCTGTCCGACCTGTTAATATGCTTTGATGGGCCGGCCCACTATTGATCCAGTCCATTATTGATCCGACCTTTTATTAATCATATTTTAAACGGGCCGACCTACTTAACCCAATAAATACTGGACCTATTGTCCATCCTCAGGTAATGATGTGTCTTAAGTATGTTTCAATAGTCTGCATAAATGGGGATAGCGATGCTTTTTTCAAAGCGAAGGCAGACCTTAGAAAAGGTGTTCCTATTTCCCCTCTGATTTTCGGGTTGGTTACGGAAGTGTTCAACATACTCACCAAGTGTCAGACCCAAGTAAGCATTTCCTTACCATGGTAGATATATGTAGAAGCCTCAAGCTTTGTCAGGAGTCATTTGATGCCGACCCTATCTTATTTTGTGTGGCTGATGAAGATTCACCCAAATATCTTATAGATGCTTTTGAGAACATTGCAAAATCTTATGGAAATTTGCAAAGCTCACAAATGGTCATCACTGGGGTTTAGCCTGAGTTGCAAGCTAAGTTGCTGGAAGTTACGGGGTTTTCTTGGGGAAATTTAACTTTCATGTAACTGGGGAAACCTAACACTATTTTAGTAGGTTATCATCTTTAGATTGCCAGATTTTGTGGACAAATTCGTCTCCAGGATTTAGAGATACAGGTTTAGAAATCCTTTCTCCTCCCGACTATGATGAGTTAAAGGGTAAGAAGATTCGAAATAAGACTCTACAAGTCCATATCAATTTAAAAACAACTGCTAACGAAACACAATCGCCTCCAAAAGACTAGCGAACAACATCCTAGCATAAGACAGCATCTAAAAGGCACCACCTCAACACCCAAAAAAGCCTTTCTTATGCCTACAAAGTTGTGTGGTGTTGGCTTCAGAAACCTCAAGTTGGGGAACCAAGCCCCAATTGGCAAACCCATTTGGGCGGTGGCAAACAAAAAGAATACACTGTAGGTTAGATTGGTAAGCGCTCGTTACTTGAGGAAGCAGACTTCATGGAGCTATATATTGCCCTCCTCTTGACATATGTTACTATTGGAGAAAACTTATTAGGTTGATTATTACCCCTAACAAAAAAATTAAAAGTTATTTGAAATGCTATTTTCAACCACAATCCAAAGGTTTAACCAAAAATATTATATAGCTATCTTTTTTATTGTGATCCCCCGTGTTCAAGTTTGAACAACCAAAACTACAATTATGATCTTCTATTGCAGAATACAGTTTTGTGAGGTCAAAATTACCTAAATTACTTTTCTTTAAATAATCATAAACAAAAAGAAAGATAAGAATAATTTATATTATATAATCGACGTAAATCTTTGTGTCGAACATCTCCACCTTAATCAATCAAAAAGTACAAACATGTACACCACAACCCCCCAACCAAACCCCCCCCAAAAAAAAGAAAAAGATGTTTGGTCCGACGAAGAATTCCTCATATATAGCTGTCAAATTATATCTAGCAAAATGCTTCGTCGAAAGGCCACCTTTATGAGATTCAGTGATTCGAATAGATTGGCTTTTGCTCTAAGCAAAGAATCCTACCTAAACAAAAGCTCCCACCCTCACTTATTCTTTCATTTGGTCCTCCCTACATTTCCAAACTCCACTGTAACGCAATTCCACTTTTCCGCCCACTCTGCTCATATCTCTGCTTTGGGCCACATTTCTTAGAATATTAGGGTGCACGTCAATGATAACCTATATTCACATCTCACTCATATCGGACCTTTTGGTTCTTCCTTTCTTTCAAACTATGAGTAAATAGAAGCATAGGTTTTTAGGACCTGAACTTTTCATTTTATCATAGCTAATTTATTATTGATCAATATTGATGAGTGTTGATCGATGCTGATGAATATTGACAAGTATTGATCAATGACCGCCATCTATCTCGTTCTTCAAATATGGTATCTTTACCATGCATTTGATCGAGAGGATCAAACCCTACTAAGGTACTTCATGAAATGTATCGACGCTTTGTCTGCCCATTTATCTACAGAAAAAGCTTCATCAGCTGATGATAAACTCTCACAAGAAGGGTCATTTTTGATCAAACAATGAGCAAATGCAAGCTGACTCTGTTGGATAAGCATTAAGACATATACTTTTCCAAATGTTGTTACAGATTACAAAGCAAACTCATCCATGCGTATGTATATACACAATGACTGAAAATCCAAGGAAACTAGTGTAGATTAAAGGTACATGATGTGAATTCCCCCAATAAGATAAATCTTAAAGCACTATGATTAAGTAAAACTTAAGAAGACCAATTCAGGATCATGTGATAGAGCTTTTCCTCAGTTGTGCCGTTGATCTCTTGATCTCCTCAATCCGCTGAAGTCTAATCTGCTCCCGAAATTTGGCAATAAACTCATCAGCTTTCTTATCAACATCCGGCCCCTCATCTGTGATGTTGTTAGAAGGAGGCACTTTTTCCACTGTCTCTTCTGATTCTCCATAGTTACCATTGTCCTCAATTTCAGAATCGTAATCAGTTTCCACGAAAACGTCCTCAAGAAAATCTCGGGTTTCCTTTGGAAATCCTGCGAAGAAGTCCTTTGAGATTGGATCATATCCTGCACTCTTTCTCCCTAACACTTCCTTGACTTGTCTCACTTTGCTTGCTCCAGTAGTAATCTCATCATCTCTAACAACTTTAGCAGACTTTGCCACTGATGAACTCTCAATCCCATTTCTAGCCTTTGCTTCCAACCCCGCATATGCTCTGCTGAAGCACTCCTCTCTATTTTTCTGGTCCATTTCATTTGGTGCACTCCATACACTTCGCGTTGAATCATCGTAGTGAGTAGGAATCTCGTCTCTGTCCATGACGAAACTTGGTTTAGCCAATCGTGATCTAGGATTTGGCCTTGGAGGTGGCGGAGGAGGAGGAGGTGGTGGTGGAAGATGAGAACTATAGACAACCTTCCTCCTCCCAACGTCTTCAACACTTTTTGCTTGGGACTCTGATGATAAAGTTCTTGAAGGAGGTGGTGCCTTCGATGAAGATACCGAAGGAGATCGAGGAAGCTTGGTAGGGGATGAAGATGAAGAATCCGATTGGGATGATCGAGGCGACTGAGACTTAAATGATCGATTAGATCTGATTTCTTCCATTGATGGAAGGGTAAGAACTGAGGCAGAACCATTTGATTCTCCTTTCATTTCAATCCTCCCGGATCTTGATTGCCATGGTATTGGCGACGGAAGCACCACACTCTCTTCAGCTTTCTCCTCCATATCTTCATCACTGAAATCCCTATACCTCCCACTTGAAGCTATTCTCGAATTGATCGAAGACCCCCTCGAACTCAAACTTGAATTGGACATACTCAATGAACCAGAAACCCCACTATCCTCATTATCATATTCAAATTCAGAGGAAACTACAGGCCGTGATTTCATCCTCAGGTTTTTGCTCATTCTTCTTGAATCACTTGAAAGATCCTTTCTAGTCGGACTTGAATCTGATCTACTATAGACGCTAGAACCCCTCGAATTCTCCCCAGAAACAAAGCCACCATCAGTTATGTTCATTCTTTTGGACCCATTTGAGAATTCCTTTGCAATCGGCATTGAACTAGACCTAGCATAAACCCTAGAAGCCCTACAATCAACCCCCTCGACCAATTCAGTATCATTTCCATCAGAAATCCGAGATTTCAAACTCCTCACTGGCAATAACAGGGGCTTTTCATCAATCCCAGATTTCTCAACATTAACAGAACTCTTTTTAGCCACAACAAGCAAAGGTTCATTCCTATGGTACCGAGAACTCCAAGTTTGGAACTTGTTAGTATTATTATCATCAGACCCAGATGGGCAATCGCCTTCATCATCAAAGATAGATGGGAATTGCAGCAATCTAGACATGTAAGATTGAGCAACATCGGGTTTTGAATTATTTTCCCTTTCTGAATGATCATCATTTCTACGACTAAACAGACCATAAGAAACAGCAATACCCACCAAAATTAAGTGAAGAAGCTCCCATCCCCTCGTGTAAACAGACGAAGTAGCAAATTCAGGGGATTCTGAAGGGAAAAGGGGGATAGAAACGAGGAAAATTGCAATAATTAGGCCTTTGAAGAGAAATTGGGAGCAAAACTTGCTTGGGTTCTTTTTATTTTGGGCTGTTGTTGATGAAGCTAGCCGTTGCTGCTTGATGTATGGAGCTCCATCCGCCATTGAAGATCCAAGAGAAGCAGGTGGAGAACACTAGTTTTTCCCCCTTTTTCTAGTCTAGAGTAAAATGAGGGGAAGGAGAAGATGAAATGGAGAAGAATACAGAATTCTTCAGAACGAAGAAAATTGTAGAAAAAAGGCAGAGAGATTGGCATCAACGCTAAGTTGTTGGCTTTATGCTGCTTTTCGGTTTTATTCGGGCTTTATGGCCATTGCGTAATGGTAATGGCAGCTTCATTTTCTCTCTATTTTACAAAAAGGAATTCCATTTTTCTTCTTTTCATTAATATTCCATATTCCATGTAACCCTTTTTTTTTTGAATAAAATAAAATAAATGGAACATATTCCATACGACCACTTTTTTTTTTTTTTTTTGGGGGGGGGGGGGTTCTATTCCATATACCTCCTAGCTCTATCTTTGTAGTCATATCAATGATCCATTATGCCCTTTAATTAAAAAAACTTCCCTATTCCCTTATTTTTGGATTAATTTCCATAACATTTAATGACAACTATCGATTAACTGAGAATGGCAATTCCATCCAAAAGCATACCGTTGAGAAGGAACTTATGCCACTTCCCACAGGGAAACTCCTGCTCTTTCTTACCCCTAGTTCTTCCTAATGTGACACAGGAGTTGTATCAGCACAATATATCACACACGGAAAGCATGTATTCAAAGGCGACACATAAATATTAAGCAAGATTTCTGAGAGCACATATTCTTGGAACTTGGAAGTATGGTATAGGAGTTGCTCAACTTCATTTTATTCTACATCAACTGAATCAACACCCTTAAAAGGACCTAAGGTCTTGAATTATCATTCGTTAAGGACCTTAAGTTCTAATCGTAGTCTTTCAAGGGCCTCAGATCCACATTCTAGTAAAAATACAGCGGAAGACCCATCACATCAGGTCACAATGATTTTTTCCCTTTTGTGATTTGATAATTGAGCAAACAGTTAGTATTATCTAGAAATTAATCAATGTTTTATTATTATCACGTGTTTTCGTGATTGACCAATATTGTGCACATGTAAACAAGTATTTTTTAAATTATTTTTAATACTAGGATTATATCCTTGATTACACAATGACATTAATTATTTTCTTTTTACTGTACAAAGTAATAATAATTCAAAAATATAAGTTTGTACATTGTTATTTAGATAATTAAAAATAGAAACCTTTTAAAGTTCTTATATAACTTACTCTAGCAATATTTTTTTTATTATAAATTTAACTCATCATGTACTTCTTTATATTTTGCAATTATTCATTTAATTATATTCTATAATTTTCAGATAATAAGTTACACTATTGAGAATTAAGTTAGATATTTTAATAGTAAATTTATTTAATTGCATTAAACTTCTATTTAATTATCCTCATATTCAATTATTTGCTCAAAAAACAAAAGCTCGTACTCAATCCTTCTTTTACAAGAAAGAAAAACAAATTTACAATCAGACCTTTTTTTAAAAAAAATTATCAACTAGTCCAACTAAGAACTAGTAGCTACTAGTACTGCTACCTCATCCAATCCAACTGTTAGGAAATTAGAGCAAAATAATTGCGGAAGCGTTAGAAAGAACAATGATAATCAAAAGTAAAGAGAACAATTAAGAACACCAAGATTTACGTGGAAACCCAATGCGGGAAAAAATCACGGACGGAGTCGAGTACTAACAATTCGCTATGAGAAAGAGTGAGTACAATGCGATCACAGTCACAACGAGTGATTTGATCAAGGAACAAGATTACAATCTCTGTTATAATCTCTCTCTCAAATCTAGAAAAGTGGAACTGAATATTCGAATGATATTTCCGTTGAGGTGTTGAGAAGGTAGGAGGTGTGCCCTTTATAAAGGGGTAGGATGAGTAAGAAAACCTAACCGCCATAACTAAACAGTCGCTGTTGCAGTGAAAAACAGAGTTTTAATATTTATAAACCCCAAGTGCAAGGTGTATCGTTGAGTACTTGGGGTGTCGTCCGCAGGGAATTGGGTTTTCAACTACCAGAGTTCACTAGAGCGTCTCAATCTAGGCGAGATCAAAGGGTGAAAGAGGAAAAACTAAACTACGCTACAAACACAGAAACAAGGCGACTTGGAGTTGTGATTTTACCAATGGATGAACCAACTAACCAAGACGAGTCCTAACCTACCCAAACCACGCTACGAACAAGAGATGGTCGGTTGCACCATCAAAGACCACCCAAGCCCTCTCTCAAGGGTCATGAGCAAGTCTAACTCGTATAACCACCTACTTTCGTGGGGTTAGACGAATTAGACCACAAAACTAGCAACCCTGGACCTAACTCGATTCGGATACTACTTTCATGTCCCGAACTCGGCTATTCCCTCTCCCACACTAGCTAATTGACCTCACCTCTCAGCATAAGTCAATCGCCCAAAAATATGGATGAAAGCCCTCTCAGGCATTTCATCGAACACTTGGCGGGCGTGAAGGAAATCTCTAGGTTCTAGGCATAGATTGGGTATGGCTATGCCTGGTACAAGATCAATTAGCCATCAAGAGGCTAATCACAATCCAAGCCAACACAATCTACCAACAAATCATGAAAAACTCATGAAAACCTAAACTAACAAACAAGAACATGAACTTGAAGAACAAAGCGAAGGAAATGAAATCAAACGAATTTAAACAAGTAAATAACATATATTAACAACAAAAACTAAACATATAAACTTAAGCAAAACAAATACAAGAATTAAAACTAACAAAACATAAACAAGAACAATGAAATAAATAGAGAAAAGGAAGAGGGAAACTTATGCTTGAATCGATTGAAGAACTTGAGATCCATAAGCTTGAATCCCAAAATACAAACTACAATCCTAATCTAATCCTCCTATTGAGGTTTTTATTGGATAAACCTAACCTAAACTACCCTAAGAATCGCCCAAGGAGAAACCCCGAACGAACTCCTCATGAACGCCCGAAAAAGGGGCTTTTATCGCGAACCCAGGCCTGACGCACGGCCGTGCGTCACCACGCACGGCCGTGCGCCTGGCCGTGCGCCACCACGCACGGCCGTGCGTGGCTTCTGCCGCCAGTGCACGGTCGTGCCTCCCTGCAGGTCGGCCGTGCACTGTCCTTCTCTGCTGTGTTTTGCCCGTTTTCGCTGATTTTCATCGTTTTGTCCCATCTTTGTCCCTTTCCGCGACGTTTGCTCGATTTAGAGTTATTTCCTACAAAACATAAATAAAACGAGTAAAAATTCTAAAGATTAAGTTATTATACGAGCGAAAAGTAGGTGAAAGAGGCACGTAAAATAGGTAAATTTACCGTTCAACACACCCCCACACCTATCTTTTGCTCGTCCTCGAGCAAAATAAAAGAAAAACTGAAGTAAACAACTAACTCACTTTCGTAGGAATCACGGTTGCATTTAGCATATGCAACAAGCCCTTTAAACCCCTTGGTTACCCCAAGTGGACGAGTAAGGTCTCGTGAGGGTTTGCAGAAGATATACCCACAAAATCTCAAAAAGGAAAAACAAAGAAAAGAGAAACAAAAATCGAAAAATGAAAATGACAAAACAAAATATATACATCAGGGTGAACTGTACACGTTCGGATCAACCAAAACCCCCTAGTAACTCAAGTATCAGTCTGTACACAAGCATTATATGCATTTCAGGACACATCATCCCAAAGAATTGCATTCAGACATCAGCTTTTCACCCCACGACGCATGAAAATAATGAATCCATCCTTGTGCCTGTGTGCAAGTGTATCATCACCCTGAAACTAAGCCCACCAAAATCAAACTCAATCCCACGTAGCTGACACAAGCTACCTTTTCGAATGGCTAGCCTGGAAAGCAAGTTTCCCCAGTAGCTGTATTGCCTCAAAGGGTAACACCCAGTAGCGCATGCCTCAAAGGGGTACTTATCATTTCTAACTCTTTTCTTCCCCACTTTCTTTCTTTCCATTATTATTTTTTTTTCAATACAAACTCATGTCACGCCTCAAAGGGATACACCCAGTGGCGCTTGAATTTGTTTTGTTTTGTTTTCTTTTCTTTTTTTTTTGCTTTGGAAAAAGGGGGTGCCAGCGCATATAAAGGGAACTGTGCAGTAGACAGTGGGAGAGTCGATTGTGGAAGACTAAGAATGAAGGATGATGACAATACATGAATTCAGGACCGGATTGCAAAATTACGATGGACTGTTGGGGTTAGAACTGAGGTCTAAAACGACAGATTGGGGATGAATATCTATCATACACATTATACTTATATACGAGCTAATAGTCAAGGTATCAGGGATCAAGACTGATCAAAATAGTACAAAACTCCCTTAAATGCAAAAAGAAAAGAAAAGTTCAAACAAAAAGGAGAAAAATTGAAAAAATTTTCACAAAAATAAAAAGACAAAGGGGAGATGACCCCACCCCCACACCTAAATCTCACAATGTCCTCATTAGGAGCCGTGAGTCATCACCAACACACAAAGATAAAGAAAACAAAAATCAAACACAAAACATACAAAATCGACACATATATACACAAGCTAACGCATTCTCCCCAAAACACAATTTTACCCAAACAAAAACAAGATCACATATATATACAAACTAACACCACCAATCACAACACAATAAAAATCCACAAAAATACAAAAATGGTGATCATAGCCAACAACGGCTCAACAACATCCACATTTCGCCACAAGATGATCACCAACCAAAAACACAATCCTAATATTCACAACTAAACGAAGACAAAAAGAAAGAAAAGAAAAATAAAAAGAAGGGGGGAGAGAGTGAGAACGAGTATACCAGGTCGGGTACTGAATGTACCCGAACTATGCCATGATGACTTAAGGAGCATCAGCCACTCCTTGCCGCTCAAGATGCGAGTCGTCAGCTCGGAAGCAGTCAAAGCTCGCAGGAGCTTATCATGCATAGCTGCATGTAGCTCAAAATGGTGTGAGTAAGAGAACACTGGTAAAGATGGAGCAAACAAAGTTAGTGCCCTCTTAAACTCACCAAATACTTGTGAGAAATCAGCAGAATAATCGAAGGTAATAATCAATACGATTTCTCCAGGCATGCCCTCTAGGTACAGACAATAAGGGCCAAGGAAAGGGTCATACCTCTAAAAGTACCTAGAGACTTATGGCAGGCAGCCTCATTCCCCTCAAGTATCACAAGAGAATCGATAAGTGACAAATCACAACACTGGGGGGAATGGGAGGGTGGTGAACATGAATAGGAAGCATGGGATGTATCAAGAGAGGGGGGGGATATATTATCAATAAAATCAGGACTAGTTGGCCCTGCAACCACAACATCCATGCATGAAGTCCCTGTGGGAGTCCCATAAAAAGTATGCACCTCAATAGCAACATGGTCGGAACCAGACCAAGTATCATCCTCCTCAACACTAGCGCTAACGCCAAAGGTCTCACTTACCTCGAACTCCGTCGACTGAGCTAAAGGGGAAGGTGTATCAGGAAAGGTCATGATAAGCGCAGTGTTGTCCCAAAGGGTATTAGGAAAGGATGAAGCAACAGCGAGTGAAGGGATCAAGGGAGGGTCGAGTACGTCCTCTAGTCCGGACTCTAGAGAAGGAAAAGACGCACCATCATCACACAGGTTGACATGAAGTCTAGGAGCACTAGAACTAGGGTCAATCTCGGGTGATAGGTCATACTCCCTCAGTTTATTAACAAACTCAGCAAATTCAACTTGTTGCTTATTCATTGTCTCTATCATATTGCTAAGTCTAGCAAAGCCTTCATTAGAAATATGATAGGGACAAGAAATACTGGCGTGGTCAGAACAATGGCAAATTTCGCACACAGGAGGGGCATAATCAGGGATGCAAGGGGGTGGGGTACAAGAATCAGAACAACTAGTTTCAAATTCATAAGTATCCCAAGCCAACCTCTCAAGTAATTCCCAAGCTTCATCAACATTTCGAGCATAGAAATCCCAATGCTCCAAAAGAACACGGGTCTCACAATTCACACCCTCATCAACAACATGCAATATTTCCCATTTCCTATATAAACATCCACAAGAAACACATTGAGCAAGATAAGCATGTAAACGATCCCAATAACGGTAAAATAGTTCTTGCTCACATTGGGGAAAATGGAAAATTGCCATTGAAATATTTTTTATTTATTTTTTTTTTTTTGGATTTTCAAAAGGCCTAGCCTCGAATGCTAAAGTAAACCCCAATATTGAAAAACGCCAATTCCCCGGCAACGGCGCCAAAAACTTGTTGCGTGAAAAACAGAGTTTTAATATTTATAAACCCCAAGTGCAAGGTGTATCGTTGAGTACTTGGGGTGTCGTCCGCAGGGAATTGGGTTTTCAACTACCAGAGTTCACTAGAGCGTCTCAATCTAGGCGAGATCAACAGTGAAGGAGGGGAACTAAACTATGCTAAAAACACAGAAACAAGTAACTTGGAGTTGTGATTCTACCAATGAATAAACCAACTAACCAAGACGAGTCCTAACCTACCCAAACCACGCTACGAGCAAGAGATGGTCGGTTGCACCATCAAAGACCACCCAAGTCCTCTCTCAAGGGTCATGAGCAAGTCTAACTCGTATAACCACCTACTTTCGTGGGGTTAGACGAATTAGACCACAAAACTAGCAACCCTGAACCTAGCTCGATTCGGATACTACTTTCATGTCCCGAACTCGGCTATTCCCTCTCCCACACTAGCTAATTGACCTCACCTCTCAGCATAAGTCAATCGCCCAATAATATGGATGAAAGCCCTCTCTGGCATTTCATCGAACACTTGGCGGGCGTGAAGGAAATCTCTAGGTTCTAGGCATAGATTGGGTATGGCTAGGCCTAGTACAAGATCAATTAGCCATCAAGAGGCTAATCACAATCCAAGCCAGCACAATCTACCAACAAATCATGAAAAACGCATGAAAACCTAAACTAACAAACAAGAACATAAACTTGAAGAACAAATCGAAGGAAATGAAATCAAACGAATTTAAACAAGTAAATAGCATATATTAACAACAAAAACTAAACATATAAACTTAAGCAAAACAAATACAAGAATTAAAACTAACAAAACATAAACAAGAACAATGAAATAAATAGAGAAAAGGAAGAGGGAAACTTATGCTTGAATCGATTGAAGAACTTGAGATCCACAAGCTTGAATCCCAAAATACAAACTACAATCCTAATCTAATCCTCCTATTGAGGTTTTTATTAGATAAACCTAACCTAAACTACCCTAAGAATCGCCCAAGGAGAAACCCCGAACGAACTCCTCATGAACGCCCGAAAAAGGGGCTTTTATCGCGAACCCAGGCCTGACGCACGGCCGTGCGTCACCACGCACGGCCGTGCACCACCGCGCACGGCCGTGCGCGGCTTCTGCCGCCAGTGCACGGTCGTGCCTCCCTGCAGGTCGGCCGTGCACTGTCCTTCTCTGCTGTGTTTTGCCCGTTTTCGCTGATTTTCATCGTTTTGTCCCATCTTTGTCCCTTTCCGCGATGTTTGCTCGATTTAGAGTTATTTCCTACAAAACATAAATAAAACGAGTAAAAATTCTAAAGATTAAGTTATTATACGAGCGAAAAGTAGGTGAAAGAGGCACGTAAAATAGGTAAATTTACCGTTCAACAGTCGCATTCTATCACGGGCCGTGGAGTGCAAATTGGGCCAAAACCCAACAATCTCCATCTTGGACCAATTTTCGCCAACTCCAACTTTCGAACACTGCCAAAGCACTCCGAAAGGTGATGCCCCAAAGGGCAATCAAATGCTATGAAAATCAACTAAGTCCAAGCAATACTCGAACTTAGTTATAGGGAGCGGCTTAGTAAGCATATCTGCAGGATTCTCCGAAGTATGAATCTTCCTCAGAACAATATCCTCTGCAGCAACTGTATCTCTGACATGATAATATTTAACACTTATATGCTTGGTCTTTGAATGAGAGGCATCATTATTGGTCAAGTGAATAGCACTCTTACTATCCGAAAACACCATAGTAGTACCTGTGGAACTCTAAGCTCAGTAACAAGGTCTCTCAACTAGATAGCTTCCTTCACACCTTCCGTAGCAGCAACATACTCAGCTTCCGTAGTGGAAAGAGCTGCAATAGACTGAAGTGACGCTTTCCATGAGATAGCACCTGCACACACAGTAAAGATGTATCCTAAAATAGATCTCCTCCTGTCAAGATCACCAGTATAATCAAATCAACAAAACCTACAACATCCCATGTAGCAGCTTTGTTCTTGTCAAACTCTAATCCTCTATCAATTGAACCCTTCACATACCTAAGGATCCACTTCACAGCCTTCCAATGATTCCTACCAAGATTATGCATATAACGACTTACCACACTCACAATATGTGACAAGTCAGACCTAGTGCACACCATAGCATACATAGCATACATCAAACTACCAACTGCACTAGAATAAGGAACATGAGATATCTTCTTAATGTCTTCCTCGAATTATGGACAAGACTCAGCAGACAATTTGAAGTGAGTAGCAAGAGGTGCAGAAACTATCTTACAGTTACCCATATTAAATCCATCAAGTACTTTCTCAAGATATCGACTCTGAGACAAGTACAACTTATCGAACTTTCGATCCCTCTGAATCTCCAAGCCTAGTATCTTCTTTGCTGCACCAAGGTCCTTCACCTCAAACTTCCTACTGAGTTGATTTTAACTTACTGATAAAAGACTTATCCTTGGAAGCTATCAGCATATCATCAACATATAATAACAAGTAAACAAAAAAACCTTCAGAAAATTGCCTGAAATACACATAATTATCATACCGACTGCGTGTGTATCATTGCCCAATCATAAAGGTATCAAACCTTTTATATCACTGCCTAGGAGCCTGCTTAAGTCCATACAAAGACTTCTTCAAATGACATACGTATTGTTCTTTTTCGGGAACAACCAAACCTTCATGTTGCTTCATATAAATCTCCTCCTCGAACTCCCCATGAAGGAACACAGTCTTTACATCAAGTTGCTCTAACTCCATATCAAACAGGGTAACAACAAGCCAACAGTACTCTAATAGAGGTGTGACGAACAATAGGAGAGAATACCTCATTATAGTCAATACCTTCATTTTGGTTGCATCCACGAACAATCAGTCCTACTTTCCACCTTGCATCTTTAACCGCGGGTATGCTTTCCTTTCTTTTATAGATCCACTTGGCAGTTAAGGCTCTCCGACCTTTAGGTAGCTCACATAAATCCCAAGTTTAATTCTTGTATAAGCTCTCAATTTCTTCATACATAACTAGCACCTAATTAGCGAGCTCGGGTAGTAGATGGCTTCAGTATAAGTTAAAGGTTCAGTACCTTCAGGATTCTCCTCTGCAAATGTAAGAGCATAACCTACAAGTCCCTCACTATCTACATAGTGAGCAGGCTTCTTGATCTCCCTTCTAGGACGATCACGGGTTATGGAATAATCATCCTCCGCCTGAGGTCGATTAGAACTTGTAGTACTAGAATTGGATTTAGTAGCCTGAACCTCCCTGCTGGGAAGATCAGTAGCTCTACCTTGAGCTGCAGCAGTCTCCACCTCTATCTCGACCTTTCTATTGGCATCCTCTTGATCACATGTACCAGTAGAAGAAACAACAGATTTCTTCTCAGAAGATAACATAGTATTTTCATTGAAAGCTACATCTCTACTCTGAATCACTTTCTTAGAATCAGGAGACCACATTCGATATCTCTTAAACTTAGATGCATGACCAAGAAACATAATTTAACAACCCTCGGAACTAACTTTCCACCATTCACATGGACAAACACAAAACATCCAAATATTCTCAACAGGATTATCTGACAATACTTCTTCTGGAATCTGAAAGTCAATGGATTTATGTGGAGATTGATTCACCAGATAACAAGATGTCGAAATAGCTTCAGCCCCAGAAAGCTTTGCGATCTCAAAGCCTACATTGGAAAGCATACATCAAGCTTTCTCTAGTATAGTCTGATTGATACATTCTGCAACTCCATTCTGTTGGGGTTTACCAACCAATGTCTTGTGCCTAGCTATGTCATTTACAACGCAGAATTTAGTGAACTCCAACTCATAGAATTCAAGACCATTATCAGTCCTGAGCTTCTTTATCTTTCTCCCAGTCTAGTTCTCAACAAGAGCCTTAAACTTCTTGAATATGGAAAACGTCTCATTTTTCTGTCTTAAGAAATAAACCCAGACCTTTCATGAGAAATCATCAACAAATGTTAACATATAACGCTTACCTCCAAATGAAGGAACCTTCGAAAGACTCCACAGATCAGAATGGATGTAATCAAGGATCCCCTGCGTACGGTGCTTAGCTGGAGAGAAACTAACTCTCTTCTGTTTTACAAACACACAATGATTATAAAACTCCAGCTTACCCGTACTTGCGCTGCTCAGACAATCTTTCTTGTTCAGAATAGTCATCCCATTCTCACTCGTATGGCCTAATCGCATGTGCTACAATATTGTAGAATCAACATTTGCCGATGTTATACAAACTGTTGCTGAATCTGCAACTGTTGTACCCTGCAGAAAATGAAGACTTCCCTGCTTGAATCCCTTCATCAGCACCATGACACCCTTCATCACCTTTAGGACACCATTCTCAGCTGAGTACCTGCAACGATTAGCCTCAAGAGTACCCAAAGAGATGAGATTACGAGTCATATTAGGAATATGACGAACCTTAGATAAGGTCCTAACTACACCACCATGAGTTTTAATCTGCACAGTACCTACTCCTGTAACCTTACACTCGGTGGCGTTGCCCATAAGTACAATCCTAGTATCAACAGGCTCATAAGCAGCAAACCAGTCCCTATGAAGACACATATAATACGCACAACCAGAATCTAAAACCCAATCATCACCTACCCTCTTTCCAGAGGTAGTGGCAAGGGACATAATAGTAACCAACATATCACCATTAGACTCAGACTCAACAACACAATTAGCTGTAGTAGATTTCTTAGACTGATTCTTCTTCTATTCTTTCTCTTTCTTATTTTTCAGTTTTCAATAGTTAGCAACAATATGACCCTTTACCACAGAAATTGCAGATCTTACCAGTATGAGGATTTCTAGACTTAGAACGGCTCTTTCCCATTCTCTCAGTTGTTCTACCCCTTATAACCAATCCCTCAGCAGAGTCAGCATGAATATTATGATCAACTTTTCTTTAGACAATAAGTTTGACTTAACATCCTCAAACGATATAGTTTCAGAATTATTCTATAGCATGATCTCCTTAAAATGCTTATATGAAGGAGGTAAAGACACAACAAACAAAATAGACTTATCCTCATCCTTAATTTTTACATCTAAACTTTCAAGATCAATAATAATCGTATTAAATTCATTTAGATGTTTTTGAACAGGAGTACCATCTACCATCTTGAAAGTGTACAATATTTCCTTCAATCGGATCTTGTTGGCGAGACTCTTCGTCATGTAGAGTTCCTCCAGCCGAACCCAAAGACCCATTGTAGTTGTCCTATCAAACACCTCTCGCAAGACATGTGACGCCAAGCACAACTATACAGCCGAAAGTGTCTTCTCCTCCAATTCTTCCCATTCATCGTTTGTCAAAGAACCACGCTTCTTCTTCTTCTGTTCCGCTAATTGTTCTTCTGTCATCGTACTAGGTTTCGCATAAGGTCCTAAGAGAACTTTGCACAACCCACGCTGAATGAGAACCGCTCTCATCTGCACCTTCCAAAGATTGAAACTAATCTCTCCATCAAACTTGTGAATATCAACTTTCATGATTGAAGACATCCTAAACCTCACTCTGATACCACTTGTTAGAAAATTAGAGCAAACTAATTGCGGAAGGGTTAGGATGAACATGATAATCAAAAGTAAAACAACGATAATAAGAATAATAAAAAACACCACGATTTAGGTGGAAACCCAATGCGAAAAAAACCACAGACGGCGACGAGTACTGATAATCCGCTATGAGAAGGAGTGAGTACAATGCGATCACAATCACAACGAGTGATTTAATCAAGCAAAAAGATTACAATCTCTCTTATAATCTCTCTTTCAAATCTAGGAAAATGGAATTGAATGGTCGAATGATATTTCTGTTGGTGTGTTGAGAAGATAGGAGGCGTGCTCTTTATAAAGGGGTGGGATCAGCGAGAAACCCGCTAGAAACCCTAACTGCCACAGCTAAACAACTGTTCTCCATCAGGGGTCGTGGAGTGCAAATTGGGCCAAAACCTAACACCAACCCCTATGTATCCATCTTAAAGATTGGGCGATTCTTCCTCTTTCTCGCTCATCGAGTTCAACAAGAGTTAGACTAATTAGATACGCTTTCCAAGCAACCGATCACTGCCAATAAATAAGATTGGACTTCAAATTGCATGGTCTTTGAAAATTTGGTGATAACGAGGGTGAATTAAAAGTGTATATCTTTTAATACCTTATTATCGTGGAGGAAAAATTGGACTACAAAGGGATCGGGAGTGGGCCAAACAATATTCAGTATGGAATTGATCAACATTGCAAAAGCTCATAGCTAGGGGCATATCTGTATTTGGCAGAGTACGTGAACATACTCGTAAAAGAAATGATCTTCTCAGAATGTCCTAGGAGGGTCTTGATTGACCAGTGGGCTGAGATGAAGTGGTTTGTGATGAGAGAATTGAATTTGCATAGCTTAGGGATTAAAAAGATGATGTCAAGTTGTCATACCCAAATCGTTTTCTTTCAAAATGTTATATCCAAGTAGTTAATTTACATTCAATGATTTCAACACTTATATGTCATATCATATTCTTGGGAGTGCATAATCTCATAAGCTCGTCAACAAATTTATATTAAATAATTTAATATATGATAAATACATGTGTAAAAAATACATACACATAGGTAACGCCATGGGCAATGAGAGCATGTGCTCGATCTTAGGAACAGATAAGAATTTGCCCAATGATTTTGAGTTGATATCTAATTACAATGTGTGATTACTTTTTAAGTCTCATTAAGTACTTTATCAGTTGTGCACTTGTGATAAAATAAGTAGTTGTTAACTGAGAGATTTTTGGCACAAATAAAAACACGGAGCAAAGTGTATTGTATCATCCATTCTTGGTAAGTCACCATCACAAATGTTACCAACTTTTAATTAAATTCAAACCCATTAACACATCCTTTTTTTTAAAAAAAAAGGCCACAAACCGGTGCTGGAATATTTGGGGCTTGTTTTTTTCGTTGGGAAATAGGGATTGAAAAATGGGTGAAGTTGGTTGAAGTGGGTTAAAGTGGGTTGAAGTTGGTATTTTTGTGTTGAAATTGATTGCAGTTGATATAGTTTTTATATGATAGGTAGAAATTGGTTAAAATAGTGGGTTGAAATTAAATTTTTTTATTAAAGTTCGTGAAGTGAATTGAAATTAGTAAATTAAAATTTACCGACAAAAGAACAAGGCATTAGCCTACAAATTGGCGTATGCATTGTTGAAGTTACAGAAGGATCTTGTCAACAATCAACCAAACCCCCCCCCCCAAAAAAAAATTAGGAAGAATAACGTTAGCCAAAAAGAGCAAATTTAAGTCTAGAAAAGCTTGTCAATTTGGAGAATAACTACACGTTAGAAAAGGATTAGATTGAGAATAATTAAATAGACAACATGTCAAGCATGGCATCAAACATAAATTCCGTGGATGTGGCTATGATCGAGGATTCTTCTTTCGGTCTGCCCAAGCTACAACTTGGTCACTCTCTTTGAATTAGAATTAATTAATTTTTGGTTCTATTTTTTTGGATCTAGGGCCAATCCACATAACCCACTTGCAACGAGCCGACGCAGAGAAACGGTTAACCTTCACAATTTATGCTCTTTGCCTCTCCATGACTCTTGGTTATAGTCCCTTAGAATCAACCTCTTTAAGGACAGGGCTGCCGGTTGAGGTAAGGTTACCTACATCTGAATCTTCTCAGACCCCGCGAAAGCAATACCCACATTAGGAGGTGGTGGTAGTGTTGTTGTTGTTGGGTTATTACACTCTGTTTGAGTGCTTGTTAATGCGATCGTGACGGTTTAGAAGTACATCCAATCGCAAGTCCACCTTGTCCAAGGAGCTGAAGGATCTGCGTCAACATTAATGTCCAAGGGGGTAGCCAACCAAATGAGTTTAGACAGCGAATAATTCCCCAACAGGTGGGTGAATCGATTCATCTGTGTTTTGGTTTCATTGAAAAGGTTTGACACAGGGCGATTATTCCATTGGGTTTCATTGACATATTTAAGTACTTGCAGCTCGCCTTTGGCACACCATGGATCCTCAAGTATTCTCACTATGTGTCCATTCTGGACTTCCCACATGAGGCCGCCTTGGAATTTCTTGGCAGCTTTGAGTTAGCTCAGCCTATCCCGTGATGGATTATGTTCTTTGCAATTATAATATGTTGCATCAATAGGGGAATGAGTTGTTACTTTTTGACAATTTTTATGCAATGGAGTGAGTAATGACCTATCAAACTTTTTAAAAATAGACAGATTTAGGTCATGTTCGATAAAATTAATTATTTATCTAATATATAACGATTCAGGTAGCGGATAACTGTTTATGTAACAGATAATGGTTCTACTTTAACTGTTAGTGGATAATTGTTTGGATGAGCAGTTGAAGCAAATGTGTTCGGCAAACTCAACTGTTGGGTTAGCTGATCAATGTAAATTAACATAAACGAATATAGATAATTTCCAAAGATAAAATTTTCAAAGGGTATGTTTTGTCCAAAAAATATGAAATGCGACTTTTAAATGCTAAAAGTTAATATTAATTTTTCAAAAACCTGCTTGAAACATTAGTCTAATCATTGAGTTACTCTTTAAAAACGCTAGTGTATTAACTTGGCCAACATTAAACGTTGTTCAAAATGTTATTGTCAAACAAGACGTCAATACTCAAAGACAGACATTTACATCATTACCCCTCACAATTGTGCTAATACTAGGGGAACTAAACTAAGAGATGATGGAGCCTCTCTTCCGACATGTTCAAGAGGTTCTATCCATCACCAATCAACTTCAACGTTAATTGTGGAAATTTAAGATAATTTGTTACGTAATGGAACTCTTTCCTGTCTTTTTCTTTTTCAATAGTGCGGAGTTTTGCTTTCTTGCTTGTTCAATTTAAGGTCGTGGTCGGTAATAGCGTTTTGGATAGTGTTTGGTATTTTGATCGGGTCAATATATTAATTAGCTAATTTTAGTGTTCAGTAAACTAGTGTTTTGATTAGTATTTCAAGTAGCGTTTAGCGTTTTAAGCAGCATTTTTGAAAAGCTAATAGTATTAACGTTTGACATTTAAAAGTAACGTTTCATATTTTTGAGTCAAAAAATATCCTTTAAAAATTTTATTTTTGGAAATTATCTATATCCTCTTATGTGAATTTGTATTAATAAGCTAGCAAAACAACTAAATTTACCGAACGCATTAGTTTCAACCGCTCATCTAAACAGCTACCCGCTAACAACTAAATTAAAAATGCTATACGCTATCTAAACAGCTATCTGCTACTTAAACTGCTATCCGCTATCTAAACAGGTAATTTTACCGAACAGGGGCTAAGTATGAACCTTACAGTGGATCTCATATTGAAGGGCATATAAGTTACATCAAGTCTTCAAACATGTAGTATGGTTTGAGCAAACTATTATTATTATTATTATTATTATTATTATTATTATACATACAAAAAGAATATTCTAGATTTCAAGAAGTTTCAAGTGTGTGTATATGTACAGGGAGAGAAAGAGCGCAGATTAGGTTGAAGAATCACCAAACTATGAGATCCCTGTACGTAAGTCTTGGATTCTTAATTATTTCATAGAGAATCTCCTGATCTTCATATGGGCTAGGGCTAAGTCTTGTTTGGGCCCATAAGCTTACTTTTTCTCTATATGTCCGATAAATTGGGATTTGTTGCAATATGAACATACTTTCATCTCTAGACTCTAATGCATATTTAAGAGATTTTTCTGTTTTCACTTTAAAAAGATGTTTTTATCGAAAATCATCTAAATGGACACATTAGATATCATAAGGCAATAATCTTCAACATGTATGAATATAACATGTGTGGGAGAATGGAATAAATCAATATTATTTCTTCTAAGCAATTTGGGTTTTTTTGGGGTTTTTTTAAGGGTAAATGGAGATGTAAAAATCCTTGCAAACAAAAGTTAGATGAATCAAGATATGTAATATCCATTATTGAAAGGGTTTTTCTTTTTGGAAATATTTATTTTGAAAGTTCAACCAACTAATTTAATAAACAAATGAGAACCCCCCCCCCAAAAAAAATCTACATGAATCTAGCAAAATAGTTATATGCTATGCTTATTAACACCACCTCCCCCAATTGAATGTAAATTACTCAGGTTATTATTAAAAATACTCAAAATTAATGAAATTAATTTTCTGTAATTTACGGAAGAGACCTTTATATTTGACCCCTCACAATTTTACTCAAAGGTTTTAGGGATGTTCTTTTCGCTAAGAAATATGGATTGAAAAATGATTGAAATTGACTGAAATTGGTAGAAATAAGTTGAAGTGGATATTTTTTTATTGAAGTGCGTTGAAGTTGGTTGCAATAGATTGATTTTTTATATGATGGGTAGAAATTGATTAAACTAGTGGGAAGTAGATTAAAATTGGTTGAAGTGAATTGAAGTAGGTATTTTCTTAATTAAAATTACTAAAATAGATTGAAATTAATTAAAATAGATAAATTATAATTTACAAATGAAAAGAAAAAGGCCTTAGAATATGAAAGTTAATCGGGACTACTGCATTCAAAAGAATGAAAATATGGATTCAGACACTTTAATGGAGAGATTGGAAAGTGACTTGCCATTGTTTTCATGACGTGATTTGCTTTAATCCATAAAAATGGAAGGCCGCCAGCTAATGCGCCCCCCCCCCCCCCCCCCCCCCGGGGGGAGGCGGCTTTTTTGTCTACTTATCAATTACATATAAACCCAAAAAAGTAGCTATATATACCTGATCTTAAGAAAAGTCGGTTGCATTGTGATGTGAGGATGCTGACTGTGATTGTGAATCGATAATGCAAATAACATAGCGATGCTTAATTGATAAGAATAGGACTGATAAAAAAGTACTCAGATTTGGATACGAATTCAGTTTGAATCCGACGGATTTGAATTTGGGATCGGTTGAACTGAGTTTAGGATCGGTCCCCAAATTCGGGATTCGGTGGTAACCAATTCTGGATCTGAGTGCAGAAATTTGAAATCGGGATCAGACCCATTATCCGATTACATGGTCCAAGGGTTGTTGAAAAAAATTTGCCACACACACACACACACACACACACACACACACACACACACATATATATAAGTTAAAGCCATAAACTTTAATTTTATTTTCAATTGCCCCTTTCCCAAGTCCCTAACTCCTTAACCCTGAGGCTCTCAATCCTTAAAGGCTCACACTTAGTTACTGACACTCCCAGACAATCCACTCCCTCTTTACTCCATCACTTTCTCCCTCTGGAGTGATTGTATCTTTTGATCTGTTTATGTGTGAGCTCTTGGCCCTCTCTGTCTTCTAATTACATATTTGTGTGTGCAACTCTGTCTTCTCTGGCAACCACAAAAAATGGAAATCAAGTATCCAGAGCTAGAACCGGTCCCAACAGGATCCGACACCAAATTCAGAAATATTATAACCGATGCAACTGACTCTGAGATCAGTTCCTCGAATCATGGACCAGGTACCAATCGAGACTGAAATCGGACCCGATTCTATAAAAATGGATCAAATATACCCAATCCTACTCCGGATTAGATAAGAATAAGAATATCCCATTCTTCTCTATTAATACGTGCTTTCCTTGTATACATTGGAGTTTGGTCCACACAAATTGCATGGCTTTGGTCAGAAATGGCAACTGGGCAGGTTGGGCAGAGGACATGTTCCGTATTCCCGTCACTGCTCAGCTTCCCGGCTCTTATCCCCGTCCCGTTTCCCGGCCCCAACGGAGATTTTTACCTGCAAAATTTTCTCCCTTCCTATGTAAAAATCATATTACTAATTAGACCTTAGATGAAAGGTTAACTTGTCTAACAAACTTATCTCAATTAATTGTACAAAACTCTTGTAAATTCCATACAACACAAATCTAACAAATTTCATCAAAGGTTACAGTCTAACCCAAATTAAAGTCCAACTAGTCCATGCAATATAAGTCTAATGTCAATGTATAAATTACACAACCCAACCCAAGTCTAAGAAAGAAAACAGAGATTATACAGTTATGATTTTTTTAAAGTAAATTTACTTATTTAACCTTAGTCTTATTTTCATAAATAAAGAATTTATATATAATTTTAATCATAAGCGAGGATAAGGATGAGTTTTTTCCCCAATTGAAGACGGCGAAGCAGGAATGGGGATGTGAATTTTTCCATGGGCAAGTAAGCGGGGACGAGACTGGGTAAATTTCACCCATCCCCGCCCCGTTTCCCGCTCGGGGATTGAATCCCCTCCCCATCTCCATTGAGGATAGAAATTTTTCTCCAACACAGGACAGGGTCCCAACAGAGATGGAGATTTTACATTCTACTGCCATCTCTAGTTCGGGTGGTATCATAGCAGACAACCGAGTACTATTATGCTTTGAATCATAGTACTCATATGGTTTAACTTTTGTGTCATCACATATATTGATGACCTGTTGTGTCAGATTCACATGTTGGTTGATAGCAATTGCCATCCATCATAAATGTTGGCGTTGTTTTTCTTTTTTCTTGTCCCTAAAAGAGACAGATTCTATTAGAAATTATTGTAGTCCATTTGAGGTTAAACTCTGTTAGTATAATACAAAACTGAAAGTGTAATATATTATGCATACATGCTTCTTTGGACATTTTTGTGCATATATACACACATGTATAAAACTGTTAAGAACAATTAGGATTCAATGAGAATTGTGTATAATTTTTAGTCTCTATTAATTGTTTTAGCTTGATTGTTGATGTTTATACCACGGATAGGAAAGTTTGCGAGAGATGATGTTAGAAGTAAAAAATTTGAGGTGCATAACTTCGCAAACCCAACAAAATCATCAAAGTCCTCGACTTTTTGACCACAGATGTATGAAAAAAAATCAATGGAGGGAGAACTTGTGTGAGTGTATCAATAATGATGTATGATTGATGCAAAAGATGATCCATGTTATAACATCATGACTTCCTGTGTATATGGACAGACTTAACAATAACATTCTTTTATATTTTGGGGGGAAAAAAACAATAATATTCTCTTACGGACCTATTTTAGCCAATCCTTTTTAGGTCTATCAAATCTTTTATAATGTCGAAATCATATTCTCGTTTTGAAGTGCGTAAAATTATATGGTATTTGTAATTGTTTTTAATTGACAATTAGTCTAAAGGTCACATTCAAATGTTCGTCCACTATAATTTTTGTGGGTCTCGTGGAATCAGCCTCTCTACGGGTAGAAATGCCGGTAGAGGTAAGGCTGCCAACATCTGGATCTCCCCAAACCCCGCGAAAGTGGGACCCACTCTGGGAGGTGTTGTTGTTGTTGTTGTTGTTGTTGTTGTTGTTGTATATGTCAAATGAGAATTAAAAACCACATATTCATTTATTGGTATTTATATTCTTCATCTAAGTCAATTTTGATTGTCAAGACTTTTGCAATATCATTTATGCGGCATTTATACATTATTTTTAAAAACACTAGTTCTTGCCTTATAGGATTGCTAAAGTCTTTTTCTATAAATTCATTTTCATCCGATAGAAAATTACCTTTCATGTAAAGCTTCGTTATAATTATGGTTACGATAATTATATAATAGTGTAAGTTGAAATTAATCATGCACGTCTTTTAAAAGCATATACATACGACATTCCTTTTTGTCTTTGAAAAAAAATTTAAGGGAAGAAATTAAGTTTTAGGATGAAGATTTTTTTGATAAAACCAAGACAAGCACATCTCTTTCAAAGGAGGCAAAGGGGGTTAGGATTAAGATACTTGGATAATTGCTTGATTGTTTCTTTGTCTGCTTAATGTGTTGCTGTTCCCTGATCCCTACTGCTCTCTAGGCGCCAGGCGCAAACAGACGGAAACGCTGTACACCCACCGGTCAGTGGTCACGTTATCAAAAATCTATTAAAATTTTCCATAGATAGATAAATAAATAAAGAAAAGAAATTTTAGATGATAATATATTGTACTTAAGGGATATTGAACGATAAAGCCTTCAACTTTAAATTTGGATATCTGTATATTTTGTTATAGGTCTATTTATAGTTTATGTACTAAGATTGATTTCGAAGGTGTTTTTACTGAGTGATGTAAGTGTATATTCAACATGTGTAATTGTATATATCTAGAAATCAAAGCCTATGGTAGGAGGTAAAATTTTGTTAACAAATCACATGGTGCATGTGTAAAAACATAATATTTTTATTTGGCCAATTAGGAGCTATCAGGTGTAAAATTGGCTTTGTTGAGCCCATTTAATTGGAGTTAAATTATGACCAATCAAAACTTGTCACGTGTTATTATTGATGCAATAAATAGAAGTTATCTCTTTATTTTTTTATTTAAAATAAAGAGATAATGCTTAAATTATGGGCCAAAGCCCAAAGCCCGAAGTCCGACTCAAAATCCTAACTTGGGAGCCTAAACAAGGGTCCTCTCCCTCATTCTCAAATGAAGCTTAGAGCATGTCGAGGGGATGGCTCGCACGAAGAGAGAAGGGGGCGCGAGGCGCCTCGGGGCATCCCAACAGCTCGAGCTCGTAGCTCGATGAGCCGCTATAGGGTGCTTGCGCCCCATCTAGCTTCTTTTTGGCATTTAGCACTCCAAAAACGACGTCGTTTTTGAGCGCCAACTTCCTTTTTTTTTTTTTTAAACTTCTAGTTAAGGGTCGAAAAAAATAACGTTTTTCTTTTTTGACCTCCTTTTTTTTAAAAAAAAAAACCAAGGCCTTGAGGTCTTTTGTAAAGCCCAACTATAATTGTAGGCCCACAACTTGACATTTTTTCTTAGCTTGCCTTTCATGCTATATTATAACGGTACAAAGTTTGAAAATTTGCTCAAATTGGCAATGTGAGCCTTCCCAACTCCAACCATCCAACAAAACCCATATTTATACAATGACAAGCTTGTAACCATCTTCTACTCCATCAATGTGGGAACATAAATAAATTTCTTATTTCTCTTCTTCCCCATTACTTTGTACTTGTAATTTTTTCTATTAGATTATAGTAATTTATGTTATTAAAATCAAAATATATTTTATTCAACAAATATATAAGTTAATATTCTCTCTCACTTTTTCAAAATGCATTGAAATGATTTTTTTTTTTTCATATTAAGATTTTTTATTATCTTTTAGGGGCCAGTACGAGGAAAACGATACCGATACAAAATGTACCGTTTCACTAGAAAATCGATACATAGTCCGGTACAATATTTATAATTTTGGCATAAGGAAAAACTGGGTACGGGTTTATTTTGAGTGAAATTTTTTTTAATTGAAACTCTTGTGTTTTTTTAAAAAAATTATGACCCTTTAATTAGTTGTGTTACCAAATTATTATGTGCACATTATTTTTTCCAAAAATAATTAAACCAAAACCAAAAAAAAAAAAAAACTAAACTAATTAAATATGGTTAGGTATGGGATCCATTTGTATTATTTTATTTAGTGAGCTAAAGTAGTGAGATTTTCATTGGAGAAAGTGAGGATTGTGAGGTAAAAAATTGAAGACAGAGTTGATGCGGCAGTGGTAGGCCCCATTGGTGAGCCAAAAAACTGGCCCGGTATTGAGGGTGGTCTTAGCATTTCGTATCTTCTACCAGTTCTAGAGCTCAAACTATATATGACATCCAGTTACGAAGTAACAAAGATTAAAGTCAGCTAGTTCAATAGTTTTTCCAATCTCAAATTGAAGTCCATTTCAGAGTTTTTTAATTGATTATACATTAATCGATATCAAGCAGTCACGCCCTCAAGTCAATTTAAGTCACTAGGATATCGAATAAGAGGAACACTTCAATTGTATTCAATTCAGAGATTGTACTCATATATACAACATCAATACAAAATTAAATTTGTTTTTCAATTTCTTATCTAATTTATTTTAGGCTTGAAATTTGTGTTTATACCTATATCATACACCCAAGAGTATGTACTCTCGAAAATCACATAAGCGAAATATATAATAACTGCTCATATGACAAATACATATTAAAAAACTGTATATATATGTGGTATGAGTACATATTCTCGGATGTATATAATTGTTTGCCCTATAAATTTTTTCCATTTTAGATATATATAATTACATAATATATATTATTGTAGATTGTTACATTATGTCGATAAAATAAATTCAAATTTAGTTTTAGTATAATAAAGATAGTAAAAAAGCTAACAGGGCAGTGGGTGAATATTTAAGTCTGAAGTTAAAAGTACACTGTCCAATAGTCAAGTATAATATATTATCGGCTAAAATTCTTAAATAAAAGCGTATACAATCAATTGGTTTTTCATATGCCCTCCTTTATCGTTTTTTCTCACCTCTTTTGTCCTCGACACTCTCTCTCTCTCTCTCTCTCTCTCTATCTGGTTTTTGGTGTTTGTTGAGCAATTGAATTGATGGAGTGTTCCCCAAACCTACCCCCAATTTGATCCCTTACCTCTTTTTCCTCGCCATTCCTTCTTTCTCTCTCTTAACCGATCATTCAACCATCTCGATTCTATCCGCTAAATGTGTTGACTCGATCGATTCGAGTTGAATTTCTGCTGATTTCATCTGTGATTGTATCTTGTGGTTGTAGAAATGTCGAATTCAAACGATTAGGTTTTGATTGGTATTTGTATAGTTTCACTTCGTGTATATATTTGAGTCAATTCAGATCTTCAGTTATTGTTTAGGGTTTTCGATTTTTTTCCTCTCCGATTGTCGTTCTCGATTGTTGGATATGCATATTGACGAATTGGAAGGGGAGAACGAGGTGTTGGGTGGTGAATCGGAGAATCCTTGTGTCAAATATGATGATGATCATAGGGTTTCTGAAAAGGATGGGAAGCTTGTTGATTGGGATACCAAAAGGGTGCTGATCGGAGCCGGTGCTCGCGTTCTTTTCTACCCTACTTTGCTCTACAACGTTGTTAGGAACAAATTTCAGGCCGAGTTCCGGTGGTGGGATCGGATTGATGAGGTACAAAAAGTTTGAATTTTTGGTAATCAATATAAGCTTTAATCCTTGCTTTCTGTGGTTGATTGTTAGTGATTCATCTTTTCTGCATGTTTTGGGTGATTTTCTTGAACACTTTATGTTTATATCTATTAGGAAATGTTAATTATATTTCATGTGTACATCTCCTAGGCTGTGTTGTGTTTGTCCTCTTTGAATTGTGCTAGGATTCTAATTTAAAGCTTACAAAATATAGTGGATGAATTGTTCAGTGTTTACAAGGGTGAAATTGCGGTGAGCAAGCACAGCCCTTATGTCAAATGAAAGCCTCACTATATTGGAAAGTCGTGACCATGATTGCTTTTGAGTTGTTTGCTGAACTTCGGTTATTGGATCGAATGATTTCAAATGTTACAAGATGTATATGTCCCATTGGTTGCTTGTTGTCCGGCAGAAATGGCAAGTGTAATGGTGAATTGGTGTAGACACGCCTTTCCTGCATACTGATAACTTTGGAAGGGATTTGATCATTTGGTTCACCTTGTTGTGTTCCTTTCTCATCCTGTCCGCCAAGTATAGATTTATTCAGTGAAGACCAATATCATTCAATACATGATCTCATGAGCCGCAAAAGTCATTTGCATAATTTCCATAATGCCTTGTACCATCAATCAAAATTAAGTTTAGGCGTAGCCAAGTCCCAATCATTGAAAATTTGATATTTTCATTAGTTGTAAGCAAAGGTAACCAGGTGTAAGCTACATACTTCAGGATCTCCTTAGACTGTGACAGGATTTACACTAGGAGTAGCAGCAGCAGCCGCAGCAGTTGTATTGATTGTAAGCAGAGGCACCCTACTTGATAAATGATATATACAATTCAGATTTTTTTTTCCCCATTGTGATTGTCATATAAACTTTGTGGTTTGAGTCTAGTGATGCTTATTATAATATTACAATTATCTATCATGTTTAATCGTCTGACTCCTAATTTGGTTCTGTTTCTTCGGATGTGATTTATTCTGCTTCAGTGGGGGTTTGCTTTTCATGTTGTCTTGCTAGCTTGCGTGTGGCCTATGATCACTTGAGTAGTTAGAAACTGTTCACCAAATGAAAAATTTGAAGACTTGGATAAGGTGTGCTTAAAATAATGTTCAGTTTATGGTTAGCTTCTTCTGGTCCCTAACATTTGAGTATTCAGTTCGTGCTGCTAGGTGCTGTTCCATTCCCCAGTGATGTTCTACGGTTGAAGGAGTTGGGTGTTGGTGGAGTTGTGACTTTGAATGAGCCTTACGAGACTTTGGTTCCCACATCCTTATATCAGGTAGGTGGTTGCATACTTGCATATTAGATTGGGATCTGGTGTTGTGTTTATTGGCAGAATAAATGTTCCTTAGTATTTTGAATTATTTCCTTCGTGATCTCCGGTTAATGGTCTTTTCTTTGTTCTTAACTGTGGAGCCAAAACTTCCAAAGCTCACAGGGAAGCTGTACCCTAAAATATTTTCGAAAAGCATGCAGTACAGAGATTTTGTTAATCTCACCCTCCATAACATATCTCCACACTGTCAACCCCCCTGCTCTGTATCAATCTCTGATTGGCTTTGATCAACTGAGAGGAGGAATACAGAGATGTGGCTTATAGCAGATATAACATGATTTCCCTTTATTGCTCTGTCAAACCTCTCTGCTTTCAGTTCCCTTTTGGCATTTATTCCAATCACTGACTCTATTCAAAAAGAGATTTCCCTTGTTCCTAATTTGGGTTCTCGGTGGACTATGCATTTGTTCTTTGTTGTGATTAGTGCAGTCTTCAATCGGTTTCTGATGTTTTTGATCAGGTGTTCTCTAGGGCAATGGTCATCTGATAGATGCACTGATTTTTGACTGGAAGTTCTTTTTGCACTGCTTTATTTGATATCTTTTGGTGTCTATGTTGATGAGGACAATGACCACTAACAAGGTTGCATTGTTCAATGATAGGCTCATGACATTAATCACTTGGTGCTTCCTACCAGAGACTATCTTTTTGCTCCATCGTTGAATGATATATGCCAGGCTGTCAATTTCATTCACAGTAAGCTCCTTTGGAAGTTCTGCGTACTTCGGGTTTGTTGTGTTCAGTGTCGAGATTTGTGAGTTAATTAATTGAAGTGCAATCTTTTCTGGGTTCCCATATCTTAATTCAGAGAATCCTGGACTGAAGTGTCCGTAGAAGGGACGTTGGGGCTTCTGCTTGTCTTCTTCTTCGCAGATAGTGATTTCTGCTGAACTAAAACCATTTCTTATCCTTTTTAGGAAATGCATCTCGTGGTTGTATGACCTATGTTCACTGTAAAGCTGGTCGTGGCCGTAGCACAACCATCGTCCTATGTTACCTGGTTTGCAATGCATACTACTGAAGTTTGATGGTCTTACTTTCCAATGCATTGTTTTGACCTCTCTTTGCCTTGCAGGTGCAACACAAGAATATGACTCCTGATGATGCATACGGCTACGTGAGGTCCATCAGGCCAAGGGTTCTGCTTGCCTCTACCCAGTGGCAGGTAAATTGAACCGGACTTTTGCCTTATCTGATGTTTGGCATCTGCTAATGTGGCACATGCCAGTTATACCTGGTGAGACTGACCCAATTCCCAGTTAGGATGTAGTCTTCCCTAAAACTGACCAGAAATGAGGGAAGCCAATTTTGACCAAGCCTTAACACAGGTAAATTGGCGTCACATTTACCTTACCAATATTCATTCTGTTTTCTAACCAACGCTCATTGGATGACGAACTGACAGTCAATCCAATCATAGAATGTAATGAGACGACATTCAAGCATTACTTCCCTCCTAACCTGTTAACCTGGCCTTAACATTAGGTCACTTGTAAATCGTTCTCCTCTTTTCCCCTTTTTTGGGGAGTTTTTTTTTTTGGGTTTTTGGGGGGGGGGGGTGTCTTTGGTTCGAAATTGCAATGGGTTTACATCACGAATAAACCCTGTGTGGGACTGAGTTTTCAATTTGTAATGTCATATGTTAGGAAGGAATTGACATCAAGCGGCGTAGCCATATGAGGCTTATACAAACCAATGGGAAGGGGTCGGTTTGACTATCATTGGGATTAGTGAAACCTCTCGTCATGTGATTCCAGGTCAAAAAACATTATAATGATTTTCATTTCCTAATGTTGTGTGTTTGGGTTAGCTTACAAATTAGAGCAGCTGATGCCAGGCTGTATGGCATATGGGGTTTACATAAGCCCCCTTTTGGGGGGGGGGGGGGGGGAGGAGTGGTGTAATCTTGAACATCCAAGGGAGAGGTGAAACCTGTTGCTATGCAATTCCAGGTGGAAAAAAAAAAAAATTCAAATATTCAGTATTAAACAAGTGATTCCATTCCCCATGCTTGGAGAAGAAAGCATGAACCATGTATCCCTAATGCTTTGTCTCATTGAGTCTGCTATTTTGGAAGTTATTCTGCATCATGGTCAAAAATAATGAAAGGCTGCTCTTGTCACCGACTGTAGGCTGTTAATGATTACTACAATTTCAAAGTGAAGAGCTGTGGCTTGAGTCTCAGAAATGATCTTGAGCTTAGAAGCTCGGTGCTTCCTTCTGTGGGCAACTTGTTCGAATTTGACGATTGTTCTGTCGTAGTTGTAACCAAATCTGATCTTGATGGTTATGATCCGGGTCACGAGCCAAGTGTTGGCGGCAGTCAAATACTGGCAGATCTGAGTGTGATTTACAAGGTGCGTGTTGCTGGTCAGGCGGCTTTGGCCAGGTTTTCCTGCCTGTGGCTCCGCTGCCACGCAGAGCAGAAGATTGTGGAAGAGCAGCTTCGCAGGAAGGGTAGCTGCACCATTAGGGCAGACCAGATAAATGGCAGCCTTACCGTTGACATCCATGTGTATTGAGTTGCTCATGTATTTGCTTCAAGAATGTTTAATACTACAATGCTTTCAATTTCCAGCTGCCATGGTATATATGAGAAGGCTAATAAAAATTCTGGGTTTATCTTGGTCATCGTGGTTTGTCCTTGTAAATTTAGCTATTTTATATGCAGGAGTTAGGGTTCACTCATTCTTCACAAAGCCTTTTGTTTGGTTTTCCCGATATGGGTCATCAGGAATGAGTCATCAGGACGCATTGCAAGATTGCAAGATTTAAATGACCCAAACCTAAACTCGATTTGAAGGTGTGGAGAAACCTAATATTTCACTTCAATATTTGACTAGATTTGCGAGGAGTCGCTCTTGGTTTCTTGCTATACAACCCCGGATTATAGATAAACTATCGAAACTGGCGAATAATTTGTATAAGCCCTCGTGTAAGCCTTAAGTTCAAAATTTCCAATATGGTCGACACCCTCTTGAACCCTTGCTAATGCTGGCCAATTTCTGGATGTGAAGCAGGTGCCCGAGCCACCAAGGGAATAGTCATGTGGATGCCAATTAGTACAGTTGATAAATCTTTAGAAGTTGCTATATGCCTTAATCTGAATCTCACATATATCGACCCTTGTACCTCACACATGTCAAAAATAAAAATATACTTATCTTCCCAATGTATGGTCTAAACTTTCATTGTATTGATAATGAAATCGAGGGTGTAAATTAAAGGAAAACTAGGACATAATCCAAAATCTAATTATAAGTACAGTTCCAATATGTTGGGCACTCTTTCTGCTCCTTATAGGCGAAAAAGGCAGCCATCAAAGATGTCAACCACTCCGCACCCGCTGGACTACAAAAATTCTTTGATGCACCCCAAAAAAAGAGTTAATTCTCTCCTGTAGGGAGTTCACTGCTTGATTAACCAAAGCTAATTATACTTCGTTCTCAAAAAAGTTAATTACAAAGGAACTTAAAAAGATATAGATATATATATATATATATATATATATATATATATATATATATAATATATATATATGTATATACACACACATAATACATACAGACATACATATATACATATATATATATATATATATATATATATATATATATATATATATGTATGTATATACACACACACATACATACATACATATACATATATATATATATATATATATATATATTATATATATATATATATATATATATATATATATATATGTCACAAACATATATATATATATATATATATATATATATATATATATATATATATATATATATATATATATGTATGTGTGTGTGTATGTATGTATGTGCGTGTGTGTGTGTGTGTGTGTGTGTGTGTGTGTATATATATATATGTATGTATATATATATATATATATATATATATATATATATATATATATATTATAATACATGAAATTGGAATTCTTAAATTGAGATTGCTACTAGTCAAGTTCTAAAAATAAAAAACCCTTAAACTTTTGGTCAATGTAGGAAAATGTCCCTTAATTTCAAAAATGAGGTAAATACCCCTTGATTTAATTGAGTTACTTTACCAATTTTATCTTTTTGTGTTAATTGATGATGTGACTTTCCTAAAATGTGATATGGCAAGATTTGAAAAGAAAAAGGCACATAAGCATGTTCTTGCATAAATAGATTAAATAATTTGTCCAAAAAAGTTAAATAGTCTACTTTACACAATTATATTCAGTGACAAAATATCATAAAGACATATGGATTATTCGTTTTCTTTTTTTCGTTTTTCTATAAAATTATTTCATAGACTTTACTCGAAACAAATTGAGGATTTCGTTCCCATCAGTCGAGCACATCACATTCTCGCATCACCTTTTTGTTTATTTTTTTATACTCTCTTATTTCTTGATAATTTTTCCACCTTTCTTAAAAAATACTAAAATTTTTGTTTTTGTTTTTTTAGAAAAATGCTTGTGTTTATAAGATTAATTAAAAATAAATTTCTTATGAAAATTTAAAGTGTGGTATGCTACGCTCTAGAAATTAGATCATATGTAGTTCATTATCCCTTCCTTCTATATAAAAACAATTATATATATTAATTTTGTGTATTATAATTGCCCCCAACATGATTTAATTTGATAATATGTAAAATAATTTTTGGAGAATTCATATTAGCCGTACAGATAAAAGGGTTACATCAAAAAACATATTTTGTTAAAACGTTTCTATGTGTAAGTTAAATTGTCAAGCTAAATAATATTATGAGAATGAAATGAAAGACTTAGATCTTCCTAGTTGATCTCTTGGGCCGGTTTTTATATTAAAAGTGGAGGAAAAAAATTGACTTTATTTATTGTTGGCCTAATCACAATGTGGGGAAAAAAAATATGATGCATTACATTGTTGGATCATATATAATACTTTTTTTGGGTTACTACTAGGAAAACCAAAGTTAATAGTTAATTTGGTTGGTTTTTAGTAATAAAAAAATAATATTTGACACAAAATACATTAAATTAAGCTACGTCGTTTTAACAAGCCATGTCATTTTTTGTTTAATTTGCCACATCATTAACTAATAAAAAGAACTAAGATGGGAAAATAAAGTCAAGGGGCATTTGCCTCATTTTTAAAGTTGGGGAGTACTTAGCACCATTAACCAAGAGTTTAGGGTAATATATTTTGGGAACTCGGCTACTAGTCACATTAATTAAATAGCCTATACAGCCTAATCTACATAAATGTTGCTTCATTCTAATCGCGACAATTTAGTGATAACTAACACTGATTTATCTGATTTAAAAAAAAAAACACTGATTTATAAAGAAGATGTGAATGACAAAAATGCCCTCTGCATGCAATATAGAAGCCGAGGTTGCCGAACACCCCTATTTACAAATTCCCGCTACTAATTTGGCCTTTGTGAAAAAATGGATGAAGTTCATCAAGAGGCTGAAGGTGCTCCACAAGTGAGGCTCGTTCTCTTGTTTACTATCACATGAATTTGTTTAATGTTAATGGTTCTTGAATCTTGATCATGATATGTTGAAGTGCATTGTATGATGAGCATGATTATATTTATGGTTCTTGATCATTGTAATTCGTGAAATGTTCTTGATTGTTTGATAGATCAACGCGGGTCGTCAAACCGTTTCTTGATTTTATGATTAATAATCATTTCTTTTGGCAGATTGGTTCGCTCAATGCAGCGGAGCAGACAGAGCTGAACACAGATTGGCAGAAACTACAGCAGCATTTTTCAGAAGACTGGAACACTTTCTACGGGTGGTCGCTGGACAGAAACCTAGTGAGTAATCGAGTACGGAATCTTGTTAATGACAAACCAGTAATGTGCTTCGCTTTCTTGGGTGTTTTACACTGGGATGCTCACAACATTAGTGTTATCTTTGACATGGTTGACACATTCAATGAGAATACCTTAGAGAGTGAGTTCTTGCACTACTGTCACTTTGATACCGAAGGGGATGCAAGAGTGCGATCGATCTTCATAATTAACAAACTAAACTCCGCGATTCGGTCTTCGGGTTCGAGTCTGAGAAAGCATGGTCTTTGGCCTCTTGTACTTGCTGGTTATTGGTAAAAACAGGCTGGCTCTGGTGCCAAGACTACTTGTTGGGTTGTGTTTTTCGTCCTCAGTCTGCACAATTTGTCGACCATGAAAACATTATGGCAACCCGTCTGGTGGACTATCTGGTCGCAAGGAGTGAGATGAAGGAGCCAACTGCAGCAACCAAGACCTTTATGTCGCTCCTGTATGCGAAAGTCGTGGCACGAATAAAAGGAATGGCTGCAGACATTCATCTGTGGGGCCCTTGGGTGTTTGAACTTCTTCCTCGGTTGCTTAATTTGCATCTTGAGCTACTGCAACATTATGAGCAGGCAATGCTACTTTTGCAGCTTCTATGCAGCGTAGAGTACAGGGTACAAATGAAGTGCCTTGCATTGATGGAGCTCCATAAGAACGACTATGTCCAATCCCTTCAAAGAAAAGGCCCACATCTGGCTGCGTTACTGTGGAAAAGGGCCATAAAATCAGTAGCCAAGTTCACTGAGCAATTGCCTAATCATGACAAACAACAAATACGGCAACTTGTCTCTGATGTATTTGATGGTATGACTTGAGGATAACATCCCATGGCATCAAGCTCAGTTGAATGTTTTCAGTGAAGACCCTTTTTTTTTTTTTTAACATTCTTAGATGGATCTTTGTTTGACAGTTTTGAAATCTCTCCTTTGTACTGTTGGAATATCAAGCAAGAGCGGCAACAACACACAGCAACAAGAAATTAGTTGCTTGATTTGTTAGAAGTTTGTCATGCTGATGTAAGCAAGTTAGTTAGGATATTCTCTTTCTTTCTTACAGCCTTTGTATATATAAGGATGATCATATAATGTAGAGCACACACTTGGTATTCAATTCAATGAAACAGTAATATCCTCAATCTCCCTCTGTTCTTCTCTGTCTGGTTCTTGTCCACCAACAACAATGGAGGTCAATGACCAAAGCCTGGTTCTCTCCTGATATGGAGCTTTTCACCTGTACATCTCTGTATTTCAAAGGATTTAACCTTGGTCGAACTGGACAGTGGTATGTAAAGGACAATAAGTTGACTTGCATGCAGTTAAACTACAATCAGTAAGAATGTCACGAACGTATTTTATTTGATGTTGAGTCGTACCAAGAGAAGTCCTGGCAATATCAAGGCCGAAGAATACCAAGCAGGTCTTAAGTCTTTGATAGAGCTGGTAATGAATATATTTGAGTCATTTGACAATCATAGAAGGAAAATGGATTTGTATGTGTTCTGTCGAAAAGAGTTTTTGACAATAGGTTGTATCTCCAAATTTTCTGTATTACTACACATTTGAGTTGATTGTATGGACACAATGGGATCTTTCGTGCCTCTTCCATCAATACAGACATGAGCTTTGGAACACATCAACATTGGAAGTCCTTTTGGTTCTCAAAAGTGTTCTGATTGAAAATTGTGAATGATCATGAGGCATGCTTGCAGAGTTTGACATGTTGTACGCCTATGCGATGTATTCTTTTTTCAAGATTTTGAACTGCTATATTGCTGCTTTTCCCCTCACAATTCATCTGCAGCAGCTCAGGGAAAGCTTTGAGTGTTGATTTGTGAATTGTGCTTTATTATTGGAGATATGATTTTGGTCATTCTCTGGATTACTGATATACGACGCTCTAAGAGCAATTCCCACACCTAAACAAATCACACAAGAACTTTTCGAAAAACTCAATAATTTAATTCATTCAAGACTTCAAGTGTGCCTTTTCCCAATGCGCGAGTGTGTTTATATAGGAATCAATACAACTAAAAAAGGAATAGAAAATATATTCGAAGATTACGATAACTAAAAATAATCTAAGAGATAAAAAGATAAGATTTTATCCTA
The DNA here is from genome assembly GCA_029747015.1 of Carnegiea gigantea. Classification (NCBI taxonomy): domain Eukaryota; kingdom Viridiplantae; phylum Streptophyta; class Magnoliopsida; order Caryophyllales; family Cactaceae; genus Carnegiea; species Carnegiea gigantea. The sequence goes on along the minus strand of JAKOGI010000100.1, from coordinate 943,600 downwards.
AAAGATAACCTACAAAAGTAATAAATTATAAAAATACTTCACACATGCCAATAGTAAGATATATCCATATCTTCTTAATTCTCCTTTATCCTTATCATGCGTCATTCCTGCTTGGTTAGAAAAAACTTGTCCTCGAGTTTTGTACAGCGGTAGAAAGAAGGAATCCAAGTAAAGAAACAACTTCACTTCACTCCACAAATGAAAAAACTGTAGGGCTTTCAACTTCTCCGAGAAAAGTAGCAATGCAATGAGCGGATGTAGCTTCTTTCCAACTAAAAGCTCTTTAGGGATAAACCAATCAAAGTGCCCATATTATAGTCTTGATATCTCCACATGATAAAATTCTGGACACCAAGACCAAAAATCTCCAAAATTGGGCAGTGTCTTACATTCATATGTAGCATTTTGAGACTCCCCATCAGCATTTTTGAATCCTATGCGCTCCTCATTCGAACCCTTTTTAATTTCATTCTCCTTGATTTGTGTAATTTCATCTATAGAGGAAATAATTTGTTGAAGTGGGATCCGAGACGCACATGCATCCAATACCCTTTGACTAGTAACTTGTTGACTCGATAGAGTATGGAAATAAGAAATTCCAACAAAAGGTCATCTGCTTCAGTGAGAATACCCACGAGAATGGACTTTACATATGCAAGAATCATAAAAGAATGATTATCTTTAGGGGATGCTAACAGATGATGGAAAATGTCCAAGACAAGGGCATCACATTCAAGATCTAACAGCACCACATAAGACTTAACTCTAGACATGGATTCAAGTATGCGACGTCTCTTATGGTATGATTTGCCATCACTATCAGGTAGGAATCAGGTAGGGCTTCAAAAGATGACACGATGACTTGAAAGGCTTTCTTCATCAACTCGTCTTCAAAAGGGGGATTTGGTGCTGCAATTTGAATGAGTTCAGAAAGACAAGAAGCAAGAGATATCTAAATATCAATGTTTGCATGATTAACAAGCACTTCTGAGGTTAAGATGCCTTTTAGGGTCACTAGGGCACCTTGTATGGATGTTGGAGGGTTTTGGTATAATTGAGCCAAAAGGCTTTCGAGTTTTTCCAACAATTCAAGGAGTTGTTGGAAGATGGCAGAGAAGTACACAATTCATTCCCAACTTTGAATAGTTGATTTGGAAGATCTTGTTTCAATAACCATGTTGGTTTTAGCAAAACCATGATTATGTCATAAACCAGCAAGCAACATAAGATGAGACCATATTCGGCAGCCAACAGTTGCAGGAAACAGCGACAAGAACAATGGGAGAGTGATCAGCAAAATAACCACCGTGAATGGCTTTCAGCAAGGAGTAGGCCGGCTATGGTGGGACAGCATAGTCAAATGTGTTTTCAGCACTCCCAGTTGAAGGCCAAAGGAACAGAAGTCCTTCAATTGTGAGCAAAAGATCAGTTCGCAATCTAGGGTTAGGGTTCGCGATTGGACCCAAACAATTGAAGGACGAAGTACACCAATTTAATTCAATTGTTTTAGGGTTTTGGGATGAAATTAGGTGGTTAACGCAGGAGTGAAATCAATTTGGGATGAATGTGAAGGATTGAACATGGATTTGGGGTCTAGGGTTTCGGGTAGTTAGGGTTTTCGCGAACTGGATTGATGGAATTGGGCTTTCTAGGGTTCCGGCAAGAGGCCGGTGGCGAAGAAGGCTTGGTGCTGGTCGAACGGAGGTGGCGACCGAGGGTAGGTGGTGTGTGATGGTGGACGTCGCGTCTGGTGGTCGTTCAAGAGAGTGGAGGAGTGCACGGCTGGGGTTTTGTTTCGGGCATTAGGGATTTGACGGTTCTGTGGGATAGCCGGTGGCAGTGGAGGTCGGACGGCCGTTGGCCGCAGGTGGCGACCTCCGAGTGGTGGTCGAAGGTGGTGGTGGCCGACGGGAGGGGTGGCGTCGAAGCTGGCAGCGAAGGTTTAGGGTTTTCTGGTTTTTTTCTTTTTGTTTTTTGGGTTTTTTCCTTTTTTTTTTTTTTGCTGATTCAGGTCGCAATAAACAGCATTGCAGCGGTTTAGATTGATTGGCTCTGATACCAATTTGATGTAGGATGCTCTAAGAGCAATTCCCACACCTAGACAAATCACACAAGAACTTTTCGAAAAACTCAATAATTCAATTCACTCAAGTGTGTCTCTCCCCAATGCACGAGGGGGTTTATATACGAATCAATACAACTAGAAAAAGAATAGAAAATATATCTGAAGATTACGATGAGATTACGATAACTAAAAATAATCTAAGAGATAAAAAGATAAGATTTTATCCTAAAATATAACCTACAAAGATAATAAATTATAAAAATACTTCACATATGTCAATATTATCTTCTTAATTCTCCTTTGTCCTTATCCTGCATCAATTACATTTCATAAGTCTGTTTCCTGCAAAATGAACTGATGAGGGAGCCCTTGGTAGCTTTAGGTGAAAATGAATGGCCGCAAAGTATTTCTTCAATCTGTCACTGGAACTGTTTTGCAAAACCATTGTCCGAGTGGCCTTTTTATTTTCAGGGATGACTTGAATGTCTTCAGGCTTTTGTAAAAGTAGCAGCAAATGCATAGCAATCACGTGTCAAATAAGAATCAAACTTGAAAGGCAAAATGTAAAACAAAAATTGGCTGTCATTGAAAAGAATGCGTTGTTTCTTTCGATGATTTTGTACTCATTACTTGTCATTTTATCAGGTGAATTCAATGGTGGAATCGAATCGAACTTACTGCTAATGCAAGGCCAGTCAGCCTGTACCACTAGCATATTTTCCTTACATGTTGGCAACATAAAAATGACATTCTGCCTTAAAAAATAGTCATATACTTGTATGGTGCAATATGTCATGCTTTTTTTATCCGTTCTATTGGTCACAAATTGAAGATATAAAATTCATTTTTGCCACTCGTCCCTTTGTAGCCAAAGTTTGGCATATGGCTATACAGGATGGTTGGATCCCCCAACATCCCTTCTCTAACCCTCTGGTCACAATTCAGGATGCTTTGCACAATCAATATATTGGTCATATGGCTAGTATTTCACGAATTGTTGTGCTCTCGTGGCGCATATGGAAGAGTTGTAATGCCACTATATTCCATAATGATCCCCCAATCCTATAAGTTCACTCGTTTTGGCAAAACACAACTGGGCGGAATGGCAGCAACGTCACCATTCTTCTCAACATTACCATCTATCATCTTACAAGCCATGTCACTTGGTTTCCATATCCAAGACAACCTGTTTAATTGGGTGGGAGTCTCCTTCAAGTGGCTCCATCAAAATCAACTCTGATGATACTCTACCTTAAAAGGGAGTGACACTGAATCCTACGCAATTGACCATGAGGTTTCATTCAAGCAAGCAACAAATTCACGGACAATGCTCTAAAGCTACTATCGTGCAAGATAACATTAAAGTAGCCTTATAGGCAGGATTTACTCATATCCAAGTTGGGGGTCATAACTAACTTAGTTATCCAGGTCGGTTTTAGAAACCATTTACACTCTATGAATGATTCTAATGTTAGTTCATGACATACAAGCTATGCTTCCATTGTTTTCATCTTTCTCTATGAAGCTTTTTTTTTTTTTTTTTTTTTTTGGAGAAGGTAATATAATAACTGATTGGAAGGTCAAACTAGGGTGTGCTATAAGGTCTAAAGTTTCCTTTACATCATCTCCCTTGCATGAGATTTCTTATATACTCACTGATGACAGCATAAGTAGAACCTTTAAGAGAAGGGTTGTCTAATGTTCTGTGTACTTAACTATTTATCATTTCAAAAAAGTTAAAAGAAAATCTAACCTTGACAAGGAAAGGACAAGCTTTTTTGATATCAAGTGTCTTACCCAACATATCTTAACTATTTTTCTGTCCAGCCGTCCACCATGTCATTTCTCTTTTGCCCAGTCAAGGCATGTTGTAACTTTTAAATTATTTATTAGCTGAGAATTAAATCTTTTTTTATTTTTTATTAATTTTAAGCTTATCATGATTAAAGTTGAAACCTAATTAACAAAGGTTTCTTATCCACTCTCTTAAATTTGAACTCATCTTAGATTGAGATTACTACCAGTCACATTAATAAAATAGCGGTTGGTATGCTAATCGGCAATGTGTCTCGGAGTACTGCAGAACACAAAGTGCTGTTACCCGGTGCAGGAAAGCTTATTGACTATCGGAGATGGCAGATTAAAAGCTCACGTTACTAACGTGAGGCTAATCAAGCTCCAGTCTTCCAGACAAGCTTATTAATATAGTCATCTCTTCTTAATAAGATTGTGTTATTTTTAATTCACCTCATAGTGAAATTATGCAGTTGCTGCTTGCAGATAATGTACGGACGGCTAAGGCCAAACCGTACAACCCACCTTCTTAACCCACTAAACAAACGTTTGACTTGGAGAGTTTTAAAGAGCACTTCATTTAAACCCAAACCAAGACTAATGAAACTCTTAGTGAGCCGATCAGCCAATTGAGTTCCCAGTTCGAGACTATGTCTACCCACCAAAAGATAATGAAAAGTCCGATTGCACAACAAGGAATTAAGGAAATCATCCTTCTAGACCTCAAGGACATCTGCTAGGCCAACCAGAGACAAATTCTAAAAGTCAAATGAATACTATTGCCTCAAGAATATTGTCAGACTAGGAGGCATTTGGCAATGCCGTGAAACATACTTGTCTATGGACAAAGACGACAATAAGTGAGCCATGATTGGATAAACTCATAAGTTTTTTTTTTTTTGGGGGGGGGTTGTTGAGCAATTGTGGTGCGAGAGACCCAAGGACAAAATATAATCGAACAATTACAAAAACCAGCTCAAGAAAAATAAATAAAAGGGCTAACAAAATCCGACAGCAGGTATAACTGATACTGGTATGCTAATATCAAATACTCACACTGTCAATTTATAAATGGCAATACCCAGACAAAACTCGCCATATAAATAATATATCGAAGATTCGCATGGCTATATCCCCATATTAGCGCTAAGGAAACATGGTCCAAATTCTGCTGTAGTTCAAACATGAAATGATTCAGAATATGTTAATATGCAAATGCTCTACCTATATTCACTATGGAATCTATCAGAGTGCAGATTAAGTGTGCAAAATGCAACCTAAATTGGGTACCTTAGGTGATCAAGGGATGAAGAATGGCAAGAAGAAACGGAGAAGATCATAACAAGTAGCTAGGCAACTAGCTGCTCTGACCAGCATGTGACCAATCCAAGTTGGAAGAACAATCCACCAACCCGGGCAGCAACCACGACACAGGGGTGCAGCTATCATGGCTGCTTGGAAAACAAGCTCTATCTCTTAAATCATTGTTCCCGTCTGTAACCGGCAGACTTGGGTACTCGTGCCAACTGAACTCAATCTCATCGTTATCACCAGGTTGGAAATTCCTATGCATAGCACACCAATCACTTTCATTCAAAGAATCTAGCGGTATGCTGCCTTGCTTCATCAACTCAATACTGCGGTTTTTGAAGCGACGCCATTTGTGCCATGTCAGAAATTTATTATTACCCAACATGGCGCACCAAACATATGTGCTAAAAGAATCCATCTGTATGCCGTCTTGCAGCTTGGAAATTGCTTCCCTAATCGACATACGCAGATCATACTCAACTTCTGCTTGTTGCCTGCTGTTGGAACTACAAACAGGAGGTTCATGGTCATCCAAAACAACTTCATAGTTGGAACTGCTGCGACTACGATGGACGCTTAGATGCAAAGCCTGTCCTTCACCTTTTGTAACAAAGGACACTATTTTTTCAATGAAAGTCTCGCGGCATTCAGCAGGCAATGACACTTTTCTCCACTCCCAGCAGCTCTTAGTAGTATCAAAAGCGCTTATCATGCCATTATCGTGTACACAATACCAGACTCCGCTTACAAACACTGTATTAGTAACATCCGACCGTCTGTTATCGTCCCATGCTAATGCTTTGAAGTAGCCATCAAACCAATGCATAACTGTCCACTGAGTTTCCCCTCTACGGCAGTTGGCAATCAGGACTGACGTCCTGTCATCGATGTCGTAACTCACAACAAATAGATTACAATCAGAAGATGTTGGAGGGGCAGACATCCCAAAAACAGTAGCCGATATCTCAGGCAAATCAAGGGCTGGGAGGTTGATTCGAGCCTTCGAGAAAGGGTGCAGGAAAAAGAGAGACCCACTTTCGGGACACTGAAGGAGCAACCAACCATACTTGGATAAATGAAACCGCATCCCACGAAGATATGGTATGTCCATCTTATAAATACGTTGTGTAGAGAGATCACCAAGCTTGCCAGTAGTGTAAAGGTTCGCCCTATTGGAGAGGAATCCTATTCTCCTGTAATCTCGTCTGAGGACTACGAACCAAGGAAGCATTCCTTTTCCCTGTGATAAGGAACTCCCTAGAGCCTCAGGACGGCATCTACGAAAAGCAGCCCGCCAACACTTGCAAACGGTACGAATGTAAATGTAATCGACAACACACAGATAGCTCAAGATTTTCTCCAGGAGCTCTGTTGGAAGACACCCCACACAGTAGTTGTTAGTTTCCTTTGTTTCTTCACACATTATTGACACCTGAAAAACCAATGATAAGCTGAAACCAATTAGCTAGCATTGAAATTTAGGTGTTGCCCTAATATGGTTATATTATATACACCATCCTGCATGCTACATGGTTATGTGTGTTCCACTTTCGGTGATATGATTCTGTTTAAATTGAATCCACCAAGGCTTTCATGGTTCAAATTTCATAGTATTGAGGGAAACCCAAATCAGTGGTGGATTCACCTTAGAAATATCCGGCATTGGGCATCTAGTAGTTGTACTTTTTTTTTGGGGAGAAAAATTCACATAAAAATTGATAAATTGAATGAGGAAGACACCATAACAGTTAAGTACAAAAGAGAGAACAATGCAATTTCAGAAAAACAAGACATGCTAACCTACCCAGGGCACAGAAGAAGGAAAAACAAACTTACAGATGAATGAATACTCTGCTGTAACTTCTGTGGCGATTGAAATCAAATCAGACCCTTTTAAATCTGCTCAAAGATCCAATCTTTTTATTTGTCTCCAAAAAGGGGAAAAAGCAAGGCAAGCAATGGATTGGCTATTCTAGGTCAGCTCAAATCGACTTTTGGAAATTTGTTTTTGAAATATATATATACTGAGCCAAAATTGCAGATTCCTTCATCGAATTAAATTCCTTCATCGATTAAAAAACAATATATTACCTTGAAATTATAATATCTTATTACCCCTTTATCTTCTTTTTTCCCCCCCCCCCCCCCCCAAAAAAGACATTAAAATCTTATTTTAAGGGTAGTTGTCATGGTTGCAATCAACTTTCAAGAAAAATAAAATTCATCAATCTCCTATTAAAATTGAAAGACAAAATCCGCCACCTAAGCAAATTATTTTGAAGTTAATTTGAATAAATTAATATTAAGCATTCAAAGACAGAAAGGGTGGCCAAAGAAGAGAACTAGGTATCAATCAAATCGGCAGGTGGTACGTATTTTACAACTGCGGACCACGGAGTTCACTAAAGAATAGAGTCACCCTAAAAAAGCTTAGATAAAGAAGCTTGGAATTGCAAAGCTCTAGCCACATTATTTCACCATACGAATTACACACAAACCACACTACCATGTAATCATTCGATAACTACTTTTAGAAGCATGATAGATGAACAATAAGAACAACATGATAGATGAACAATAGTCGCAAATGTGTGATCTACATTAACTGTACACGTAAGTATTTCAATAATCCAATTGGTATGAGCAAGTGATACAATGATTCAAAGCTCATGGTAAAACTACGAAGCTTAGCAAAATGACTCACTAATCCTCTGTAATCCCCACCATGTCCTTGAAGAAATCAATGACAGGCGATGGCCAATTGTATACGGACGAACCTTCCATTATTGGATTTTGCAAGTTTGAGATCGTTGACGTTTTGGCTTGATTTACTTGTTTTCCACTGGTCTTAGAACTGTCCATTCTCCCGTCCTGGCTATTCAAGTAGGGCACAATGTGCTCTTTCATATCATCATGAGAGATTCCGAGATGACCACCCGATACATTAACAAACTTAACTCTGCCAGCTTCATCAAGGGTTCTCAAACCAATCCAATCCTCAGTGTAGAGCTTTGTCTGCAAGGATGACACAAGACAGGACCTAAGACAGTATCGACTAATTGAATGATCTGATCTTAGGAATAAGGCATAAAAATATTTGCATGTTGGACCTGATCGCTGTAGAAGAAGATGAGGATTTCATCCTTCGTATTGTGTTCAAATTCATCCACATTGTTACTTTGGAGAATATTTTTCTAGCAATCATGGCAAAACATGACTCATAGACAATGGAATCTCCAGCTATTGTTTTACACCTCACTGAAAGTAACTAGACCCACCTTTTCCGCTGCCTAATTGAGAAACAGTATTAAGTCAAACAAGTTGCTTGGATCCCACATGACTTATGGCATCGGCGGGTTAAAAGTACCAACATCCCTTCTATAATTGAACTGTACAGGGGTTGCTTCTATTCGTCTCTGCATGGAAAATATGTGGAGTGTAGACAGCCTTTTGCTCCTAGATAGACATACACTATGGTCTATTTATACATTTGCATTGGACAAATTAAATCCACATATGAAAGAGCAGTACAATGCTGACCTCTTTCACTCTTTCAGGATCCTAGAAAGTGTAAGGCAACGGCAAGATCCCACGGAAGTCAAAAACAACACCACATATGGTACGGGAATGCCTCGACAATCTGATCTAATCTAGAACCACAATGACATGATGTTTGAGATCAAAATGATGCAACAATACTACTACAACTTCAGCTACAGCTTCACTGAATACTTCCTAACAAGTCCTAAGTCAACAAAGGGTCAGGTGTTTTCATCCCAAGTATGACATTGACGAAGTCAAGCTTGGAAGCTCCTTCACGTAAAGTGGAAACCCGTTAGGTCTCGACAGAAGTAATGAAAAAAAGAAAACTGCACAATAGAAAACTGTTGCTCAAAAAGAATATATGGAGAACCAGTCCCCTCTGGTGGCCGGTATATTATCCTATGCAAATACTAAATTAAGGAACACATAAAAGACGTACCTTTTGTGGAGGTAGCACTGGACTAAAAGCACCATCTGGATAGTATCCAAACCATGAAGTTTCTCTTGGTACCAAAACAGTGTCATGCTCAAACTGCGAGAGCTCGTTGAATTGTGGTCATAAGATATACACCAAATAAATGAGGACATCAAACATAAGCTACTTACCATGATCAACACCAAATTCTCCAAGCTGCTGAATCGCTGTTTGTATGTTGAATTTCTTTCTTCTGGTATCTCATTGTTAAGCCTAGGGAGAAGCTTACACTTCTGTAAGTAGCCGTCTAAATTCTGTAGAAAGACAATTACAACGTTGCTCAGATGCGTATGTTCCATGCCAAGATACATATGAGAAACAAGGTATGATAAACAAAATCCCGGACTATAAATGTTGCATTTCTAATCTTAAGCAACAGAACAAGAGCCGGAGAAACCAGGCTTAGTCATTGTCAGATTGTATAACATCTCTGAAGGAAACTCTGAAGAGTTCCCTAAACCACTCCCCATATGACATTTTTAAAAAATAAAAAAAGGGGAAAGAAGGCCCATGAAATGAATTTGCCTCTGTTGGTGATTGGAAACAATTCCTCTCTTTTGTGTAACAGGGTTAATCTTGGATTTCCAGGCCAGTACATCAGACATGGTTGGCATGGTTCACACTAGCTGGGGCTGGTTCTCTACAAACCTCTGATGAAACTAATCAATCAACGTGTAAAGAGATAATAATTGACAAGAAGAGGTAGTATGAGTCGAAATTGTACTCACGGTTGGGATTTTAAGATAACCACTGGGAGCTAAATGATCCTGCAAATTCAGAGGATCCCCAGTTAAACAGGCAGACCACATGCACATACAGTGTCGATATGGTAGGAATCAAAATTTCATGTTCATAATGAATTAATGTTACAGAAATTTGAAAGTAATGCCGGAATTATGCAGCTGGACAGAAATATTTCACCTGGACATAGTCAGAGTAAATCTCAGACTTGATAAGAGTGTCTGCAAGTACACAGAAAACGCCAGACTGCAGAATAAACAAGCCAATGATTTAGATGGAGCCTAGCGTATACATGTGGAAAACTTTTGACCATCCTAAAATTACTTCAATAGCAGCCCATCAAAGTGCTATCGAGTATGGTCATTGACAAAGGATCATATGCATTTGCTTCAATGAGCAGGTAAAGGGCAAAGTACTCACACCACAAAGAGGAACAGAAGCAATTCCAGCATGAGGTCCGGCCAATGAGATGTAATTCTTAACCTGTTTCAAGTAGCAAAAGGACACCCAAAAGATACATAAAGTTTCGAGGTCGTGTCCATGATCTAGAATAATAAGCACAATACAGGCAAAGAAATCTGTCAAAATGTCCGGGTAATCGACATAAGCTTGCAGCAGGAAGAAATACAAACTTTTGGTGCAAGATTCACAAAATTAGACAAGCAATAGAAAGATGAACGATGCAACTAAATTGAGTATTCAGCAAGCCTTTTTCCTTACAGGTGGCGCTCCTTCACAGAACTCTATGACACCTCGTCCAATCAAGTTTCCCTACAGTAAAACATAGATGTATCAGAACAAGAAACATGACAAGGATTTCTACAAACAGAAAGCTGATGCGCTCAGCTTAATATGACTGTTAATCACCGCCAGAAAAATGAGCGTGGATCCAATTTGAGACATCGGCCCCCGGAAAATATACATGCGAGATACATGATTCAGAATTAGCTATTCAGGAGACGAATTTCACAGTAAGATTGAGGATATTACCTGGGACAAGCCAACTAGGTTGAAACCCTCATTGAGCTCTTTCATTTGTTTTACCTAGTGATTCAATAGCATGTTAGCAAGATCAGCAATAAAAGTTCAAGGGAAGAATCAGACGAAGATGTCAATTGCTTTTCACCTTGTCACAAGCAATTTGAGCCTGCAAGAATAGATTTAAGTTAGAACATGCTTGAAAAAACCTGAGAAAACATTGTCTGAAATGAAAGGCATTGCAATTGTGAATTTTTCCGCTTACTTGCTGGTCAAGGGGCACAAACCAGGAATCCCACGCTCCATCACCAATTTCACTGAGTACAACAAAGAAACCAATGAAATACGAGATTAGCTTATGGCAACATTTGTGGATAGAATGGTAAGAAATGGAATAATGCAGTAAATGGATCCGGAGAAAATATTATATCTATCCAGCTAAAGGATGTAAAAAAATTTACAAATAGGTTGAAAAGTAGTCATATGACTGTCTTCATCTCCCCCCCCCCCCCGGGAGCGGGGGGGGGGGGGGGGGAAGTAGTCATCTTGGATACTTGACAAAGAAACATGTGTATTGACACAGAATTGATCAGAAAATGGCAAAGCCCCTACACAACGCTCTAGCTGGCTATGGCTGAGTCCAAGTGGTAGTACTGAGAACTTCTGAATCAGAGGACATGAGAAGTACTTAGTCATTAATCCAAAGGAGAACTGGTCATAAGTAATAAGTCATAAGCATGCTATCCATTCGGCACATTCATACAGACATCAAAGAAGGATTGTCATAAATATTGTCCCAGTAGACAATATGATTTGAGGTAATTGCCAGGCCGCTTCAAAAGCTATCAAATTATAGAATATCTGCAAAAAGATCATTATCCTTGCTTTTCTTTACTAGCTAATATCGGCAATCACTAGCACAGACTCTTCTTTTTCACTCAGCAAATTCAGTCTAGTGTTACTCCTTTATGTTATCTTTTTAATTCGTTGAAGATTTTAGCTTCTACCTCCATTGGTAATTTTGACCCCCTATTGAGCAAGAGGGGTTATCAAGAAGGGATTTTTTTTTTTTGGGGGGGGGGGGGGAGAGTATGGGTAAGCATACATGCAGTATCCTTCTGAACCAGACCATTCACTCAAAAGCTGGGTAAACTGCTTCACTCCGCGTCTTGAGCATGCATCACTGATGCCTACATTAAATATAGACAGCATTCAAACTGATAAGTAATTGAACAATGAAGCAAAAAGAACATTGCTCAAACTTCAAAGCTAATAATATCTGGTAAAAAAGATACCATAGGAGGTGAACAAGATGTCAACTTTGATTTAAGATAAACAGTTTAGAGTCCTAGACATAACAATACAAAAATTACTAGCATAGGAACTTCCCAATGGCAGGAATTTTGGAGCAATTACAGAAGTCTAAGGCAAAGGTCATAAGGAAGGTCAGCACTACATCAGTATCATGCTTGCATAAAAAATGTAATAGTCATCAGCTGCAGAATTGCAAACACAGACAATCTCATTCAGGGAAAAGGTTTTGTTTATGGTTAGCTTGGTACAATATGTGCAAATTTTACATAAGTCATCAATGAGGGATTAAGTCCAAACATAATGTTGGATGCTTATGGATTCGCCTGTCCAACTACTTCAAAAGCTTGATACGTTATGAGAACATAAGGAATACTTTCATATTTAGATAAACCAGAAATTTGCTACCACAAATTTTAAGACAGTGGGAAGAACAGTTGCGGCTCATTATGATTTGTTTGCAAGAATTTCTTGAAGTTTTTGACGAAGTACAGAATAAGGTAAATTGCATTCCTTGTAAACTTCTTCTTTTGTCTTTTCTTTCCCTTTCATATTTCTATGATTCTTCTCCCCCAACCAACAAAAGAGAAAAAGACACAGTGAATGCAGATGTGCATATACTTTAGCATCACCAGCACTTCAAATAAAATTTCGTACTTCTCCACAAACATAGATGATGAACACATCTCCATGCCACCATCAAAATTGGATATTACCTAGCCAACTTGCTAGCTTAGCCACAAATGTCTTGCCCCACCTTTCAGCATCTACCTTGAGGCGCAATAAATGCAACCGAAATGTCACATCATAGTCATCATTTTTAACCCTGCTTCTCATTGCTTCTAACCCTAAGTAAGCTCAAAGCTTTGACAACAACATTTCATTGGAAAGTAACTTTATCACTTTCAGATAGTTTTTACAAGGCTCTAGTTCATCAAATCATCCTTTACCCTTAGACTATTGCCTGTTCTCCAACCCAAAGTTTCTTGTTCCACTAAAACTTTCACATTTGATAATCATTTTTGCACTCAAACTCAGTTACTGATATATGAAAGTAACCAGTCTTAAATTTACCATCCAAATATAAGGGACCATTATCTCTAGTCAGCAAAACTAGCCTCAACCATTGAACTCGATGTTTTCCCAGGAACTCCCCCCTATCAACGAGAGCAAGTCATAGCCTGTGCACTCACATTTAGTACAACATCTCTTAAAAGGTTATTATGAACCATTTAACAGAGTGTTCAAAGATCATTAATTGTTTTCACACACACAACGAGCCAGGACCATAATTTCCTGACATTTATCATCAATAATGTTCCATTTGCCAAAGTAAGTGACTCAGTAAGTTATCACCATATACTTTCAGTTGGAAACTTCAAGCTACCCGGATGTCCAGAAAGGAAACTAAATATTGCACGCTTTCCTGTATTTTGCTCACAATGACATAAATATTTATTTCCCATATGCTTCCTCCATCCATAAGGTATGGAAATACATAGAAAGTGTCCCACGTAAAATAGCAACAATATATTCCACCAAACAGCAAACGAACAACACCACCTAATATACGTCCCGCTTAAGCTGGTTTGGGGATATCCAACCAATGACAGAATCCCATGATCACAGAACCAAATAAGACAAGAACAATTCCAGAAAAGTATAAATTATCATCCCAAAATCCCAAGTCCCAAACTTTCTAAGCACCCAGGAAGCAATATCAGCCCACTCCCACATAACAATGTCAGGAGAGTCTAATTCAGCATTTTAACTAGCACAAACCTAAATCCTTAAACCCAAACAAAAGGGCAAACTAAACACTTCACAAATAAACAACTTAGTTAGCAAGCTATAGGCAACAAACAGTATCAAAGAGATTGAAATGCATATGCAGTAAAATAAAATCCAAGAGAGAAAGAGACAGACAGAGTACCATGGAATACAACAAATGGAAGAGAGTGGCATAAAGGGAAGACGAAGATCAAGGCGAAGATGAAGGAGAAAAAGGGTATTGCAAATCCCATGTTTGTGGGTTGAAGAAATTAAGGATTTTGAATTGGGTGTTGAATGTTTGATGGGGGCAATCTTATTCTTATTAGTGCAGTAGAGAGAGACAGAGACAAAAGACCATCTCTGTTTTCTCTCCAAGCAACCTTTTTTTTCCAGGAGAATCGGCAGTTGGTGGGCTAAATGAGGGAAGTAAAAGAGGCCAAGCCAGTTAGACAGTGACTGGCAGATCAACATGAATATTATACAGGCTCATTTCAAATCAAAATCAAAATCAAAATCAAAATTACTAGAAAAAGTCAGGGTGGTGGAGTATAGGATATAATGTTGTGGACCCTTTTTTTAAATTTTTTTGGGGAATTTTTTAAAATTCCCCCCCCCCCCCCATTTGGGAGCTGGGGGTTGGGTAGCTTCTATACACCGCAATAGTCTACATCAATTATGCCGTGAAATAATGGTTAAAAATTAAAATAATAATAGTTTGTTTTAGTATATAATTGAAGTAATTTTTTATGTGTGGGAGGACTTGAAGCGAAAAGAAAATTTAAATCATACACATATAGTCTAGGAGGTAGGAGCGAGGCGGGAGCATAGTAGGGTTGATTCAACTTGCCTCGTTAATAGCAGGGTTGAGCCAGTTATATATCACGTTACAAGTGAATTGAGTTGATCCATCGATCGGTGATTACAAGTTTTTATACCGAAAATTTCGGTAAATCTTTCTAAATTTTTTATTTCAATTAGTACTATTATTATATGAAATCTTAATCTTTTGATAAAATATGCTTTTCTACATTTCAATGAATTACAATTTTAATAACCATAAGAATGTTTGTAACATTTATAATTCAACTTAAATTTTCTACTAGTGAGTGTATCATTAACTTTCTACCGTCCCAACAAGAATTAAAAGTGGGAACAAAACATCTCCTTAGTGGATTTCCAATAAATGCATTTCTTGCAGACTTTCGAGTTGGATTTACATTGAAATGGACATTCAATGCAATCAATTTGAGCCAAATAATGTGAACCTCCACCCCCTTTTTGGCTGGGGAAATAAATGCTGTTAGTCCCGCGGACTTTCATCGTATGATTTCACACTGAAATTGCTGATGTCCCAATTACACTAGTGCACAATACCGACATTTTTTTTTTAATTTTTTGGATTTGTTTTTGGGCGTGAATGAGCCGTAAAAGTTAATGTAAATGAGATTTGAACTTAGATTTTTGGTAACAGTTTCTATATATTTTATCAATTAAGTTAACTGACATTCACAGTTTTTTATATTGATACAAAGGAAAAATGCTGATGCACAATAGATATGAGATTTCAATTTAAACCTTTATTAGTATCATAATTTCGTTAACCATGTTATATGGAGGACATTTGACAATCAGTGACATGCATATAATTTACAAATGAAACAACCAATTTCAGTACATCAACTGAAATTTTAGTAACTTGAATATAAAAATTACATAAGTTGATTAAAATAAGTTACGAATACTTCTAGTATAACATAATTACAAGAAGCATGTCAAGCGCCAATCTAATTCGGCTGAATTTTCGTAACTGGAATTTTCCTTTCACTGCCAGGGAACTGATGGATGGAGAAGGCAGTAACTGACATGCAATACTCTTGTAGAGAGACTACAAGTATTGTATGTTCTGTTCAGGCCCAACCATATATTGTGACAGCAACTATTGGTTGGTGTGGGTCTGATTGCACGAATAGCTATTTCTGTTGCTACCCATGGCTTCCGAATACCATGTTCTCCATAAAGTATAACTTCTTCACTTTGCACGAGCAGCTACACTGATCTGCAAGGAAATTATCTTTTTCCTTTTTATATGAATGCAAATTGATCTACAATCGTAGACTCTATCATGGTGCGAAGTGTGAAGAGGACATAAAAGTGGTGAAGTATGAAAGATGACATTGAGCATACAGCAGTGTTATTTCCCCGAAGAGACACAATGATGTAGCATTTGCTCCTCCATGCACCCACTGTAATATGATGACATTCATTAAACTGCCCATTTTCACTCCCAGCTCGTGTTTTCTTCAGACCGCACCATGCAGACAAATGGTCTACTGTAGGGAATGAGAGAACCTCTAGGTCCTGTACTATGTGAAAAGAGTGGTAGCAGAGACTCGGATTGTCGCTTTTGGTATGATCTCAAACCTGGACATACAACTCAGCATATACAGCAATTGTTACTTTCAATTGCTACTTCACCTTTTCAAACGTACTCCTCATCTTTGAAATTATAGATTGGGTTATCCGTCTTTGGATGAAAAGAAGCATGTAAATTCGTTATAAAACAATGCATTACTAGTCTTTGTCCACAATTAGAGCTTAGTCATGGAGAGAGATCGGTTCCTTATATCATGCTAACTATATACAACAGTTTCACTTTAAAATGTTTTCTGACAGCTATGGACGTCTACTTAAGAGCTTCTTGGATGATGACAACGACACCCCATTTGTGCAAGTCCTGCATATTGTCGTGCAGATTGCAACTTCAAGATCTATACTCCTGCCTCCTCTTCCCCGCCTCCATCAAACATCCAAACACAAGGCTCACCTTCATGGACTACTTTTCTGTGATGACACTTCTGCACTCTCAGCCACGAACAACCATCAGCCTTAGAATGGCATTCGCTGTGCTTGCCCCAGTGAAATCGACTGTGATGCAGGAGCATATCGTTGCTCATTACCAGGCTCAGTTACACACTCACACTCTTCACTCTGATAGTGTCATCCAGGAATCTGAGGTATGTATAACGCTGAAAATCTCCATTGTCATATCCATATCAGACCAAACAAGAAAATGTCATTTCCTTTAATCAGGAATTTACTTCTCTAAATTGCATGGACTATGTACTTCAGATCATCCTGTATTTTATCCCTCGTAAGTCCTAATCGTGAATCCGTTGCATTATTAGTTGTGAGTAAGAACCAGTACGCATTTTACTTTTTTAAATCATTACTCCTTAGATGGGGAGGTCCTTGTTTAGTAAAGACATCGGACAGCGGGTTTGATGAGGTGTCTGGAATTGGAAGAGAGCGAGTGGAAGGAGTGAGGATTAAGCAGGCAGAGGAAGGAGATAGGAAGAGAATAAAATCACAAGGAAGTCCATTATGTACTAGGTGTTTGATTTCCGCGGCTTGCATACTAATATTGTACTTATCTATAGGGTATGAAGGTGGAGCCTTTTGGGAGTTGATTTTTGACGGAGTGTTGTTGTTAAAAGAGTTAGTAGAGAGATTGTGTTTCATTAGTAGTTGTTTTAAAGTTAGGTGTGAGTTATTGTTTGCATGTATCTTTGTAGACTTTTGTTTTGGACTTTTTTACCTATTGGCTTTTACTCATCGGAGGAAAAAAAAAAAAAAACCCTTATTAAGTCCTAGAACATAGCAATCCAACAAGCCTTGAACAGAAGGAATGAATATGATCCAAAGTACGAAAGCCTAAAGGCTAGTTCTAGACATCTCCACACTAGGAGAATTGCAAGCCATGAAAATTTAATTAGAAGCCTACTTTCTGAACAAGAGACAATCCCACTCAAACATCTTTTGCATTTTCTTTTCCTTTTTTGGATCAAGAATTGCATCGTTAACTAGAGGACTCGTAATGAATCAACTTCGTTGTATAGTTCAACCCTCAAAATGCATTCATTTGTGATGAGAGTTGTGAATTTATTTTTCACCAGTAAAAATGAACTTCAACAATTCAACATGAGAGGAATTGAAGAGGTGTGGATAATGAGTCACATGGAAAACCCAGAGAAACTGCAAAGAAAGGCAAATTATTTGAGCTAGATGATATCTTACAAAACATGAAATTTAAAGTTGTCAAGTGGATTCATCTCTTTGCTTGCACGTATGCCTGAAGGCTACAATTATCTAGATGTAAATCTTCTAAGAGCATTCTCAGACTAAGTTCCAAAAACTGAAACTCAGACTTACTACATCAGCAAAAGCTCCACTAATTTGGAACTCATATTTTATCACTTCTCCAACCAATGAAACTCCAACTTAAATTATTCAATAAAGTATTTTTTAGGGACCCATTACATAATACACAACCTTTTTTTAATAACTAACTAAATAATTTTTTTAACAAAAAAAAGACAAAACAAATCAAATATCAAAAAAAGACAAAAAAAATGGAATGAGGGGAGGAATGGACTGCAGAGTTTCCCCGTGTGCCTCCCCTCGTTTTCCCTGCGCTGGCAAGAGCAAGTGGCACTTTTTATGGAACCTGGGCCTCGCCCATTGGAACGCGTGCCAGTGGGGGGTGCTCTAAGAGCATTCCCAACCAGCATTCCATATTTTGAAACTCTATTCTATGACGTCAGCAAAAGCTTTAACTTTTTGGAATTCATTTCCCTTCACTTCTTCAACCCATGGAACTCCAACTTAAATTAATTAATAAAATATTTGTAATTGACCCACCTTATAATAGATAATCTTTTTTTAATAATAGAAATAATATTTTTTAGAAGGAAAAAAAAAGAAAAGATAAAAAAATACACTAAATGACCCAAAAAAAAGAGAAACGGAAGGCAGAACGCCTACCCGTTTCTCCACACGTGGAAGTTGCAAATCCAACAAAACAGATGACGACATGTAGCAATGGGGCCAAAGCCATGGAACGCGTTTCACTGGCTGCTAATGCTCTAAATTCTGCTAAAATGGAACTCACACAAGGCGTGTTATTATCAATGTCTATTGAAGTCCTGAACTATAACGTGCTGTTCAACTAAATGACTTCTGATAAAATTGCTATCCCGATTAGTTATGGAGTTTTATAGTAGAGCATATGATTCCCCCCAAATAAATGACTTCTTACATAATAGATTATCAAGGTCGACATTATGTGAAATCACTAAATAAATGCACGCATAGCCACTCTCAAAGATTGCAAAAAACCTCGAGTCCCGACTCAATTGGAACATGAACAGGGAGATTTCACAAGGAAGGGCGCTGTAAGTGTCCCATTTAGAAATAACTGCCCAGAAACTGTGCAGGAAATAATGAAATCAATGTGCATGGCTACATTTGCAGGCTAATCAAGCCTCTACACCAGGCAAATTACACTCTAAAGGCGTCGCTCAGAACAAATTTCAAGAAAGAAGAGAATACAGGAAAAAGAAGAAATCTATAACAGGTCTGCGGCAAATCTGACGGGTCTTTCCTGCAAAAATGACACATTTACTGCAGATGTAGCCAACAGGTGAATATCAGGATCTTCCTTCTCTTCCTCCTTGCTGTCAACTTGTGCTGAAGGTATCGGATCATCTGGTTCATCATCGTCTGGTCAACCACAACTAGAGTCAGTTTATGCATGCACAACAGCTCATATACAGAGAACCAGATACAGCTCATATACCTTGTGTTACTCATTTCAACCTGAGAAATCTGAGCTTGCTACCAAGTTATTCACTCTAAAACCTACTCAAAGTAATCCCATTTTCCACTTTCCCAGTAGTTTGTTATATTGGTCATCTGTCTACAATAATTTCATCAAAGCAAAGCCAAAGTCACGTAAAGCCTAGGCCTACAGCTTTGTTTATCTCATCTTATTGGAAATTTACAAATCAAGATTTTTCCTATCAGAGTTTTAGAAATCTACAAAAGATTTCAACCGAATTTCCGTTATTGATGAATTATACAAACCCAGTAATCTAATCTTGGATTTTTTTTAATTAAAAAAAAAAATTGCTTGAGACATTATTTGAAGTATACCCACCTTGTTGCATCTTACCATCTATGCAACCAGTCATTGCACTGCACATTTTGTTTTTTTATTATTTCATGCCATTAGAGGATAGAACCTATTCATGGACCTCCAACTATCAGCTTAAATTGTGGTTGAGTTGCTTAAATATAGTATCAAAGCATTTCTAAATGAGAGGTCTCAAATTCAAATCTCAGTGGCCCCCATATTGAACGATTGCGCAAGATATGGAGGGGCATTTGCACACCCACGCATCAAACCTAAAGGGCCTTTAGGTGAAGGGGCGTGTTGAATTATAAAACCACTCTTGGGCCTTCAACCATCAATGTAAGCTTTTGATTGATATGGTTCTTAAATAGATTAAATGTCCTTAGAGTGAACTACACCAAACCCCAAGATCAGTGAAAAGAATGCTTGCCTGAACATGCCATGGGATCATGACGTCGTTGAACAGCCGTTACTTGCATTTCTTCGGGCAATAAGCAATTGCATAAAGAACCTGCTAAACGGCATTGTTTTAGACAAAGAAAGTCTACTAACAAAATCGGATACAGCCCACATTTCATGTCTACCTGACAACCTGTCCCACCACCCATGTAGCAGACGTATTAAACAACTAACTGAAACATTAATAGTGACAGGTTTTTTTTTTTTTTTGGGGATAAAGAAAAGGTAATATATTAATATTAAAAGGAAATAATGACAGGTTAATATAGCCACATCTACTTCATACCCAGATTTCTTGTTGCAACTGAATACAGGAGGGTTAATTCATGCAATGTGGTTCCTAACATCCATGAGTTTCATCCTAAATACATTCATTCTTTGAAAAATTGCATAGAGCAATCAAGTGGTTCCACTCACCTATTCGAGCAAGTCGATTGACCCATCCAGGGATGGGTTTTCCAGTGAGACGCGTACAGACTTCATCAGTAAAATGGTTACAGTTCTTGGCGATCAAATGATAGGTGTTCCCATGATAGCTTGAAGCAAGATGCTGCATGAATAATCGAAATTCAAACAGCGACATGTCTGTGCTGCCCAAAAGTATTGACTTTCTAAATGTAAATCCAGGGCAACTCCTAGGTTCCACCTCAAACACGCCACTGCTAGGATATTCATGTGCACCAAACCCATACTCCATTCCATGAACTGCATTCATATTTCTATGAGCATATAAAAGAACAAAGAGGAGACACATATTTAAATATTTGGCATGCATCATAATTGGTAGCCATGAGAATGAAAGGTATGCATCTCCACTAGATCAAATTAAAGGCAGTCACGGGAGACATTGGAATCCACCTAAAAACCAGGCAGATGGACTGCAAAACATGCATTTTAAGTTTTAACACCTTTTCCTATCTTGAGATATTTCAAACCCAAGGAAGATACAGCAAGGCTATGTTCGCAAATCATTTTTAAGCATCACAAATGCCACCGGTGCACTGATAAAATAATCATAAAGGATGTAGCAATCATTGGTATCTGAAGATTCAGAATTTTCCAGTCTACATTTTCATATATTACTAATCCGTGAATCATAATCTGTCATTCAAATTCTCCCAAATCCCCCACCCCCAAAATTACCCCCCCAAAAAAAAAAAAAATCCCCTCCCAATAATGCTCCAATTAGCATTACAAACTAAAAAGAATTCTCTTTGACATACATAATGCTCCAAGATTTAGACATACATAATGTTGAAGGTTGACATAATTTGCTATCTATGAAGCGCCAGCTAAAAAAGAAATCCATGAAGGAGGGAAAACAACTACTTCTAAATCCATGAAGGAGGGAAAACAACTACTTCTATATGCTCGATCATCGTGTTTCTGCACATGTGCACTGCTGAAGTTCAACATCCATTAACCAAGACAAGATCATGCCATGCCAAAAGAGATTTCTATCTTCATGTACCATTGTAAGAGAGACAGATTAAAGTCAAGTGTCCACATTAAAGTATTAAACGAACAAACTGTCCAGTGGCCTGACTGAAACTTCTGTCCTCAAACATACAACTAAACAAAAGCTTCATATATAACAGCAGATTTATCTAAAGAAAATCTACAAAGATTTAAGATACTAAAGCTCTATTTTATGTCATCTAAACATTCAAATGGACATATAGCCGTTGCCCGTTGCCAGTCAAAAGACTGAGTTGTTAAGTGGCCTGCCCGGGGAGTGGAACATTGTGCAGAAGTTTAAATTCCACCATTCTGCATCATAAATTTATTAAATAATTTAAATTTAAGTATCATGCAAGACATTAAGTTATATTTGTATATCCTCATGTATGCATAGAACATGGAGGATATCTGTTTGTCTTAGACAGTTAAAATAACTAGTCAAAATGGTGCAAAAAGTTTACTTGGAGCAGCTCAACATATGTGATTATGATAGTAAATATTTCCAGCAGATTGCATTCAAAGCTTCCTTTTTCCCTTATGCAGTACTAAAACTCTGAGAGGACTCAGATAATTTACTGTAATGGAAAAATCTAGCCAGTTCAAGTAACAACATAAGTGGCTAAAAGCCTAAGAACAACCTAAAAGGAACAAACCCTCTGTTATTGAATACTCCAAAAACAACATAGCCTTTAACGTGAAAAGAGTAAATCAACAAACCTAATTGTTCACAACTGCCGCTTCACAAGGCATGCTTCCAAATGCCAGTAAATTATGCTAGGCATGGATATTTTTTTGTGGCCCAAAAGACTCTTAACAGGCCTACTCCATGACGCATGAAACAACTCTAAATCCTGAACCAATTAAGCTATAGACCATTTCGTTTTATGATTCCTGTTTCTTATAATAAAAGATAATAGGTGGATCCTCGGTGATGCATATTTTCATATGCATCATTTTCATTCCTCAAGCTCAACTTCAAGGGAGGAAATGACCAAACGAGATCATGCATGGAAACACTTATATTTTGTCCCATTATTTGAGTTCCATGACATAAGACACTTTGTGGAGTTTGTTTTGAACTTCAAAGTGTCTTATTCAAAAGGGACTTCCAAATGGGGATCAAGACTACCATGCATTTCAAAGGGAAGCTCCAAGGAAGCAAAGGGAGCCCAAAATCTGGTCAGAATTGCGCTAAAACAGTCCAACAGGGCGTTGGGCACTTCACCCGGAAATTGACCCGGTTTGGGCCATCTTTTTGAGCAAGCTCCAGAGGGCATAATTTCCTACACGCTTCACCATATTCAAGCTTACAGAATCAGCTTTCTAGCAAGACCAACCACACCCAAATTGGAGTTCATTTGGTTGGTCAACTTCAACCCACAAAATAAAGTACCGAAATGCAGTCCAGTTTTGGGCAGTCTCTACTCTTTGGGTCATAACTTTTGATCGGCTGATCCAAATGCAGCAAATGAACATTCCCTGGAAAATAAACATCCCGAGCTTTCCAACAAGCCCAAGATCATTGAATTTGGCCGAGTAATCTGAGAGATATGCCCTCTGGTAGTTGGGCTTGCTGCAGGTGTGAACGCATTGATGGCAAAACGCGTGTGGCTTGTGTGTACACCTCATTTCGGCTATTGCTGTTGGGTTCTTCCTCTTCTGCCGTGTTCCTTCCCCCTTTGCAAGGCCCAAAACGTGTGAAAGTAAGGGTGCATGAATCCCCCTTGGCTGCTACACTCTATTCACACCAAAAGGCTTCAAGAGACACACCACTTCACCTTGGTGCATCCGAATGTGGTTGCTGAAATTTTTCCTCGTTTTTCTTTCATTCTTTTCGTGTGTTTTCATACCTTTTCATTATGTAAGGCCTCTACTATATAAAGGCCATAGCATAGGGTTGTTTTCAATTCATCTACAATCAACTTCAAGTAATACAATTCAGCTTTTGAGTGTTCTCTCAAAGTGAGTGTGCAAAATCTAGTTCTATATCTTGAGTGTTGGCAAACTCAAGTGGTGTTCTAGTTTCCTAAAACTCCTCTAGGTGGTGATTCATTTCTGTATCCTAGAAAGAGTGAAGAAATTCGCCCAAGGATTGATTTGAGTGGCGCCTCTCGGCTTATCTCAAACACAACCCTTGAACCTATCCTCTATTTTCTTTCTTCCTTAACCAAAAACCCACAAAAGATAACATTACTTGGTCATTTGAGAGCTCATATACATCATTTGGTATCAGAGCCAAGGTTGTCAAGTGATCAAGAACCCAGCCAAATACATCCCAAAAGCCAAAACACAAAAACAACACAAACCAGCAAAACCGTGTAAAAACCAAGCATCCGCGGGCAGCAATTTGGCACGGCCACACCGTGGCCCCTAGCACGGCCGTGCCACCCTTGATTTTCAGTATTTTCAGAGCAGCACTCAAGCACGGTTCCCGAGTGCCCCATTGCACGACCGAGCCCTCCCTCCTCTTCTCCAAAACAGCCTATTTCTAGCCTAAACACATTCCCAATGTCTTCAAGAAAGTCCCAAGATCGAGTTGACGAGTTGGAAGCCCAAGTCAAGTACCTCCAAACTCAACTTGGCTAACTCATGGAAGAGAAAAGAAGATGGAATCAAAGCCCCTCTCACTCACGTACTCATGTGGATTCGGATGAGTCCGAAAGGGAAACAAAGAGTTACCATGCTAACTCTAGTTATGAAGAGGATTTTCCAAGAAGATACCAAAGAAGACAAGAGAGGAATCAAAGCCCCTCTCACTCACGTACTCATGTGGATTCGGATGAGTCCGAAAGGGAAGCAAAGAGTTACCATGCTAACTCTAGTTATGAAGAGGATTTTCCAAGAAGATACCAAAGAAGACAAGAGAGCAGTCTTGGCGATTTCAGAGTTGACATCCCAGAATTCGAAGGCCAACTCGACTCAGATCACTTCCTAAATTGGTTGCAAACCGTTGAACGAGTCTTTGAGTATAAAGACGTGGCTGAAGATAGGAAGGTAAAAATCGTCGCCCTCAAACTCCGAAAGTATGCATCTATTTGGTGGGCAAACCTTGTGGCCAAACGAGTAAGAAATGGGAAAGGGAAGATTCGAACATGGGCTAAGATGAAAGAAAAACTCAAGTCCAAGTTCCTCCATTCACATTATATTCAAGACAACTACTTCAAGCTCCATCACCTAAAGGAAGGTTCCAAGAGTGTTGAAGAGTATACCCGGGAGTTTGAACAACTCCTACTCAAATGTGACTTGAGAGAAGATGATGCCCAAACAATGGTAAGGTACCTAAGTGGCTTGGAAGAGTCTATTGCCCATGTAGTTGAATTGCATCCATACACTTCCTTAGATGACTTGAGTTCTCTTACTTACAAAGTAGAGCAACAAAAGAAGTCTAAAGGAAAGAGCCCCATTTCTAGACCCACTCCTCGGCCATTCCCCACTCAAAAGCCTTCCTACTTTCCTCCCAAACCCCAAAACCCCTCACAACCCAAAAGCACCCCTCCTGCCACCTCTATACCCTCTACAAAGGTACCTTCGAAGCTCAAGGACAAAATCCGGTGCTTTCGATGCCAAGGCTTAGGACATGTTGCATCTGAATGTCCTAACAAAAGAATAGTGTCCCTTGTCGAGTACCAAGCTTCCTTTGAGGAGCCACATGAAGAAGAAGAAGAAGAAGAAGAAGAAGATTGCTTGGTGGAAAATGTGGAAGAAGTTGAAGAAGGCCCCGATGAAGGTGAATTGTTGGTCATTAGAAGAGCCTTGAGTGGTTTTGCCACCCAAGACAATTTGGAACAAAAAGAAGCCATTTTCCATACAAGGTGCACCGTTGAAGGGAAGGTATGCTCACTCATTATAGATGGAGGTAGTTGTGTTAATGTTGCCTCCAAGACCATGGTGGACAAGCTCAAGCTCAAAGTCACACCTCATACTAAGCCCTACACTATCCAATGGCTAAATCAAGGTAAGGGTATGCAAATTTCTACCCGATGCCTCGTTTCTCTCTCCATTGGTAAACACTACAAAGATGAGCTATGGTGTGATATAATTCCCATGGATGCTTATCACATGCTTTTGGGAAGACCTTGGTTATTTGATAGAAGTGTCATCCATGATGGCCGGATGAACATTTACACCTTCCACAAAGACCCAAAAAAAATCACCTTGACCCCTCTCAAGCCCACCCACTCTCCAAAACCCAAAGACAACCCTCATACGGATGTCTTTCTCACCACCCTTCTCAAGTCCCAGTACCATGAGTTTGAACCCTTTAAGGACTTGATACTTATGCAAACCACACCGGAACCCCCTACCCACTCACAACCCCTACTCACTCCCCTCCTACAATCCTTCCATCATGTGTTCCCACAAGAAATCCCCCACGGTCTCCCTCCACCAAGATCCATCCAGCACAAAATTGACCTTCCCCCCTTCCCCTTTTATCCAGCCCATGGCCTTGCTCTCCCTCCAAATATGTCCTATGGCCTTTCCCCACAAAGAACCACATTTCACAAGATTGACCCCTTTTATGAGAAGAGCGAAGACCTTTTGAGTTTGAAGACAAACTCCAAACAACCCGGGGAGTATGATGCATATTTCCATATACATCATTTTCATTCCTCAAGCTCAACTTCGAGGGAGGAAATGACCAAACGAGATCATGCATGGAAACACTTATATTTGGTCCCATTATTTGAGTTCCATGGCACAAGACACTTTGTGGAATTTGTTTTGAACTTCAAAGTGCCTTATTCAAAAGGGACTTCCAAATAGGGATCAAGACTACCATGCATTTCAAAGGGAAGCTCCAAGGAAGCAAAAGGAGCCCAAAATCTGGTCAGAATTGCGCTAAAACAGTCCAACAGTGCGTTGGGCACTTCACTCGGAAATTGACCCGATTTGGGCCATCTTTTTGAGCAAGCTCCGGAGGGCATAATTTCCTACACGCTTCACCATATTCAAGCTTAAAGAATCAGCTTTCTAGCAAGACCAACCACACCCAAATTGGAGTTCATTTGGTTGGTCAACTTCAGCCCACAAAATAAAGTACTGAAATGCAGTCCAGTTTTGGGCAGTCTCTACTCTTTGGGCCATAACTTTTGATCGGCTGGTCCAAATGCAGCAAATGAACATTCCCTGAAAAATAGACATCCAGAGCTTTCCAACAAGCCCAAGATCATTGAATTTGGCCGAGTAATCTGAGAGATATGCCCTCTGGTAGTTGGGCTTGCTGCAGGTGTGAACGCTTTGATGGCAAAACGCGTGTGGCTTGTGTGTACACCTCATTTCGGCTATTGCTGCTGGGTTCTTCCTCTTCAGCCATGTTCCTTTCCCCTTTGCAAGGCCCAAAATGTGTGAAAGTAAGGGTACATGAATCCCCCTTGGCTGCTCTATTCACACCAAAAGGCTTCAAGAGACACACCACTTCACCTTTGTGCATCCGAATGTGGTTGCTGAAATTTTGCCTTGTTTTTCTTTCATTCTTTTCGTGTGTTTTCATACCTTTTCATTATGTAAGGCCTCTACTATATAAAGGCCATAGCATAGGATTGTTTTCAATTCATCTACAATCAACTTCAAGTAAGACAATTCAGCTTTTGAGTGTTCTCTCAAAGTGAGTGTGCAAAATCTAATTCTATATCTTGAGTGTTGGCAAACTCAAGTGGTGTTCTAGTTTCCTAAAACTCCTCTAGATGGTGATTCATTTCTGTATCCTAGAAAGAGTGAAGGAATTCGCCCAAGGATTGATTTGAGTGGCGCCTCTCGACTTATCTCAAACACAACCCTTGAACCTATCCTTTATTTTCTTTCTTCCTTAACCAAAAACCCACAAAAGATAACATTACTTGGTCATTTGAGAGCTCATATACATCACTCGGCCTCATCAAATCCTTACAGAGCGTTATGATAATTGTTGTGGTTTCCAAAATAGGCTCAAGAAAGATCTAGAAAACAGCATTCATAAAACACTGTTTTCCAAGGAAGCATAAAGAAAGGAAGAATGCAATGGTGTAGTGGCTTGGAATGAAACAAAATTAAATAAGTCAGTAGATCAACAAGCTTTCAGATAGGGGCAATGTACAGGTTGATTTGAGGTTTTCTTCAGTTCCAACCATAATTTTGAAAACATTCTGGTAAGTTGTTAGCCTGTTACAATTAATGCTCACTCATGTCCAAACTCCCTGCTCCACTCCAAGCCCAAACGGCCAAACCTATAATCCAATGTAAGGGACTATTTAATATTATGAACTTCTTAATCACACAATCCCATTGCTGGTCTATCTTACCTGTCATACTCCCACAGTCATGCTTTTTCTCCTTATATAATGAGATTGTAGCCCTCACAGTGCACCAGTACGAGTCAATAAGAAAAGAAAAAAGAGCATTCTATCTTTCATTCTTCTGCGAATCTATTCCAATGAAATTGTTTCAATCTCTATATGTAACTCTCATTATTTTTAAAAAAAATAATAGACATTATTTATCTGCTAAAATATTATTTTTTAAGAAATTTTTAGATTTTATAGGTGCAACATATCTAAATAGTTCTTTTATTAAAGAAAATGGCCATTCTGCTGAATTAATGTTTCATCAGATCAACCTAGATGGCAAAACAACCTATTCAGCCACCCTGTATGGCCTTCTTATTCTATGGTGCATCCTACATGTTTCCTATTTATTAACAACTCTAATGTAAATTCTATGATATGATATCATATGATTGAGC
>JAKOGI010000100.1:792500-907500 GCA_029747015.1 Carnegiea gigantea | reverse complement strand
TAACTTTCAGCCTTGATCTCAAATAGAGACCCAAAAACCCAATATGCAAATATTAAGAAGTCTCAAAAAAATTTCATTCACAACAACAAACATGATTCCCGTAATATGGTTCCCAAAATGGGGCTAAAACCCAAGTATGTCAGTTTTGGTCTATTCTATACAGTTTTGGTAAAACGATCATAACTTTTTCCACAGATCTCAGATTAAGGCGAATCAAATCCATTTGAAAGGTAACATACTTAACTATCTACCCACCAAAAATAGTAATTTTTCCATGAGCCAATCATTATCAGTTTAATCCATAAGTCTGCCCTGTTTTTCTGAAATTTCTAACCCTCACTGTTTTAGTTTTTTCCTCTCTTTTCAGACAAGTCCTCACTTGAATTCATTCCAAATCACCAATAACATCATTATAATCATCAATAAAACTAAAGATTACAAAATTAAATATAAATCAATCTATAAACATGGTTTTAACTTAAGCCTGCATGAACATGATCACCCCTAAACCCTAGCATGATTCAAGCTCAACTCCACCATGATTAACACCAAAATAACTTTTATTTCTTATCAAAACATCATGATCAATGATCACAAACATCAAAACAAAAATCAAAACTAAAATAAAAATCAAAACTAACAAGATCAAGTTTCAAGATTACTCACTTTGCTTGAGGATAAGTAGAAATGGAGGTGATATTTAGTGGTTTTGATGATGGAGAATGGTGACCAGTGGTACTAGGATGTCAGGGGGATCGGAGATCACAAGAGCTGGCCGGAAAACTGGTCGGAAAACAACCGGACAGTGGCTGGAGCTGCTGCCATGGGGGAGAGAGAGGGGAGAGAGAAAATGGAGATTTTGGGTTGATTTGTGTTTGTTTTGACTAATCTAACTTTTGGCTGAGATTTTATTTAGAAAAGTGATATTTAGCTAACCATGGTTAAGCTCAATCATGGTAATTAGTTAAGTTAATAAGCAAACTTGTTGGGCTTCAAATTGGACTCAAAAAAATTGGATTCGGGAATAAAACGCTTCGTAACGATAATGTTTTTGCGTAACTCAAAATTAAATTTTTGTAATATTATAAAAATAATAATAACAATAATAATAATAACAATAATAACAATAATAATAATGATAATAATAATAATAATAATAATTTCTTAAACCATAATTATCGAGGTCCACTATCGATTCATCCGATATTTAATTAATCAATAAAACTCGAATTAACGATCAATGAAACTTGAATTGCAAAATGAGACCCACATGAAATATCCTTCAACCAGGATGATTAAATACTATAAATGAAAGCGAAAAATTTAAATGACATAAGGTGATTCGGTAAATATATAAATTGAGTGTAATTGAATAAATAAACATGATTTGGTTAAACAAATAACCATGAATGATTAAATCTATAAACATGATAAATTAAATAAATAAACATGATTAATTAAATAAATAAATATGATTTAAATAAATACATATGGGTTAGGATCGGATTATTACAGCCTTTCCCTATTAAAGAGTTCGTCCTCAAAACTCATGACGCTTGCCAAATATATGCAATGCTGCTTTAAAAACACATGGACCATTGGTTCTCATTGCTTTCCTCTGAAGAGGTATAATCTGCCCAATGTACTCTGTCTAAAGGTGTCTACGTATCGTATAACTGCTTAATTTCATGTTTCAGTAGTAGATCCAAATACTTCTCACACAATAGCCTCAATGAACTCAATTACTTTGATTCAAAATTGATATTCTCTTCAAAAGAAAAGAACCTTCTTACTAGTAAAGAGGTGCTCACTACTGGTTTATCACCTTGTCCACTAATGGAAACTGCTGTATACCATGATAAATACTCTGATACTATTACGAGTTATAAAACACGTTATATATGTGTTCGGGTTCAACAGGTAGGTGCAGTCAACAAGCTACAGAATTTAACCTTCCAATGAATCATAAGACCCCATGTAACTAGTTCCTAATTGTGCTTGGATAGTCGGTCTCTTACTACCTTGACTGGAAAAGCCTTTTGAAATACTTCATAACGCATCTGAGACTTTGGTTATTTCTTTGTTTTGGCAGCACAACTCTTTTGTCGACCTTGTATCACCTCAGCATGTAGTTGAATTTTTGCTCTTAATGCTTGCTTGGGTTACCTCTGTCCTTATACTCAATATTTCTTCTGACTTACTCCAATATAATTAGACAGTGCTAGAGATTATGCCCTTATCAAAATGTCCTCGTCTGATATTCCTAATGCATCACATGATCTCCCCTTATCAGACTACTCAAAGATCTGCTCCCGATCGATAATGGGTATGAAATGACCATGGTTAGGGATGAGAATGATGAAATTCTTAGCCAAGTGAATTATTGCATACAAAAGAAATGAACAATGAGACTAGAAAAGGCTAATAAATGAGAGATTATCATAGGATGGTTAAAATAAAGATAACCATAAGTGTATCATAAATTCTAAAATATAATGCCACAAGAATTATGGTTTATAAATATGGACCATAAAAGGTCCAATAAATAATCAACCAAGGAGAAAGATGGTATGGTTATACTCGGGTTTAACTGATGAATTGGAAACAAGATGACAGGCAACTAAGCTTCAACTATGTGCCTTTATAACCACAAGCAACAAGATAAGTGCAATAGATAGATGGGACAAGCAATGTGTAATAAATAGGTAGATAGATTAGATAAGCAAAGTGTAATAGATAAATAAATAGATTGAACAAGCAAAGTGTAATAGATAGATAAACGGATTGGACGAGCAAAATAGATAGATAAATAGATTGAGCCAGCTATAATAGAAACATGCCTTTACTCATATGAAGTCAGTTCGAGTACAACAATAAGATTAAATAGAGTATGCAGAAGTTTATTTATCAGAATGTAAGATATATGTGTAGGAGTTGAAGTTCAAAATAAAGAGAGTAAAAGGATTATGACAATCGCAATCACCTACACCAATGAGAGTTGAATTACATTATGAATTCAGAACAAGTTATACGAGCTTATCGTTATGAACAAATGAGAGATAAGGTAGATGTATGAATCAGCCCTCAATGAAATGAACTACAACTTATGATCATGAAATAAAGATGGCGAAGATTGAGAGCACTGAAATGTCGACAACCATATAAGATTGAACAAAAAACATATTGTACATTTAACAATGGATTTGCAAAGACATGAAAGATTATGCTAATAGGAAATATCGGGTTGAAATGCAAGGGAGATGTAACGCCCCCAAGACATAATATCTGATTAATCTAACTTAATCACTTATTTACTTATATATTACAGCAGAAGTCTCTTTATTGGAGTCATTAACATCGTTCTGTGATGGAACAAAGCTACCTGAAACTGCTGTAACACTATATTACCCTTGTAATCCTCTGATTTACTAAACGTGGGAAATAAAACAAACATCTATCAACTTGTGCAATTCATACTACACTTGATAACTTAACGCACCAATACCAAGTATTGCCACAATAAGAAAAATCTCCAGGGTGCTAACCTATAAATCACTGTGAGTGCTTGACTAGCTAATGTTCAACAAAAACTGCAGCTTATGCTCATTTCTTGCCACCTTCTGGCTTACAAGAGGATGACTATTCATTGATCCCTTACCTAAAACAGAAAACATAAAAATATTTGAATAATGAGCTGAAACTCAGCACGTACGTCCTTATGCTGTAAAATAAGTTCTGTATTTAATTAGTTGGGTGCCTACATCTCAAAACATTTTGTTTTGCAAATAAGAGAGAGAATATGCAAGTAAAGTTGATTTGTCAGTTATTATTTGGAAGTGGACCCCGATTGATGTCTGATGCGATCTTGAGATAGGTGCACACTTCCCAGGCCGATCGGGAAGCCTGAATTGCAGCCGTGCAGGTAAATTGAAGGGCATAAACCCTGATGATTGATAATTGATGAGGCCACTTGTTTAGGTGACAAAACATTGCATCAAATGATTCATTATATGAACATTATATTGATTTTGCATAGTTTGAGAAGCATGTGAGTTTTCGAAGAGTACAGGCAATGTACGTACCTAGTCCCTGAGATTCTCTCTCCTTTTAAATGGAAAATGTTCGTTGGCAGCTTGAAGCGACAGAGGTGGCTTCACTCCTGTTTCAGATATGTAATTTTTGCGATTAGTGCGAGATTAAGAAGTTTTATTAAATATTTTTGACTGATTGAATAACAAATACCCTCAACCTTTCTTTTAATATAGCTAGCGCTCGTTCCCTGAATGTTATGATAGCTTAGTAATGGAACTCACCTTGTTTTTTTTTTGTTTTGTTTTGTTTTTAAGTGTTGACATTATCGTCACTACCATTCGAATTATTATTATAAACTCGTTAATATCGTTTACTTTGTTTCGATTGTTAGGATTTATGTCGATCTTGCCATTATTATTATTATTATTATTATTATTATTATTATTATTATTATTATTATTATTATTATTATCATCATTATTATTATTGTAAGCTTGTTAATATCATCGCTTTGCCTCACTTATTAGTACAATCGTCGATAGTACTATGATTATTGTTGTAATCGTTGTCACGGTTAATATTATTAGTGTTAGTATTATTAGAATTATGGTTACTTTTATCAGGATTATTAGTATGTTTATCATTATTGGCTTTTTAAGGACATGCCATTATTAGTTGTGGTCATGATTTGGATAAGTCATTCGCGACTCAGCCTAGTGATGCCATATGCTTGTTTTCGGGTCCAAAATGAGAGACAATCACTTCGTTTCCTTTTTGCTAGCTTCAAACAGGGGGTTAGCATTTAGCTCATCCACCATCATTAGGCTTATCGACAAATTTAAGAACATAACTTAAACCTTGCTAATACTTAAAATCACACCACAATTATTCCCCAAGTTTGCATAGTTAATTCATCGAAATCCCAAATTTTAATTCTAAGTTCTCTTAAGTGTTACTCGTTAAGTTAATCCTCAATTTACGTTAAGAAATATCACCGAATTAGTCCAAAAACATTGCACCTTTCCCCCATTCTCTTCTTCACACTTCTCACTTGCAAATCAAGCTCACGACATACATGGACACAATAGTGTCATACATATATTCATCTCCTTATTTTCATTCGATATTAGCTAGAATTCATCTAAAAATCATTAAATCAACACAACTAGGTTTGGGTTCCCATTCAAGTATCCAGAGTCCAAACCAACAAATTCATGGCAATAACACACACTTATTCCCACTCATATATCCCATTAACCTCCTTCAAATATTTATTAAAATTATTCTAAATATCCTTGAATAAACATAAACAAGCCTACATTTCATCCCACTGTCAAACCCTAGTCACCAACTCATGACCATATCACATACACCCAACATATATAACCCATTAATTTCATCCAATTATTCATTAAAGTTAACCTAAACACCAATAAATCATCATAAACAACTAAAATTCATATACAAACTCCAAACCATCATATCCATGGCAACTACACACCCATTCAACACATGTGTATCTCATCAATTTCCTTCAAATATTAATTAAAATTAATCTGAATAGGATTAAAGCAACATAAGAAAGCTTAATTTTATACCTAACATCCAACCCTCATCACCATGTTCATCCTCAACCTCAACCTCAAGCTTTAATTCATGCCAAAGTTCCAAGAAAATTACAATTTAATACTCATTTGATCTAAATTCACTAACTATTACTCAAAATCAATTATAAAAACACCAAAAATCGAATGATGGAGATTTAGGATTTTCACCTTCTAAACTCACTTGAGCAAGATAATTGTGAGAGAGGAGGGTGGGTGGTTATGGTGCTTGAACGAGCGCTAGGTGGGCGGCTACTGGTGGTCAGACGGTGAGCCGGTGGTGGTGGCAGTGCTTGCTGACATGGCCTGAAGAACAGGGCAGCAGGGGGGTTGCGGCAAGGGTTGGTTCTGGGGGTTTCGGGAATTTGGGGGAAGAATGGGTAGATTAGGAGTATTTTTGTTTTATATATATTTGTTAGATTTTTTTTTCTTTTAACCCTAACAATTTCTAGATTTTACTGATATTTTTTTAATTAAATTTTTTTTTGGGGATCTTTATAATTCCCTTTCCCGTTTTCTTTTTGTTCCATATATACCATACATATGTGTATCTTTTAGGAAAATTTTCTTTAGCTAGGATTAATGAATTGGGAAGGGGTTATCATTTTAAATTGTTGCTCCTTATGCTCATTTTATACATAAAACTTATATTATTATCATTATTATTGTTATCACTTTTCCGAAATTAGCCCTTAAATAATTAGGCTAATTTTTATTTAGCTACTGTTCAAGTATTTATTAGCATTTGAATAAATTATACAGGAGTAAACAAAAATATATTTGGAGGCCACTATGCCGATTCAACCTGAAATTTCACAATTAGACATACATATATAAAGTACTAAATCGAAATGCGGTGCCTAGCTTAATTAATTTGTTATTAATATAGCGCAAGATAATTAGCATAATTTTATGTTCGGACCATTATAGGAGATTAAACAATATTGGATAGTATCAAGTTTTGAAGATGAGACAAGCAAATAATTTCAAGAATTATTATAAAAGGGCATTCTTGGCAAAGATAAACTGTGGTTGCATGATTTAGGTGTAATATCCAGACCTCAAATCATTCCTGAAAAAGACTTCTGTTATTGACAGTTAATCCCATAAATCATTTATTCAAGGTATAGGACACTTGTTTTTTATAGCAATCTTGTTCAACTCTCTGGACGCAATACACAACTATAAGGTTCTGCCTTTCTTCTTTATACATATAAAACTAAAGTTTTCCATAGTGACACACTTGGTCAAATAACTCCCTTCTGTAATAACTCATCTTACTAAATCTTTAGTTCTTTGAACTCTGCTAGGGGTCATGTGATAGGGGCTCTGAAAATGGATTGAGCACCTAGAACTAGTTTGATCTGAAAATCAATGTTTCTTAGGGGAAAACAGTCCTGAAAATCCTCAGATGAAACATCTCTCAATTCACAAGCTGTAATTATGGATATGTGTATATCGAGTGTGGTTGGTATATCACTAATATTCAATGCATTACTGACACGATAACTCACTTGCTTACACAGTGTAATTAGGGCGGAATAGGATTTTTCTTCTCTTGGTCCATAGAAACACACGTCTAGTCCTTCCACATTTCTCAAACTAGCCTTAAGATCCTTACAAGTCATCTTCTATAAGCACACAAGCAGTTCATCCCCGTAATAACAACAAGGTTTGCCAATCAAACTATATTGAATGCCCAATGAATATGTTTTCAGCAATACTAATAGAGGCATATTTATAAAAGATAACACATTCAACTGCTTACTGATCTCAGTAAATTTAAAAGATAGGGGGATGATCTAAAGTGTAAAGAGGTGCAACCACACCATGAATTCTTGTAAAGAGATTTTTTTATTGGTTATAGAGGATAGACATGTAAGCTGAATGAATGAAAGTACGAAGATTCGCAATGAAAGATAGGCATATAAATGTCCTGCATATACAAGACATGCAGTTTATTCATGATGGTCACGATAGTAAAGTAAATGAACGACGTTATGAAGTTGAGAGGGAGTATTAAGTAATGAAGGTGAAGAAATATAACAGATTACCAAAGTGGCTTCTGAAAAGTCATAGGGTATCCGTATGTAAGTAAAATGACGAAGATAAAGGTCAACAGTACTCGAAGGAAAGTTTTATTCGTCTGGTGTTTCAAAGGATAATGCGTCAAGATGAAGGAGTCAGCCTTATGACTAAATATGATAACATCCATCAATAACACATTTTATAGTAAATGGAAGTCTTGGGTAGGCATATAAAGTTCAAAACTGTTGGAAGATGAAAATAGTACAAATTATTGTTTATTATTAATAAGATAGGTTGTACTAGTGAAGAAAGGATTACCAAAATAACTTGAGTACCAACATGCAGTCACGGCCATAGAGTACTATGCCAACATGACATTACGGTGCTATAGAAACATGAACAATATAGATTCATTTAATTGCTGAAAGGGCACTCAGTGACTAGGTCTGAAGCAACCAAAGGCTTTGCAAGTAATAAATGAATAGTGGCTAAATAGAAGTAATGAGTTAAAGTAGGTGACAGTAAAAATATAAACATAGTGATGACTAAACTGTAAGTAGAATGGGTCAAATATACTTAGGAAGAACTGCAAATCACATAGTAACACACACCAGGGGTCATCATAGACTCCATTATGAAAACGGAGAATTGAACGATTATGATTGTCAAGGTTTAAATTGCCTATAAGAAAGACTGCTTAGATATGTTTAAAGAACTTCCCACAGACCACATATGAGATTTTTCATAAACACTCCATTACAAATCAAGAGAGTGTTAGTGGCAAAGAAATGATGCCTCTGAACAATTCAAGGTAATTAGGGTAGAAATAAGTCAATGGCAGGAAGTAATGGGAGCATTGATGAGGTAACGTCTTAGTGTCAAGACCAGATAATTCCTATACATGGCAATTTCATCTTACTTGTACCACATATATAATGCCAAGTAGCACACCTTAAACTACTTATTGTTATCACCATATATAAGCACTCATTGTAGTGTCCATCTCATACTGGTTCACCTCAGAGATATTGCCCCACAAGGTATTTCCTCATCTCGAGGTTAACATCTAACTTGACACTATATTAATCCTTTAAGAAGTTGCACAAATGGCATCCCCACATCAGTTTCAACCATATATTACCGCACTTCAACAAGACTCTCAAATCCTGGGGCAAAACGGATAGAATTCCGTCTAAAAACTAACTAAAACCCAGGCTTAAAGCCTTACAATAGATGCCTAAAATGAAGAGAAGTAATTCAATAGTTCAACGGCCACACGTCGGAGTTCGTAACTCAACGGGTCACATACCCAGAGTGCACATTTACAAAAATTTAAACAAATGAGAGAAATGAAACATACAATACAACTTTCAGATAAATGAGAGCATGCTTAACTAACAGGTCACCTAAATGATTTCATACTCCACTTTGCTAATGCTTGAATCTTATGATATTACCAAATAATTGAGTCACTCAAATGGAAATGTTTTCTCCATATATGCTCATACATATGAACTTGTAGTCAATAGCTTATTTAACTAATCCAATATAATTCATACATACCTTGATAGCTAACTCATAAACACTTGATAGCTCACAGTGGCCCTTAAAAGTTTAGCTCTGACACCAAATCTGTAACGCCCCCAAAATACTAATGATATGATTTACGAAAAAACTACAGTGGAAGACTTAATGATAGAAGGTGCTACCGCCGTCCTGATAAGGACGAGGCTTACCGAAACCATTTGATCTTGCAGCTGATGTTCAAATCACAATATCTATTAAACTGAAACACTCCAATACCAAAGTCCATAATAGTTCAACTTCAATACAATCGACTTAATCATATAATTTGCTAACTCCACTCACACTCCACAAGTATGTTGAGCACATACCCAAGTTGACCCTGAGGTCGATTCGAACATTCATGCTATGTTGAATCCACTGTGAGCATTCTGATGACTTCGAAAAAGGGTTTGCTAAATAGAGAAACATGTGATACTTCTTCACCTAAAATGAAAAACATGAAAACAATTCGAAAATGTCAGCAAAACTCAGTACATACATTCCTGTATTATAAAATAAGCATAAAAATATTGTTAATGGGTACCTGCCTTTGCAATTCATTTAGTTCGCAATAACAATGAAAATGAACGTAATATGAAATTGAATTGCTCATTATTATCTAGATGTGAACCCCTTGCAATGATATGATCTATACATAGGTATACACCTGTCAATCCGATCAAGAGTTGGCCTAAAGCTGCGTGGATAAATGATGGGTTGACACCCTATAGATGATAACTGATGGGGTCACAAGTTAAATAACAAATCACTGTATAAACTGATTCATTAATAAACTCATTAAGAGTTGTAACTTGATAAACATGTTCTGTTTTCTAAAGATATGGGCAACAGACGTACCTTGAATCTTTAAAAATATAATCTGACTTGATAAATATATATGTTCTAACTTGATAACACTTATGCATAATAGGGAACGATAACTAGACCTCGACTCTATTTCATAAATGTTATTGCAGGTATGTGTAGTCAGTAAATTATCCTTACTCGCATAATTAAGTAAATAAAAGTATGTATAATAGAAATTGAGTAATTAAATGGTATACATGACTCGGGTATTTCAATATGACTTCAAAACTGAATTAATAAAAGTAATTAAATTCGATAAAAAGTACATAAAAGTAAAATAGTCCACAATGAGATAAATGAGATTACAAAGGTAAAGGCCTTGATGGTGACAATTGAGAGAGTAGTTGTGGCATTTTTTGAAATAGGTTGCTGATACGGGTTTAAAGCTCGCTGATGTATAGCTTGGTTCAAGATAATAATGAATACACTAGATTGACTTGATAAATACCTTTGATACATTCTGAATTGAGTAAGTAATAAATGTTTGAGGCCAAGAGAGATATATTCGGGTTCAAAATAGCATAAACTGTAATAACTTAGTCTGATAAATATAGATTCTGAGCGACAATTCTCCCCACTTCTCATATTTCATTCTTAAATTTATTAGATATAGAATTTCATCTCAAATGAATCATTGAACTCAATAGAAGCTATTAAACTCACTATTGGTATTTTCTTTAAAAAATCCATAAATGAGTCAAAGCCCATAGATAAGCTCTCAAATTGTATACTTGTCTTCTTCTTTCTTATTAATCAAGCTAAAAGTTCCATCAAAGTTCATGAATATTCATTTCCTCCTCAAATGACCTTATTTGGCCCAAAATATACAAAATGAGTGCATGATAAATCTCACTCAATCTTTATTATTGCTTTTTACACAATTTCTCAAAATGCTTTCAAAAATCATCAAACTCAAAATACTCAATCAAAACTCATGAAATCTTATAGAAAATTCGAACATAATATGAAAAATCTACAGTAAAATTTTCAAAATTTTTTTCCAAGTATATACTGTACAGAAATTACAATAACAGCCCAATTTGTACCAAAGCAGGTCAGTTTATTTCAAAAATTCATAATTTTCAGCCTTGATCTCAAATAGAGACCTAAAACTCCAATATGAAAAGATTAAGAAGCCTCAAAATTTTTTTATTTATAACGCAAAATATGATTCCCACAATATGGTTTTCAAAATGGGGCTAAAATATAAGTGTGTTAGTTTTGGTCCATTCTACATAGTTTTGGTAAAATGACCATAACTTTTTTCATAGATTTCGGATTAAGGCGATTCAAAATCTATTTGAAAGCTAACATACTGAACTATTTACCCACCAAAAATCATAATTTTTCTGTGGGCCGATCATTACCAGTTTAATCCCGAAATCTATTCTGTTTTTCTGAAATTTTCAACCCTCACTGTTTTAGCCTTTTCCTCTCTTTTCAGACAAATCCTTACTTGAATTCATTCCAAATCACCAAAAATATCATCATAATCATCAATAAAACTAAAGATTATAAAATCAAACACAAATTAATCTATAAACATGGTTTTAACTTAAGTTTGCATGAACATGATTACCCCTAAACCCTAGCACGATTCAAGCTCAACTCCACCATGATCAATACCAAAATAACTTTTATTTCTTATCAAAATATCATGATCAATGATCACAAACATCAAAATGAGAGCCAAAACTAAAATAAAAATCAAAACCAACAAAATCAAGTTTCAAGATTGCTCACTTTGTTTGAGGATAAGGAGAGATGGATGTGATATTTAGTGGTTTTGATGATGGAGAATGGTGGCTAGTGGCACTGAGATGTCAGGGGGATCAGAGGTCACCGGGGCTGGCTAAAAAACTGGCCAGAAAACAGCCAGACAGTGGCTAGAGCTGCTGCCATGGGGGAGAGAGAGAGGAGGGAGAAAATGGAGATTTTGAGTTGATTTGTATTTATTTTGACTAATCTAACTCATGACTGAGATTTTATCTAGAAAAGTGATTATTTAGCTAACCATGGTTAAGTTTAATTATGGTAATTAGTTAGGTTAATAAGCAAACTTGTTGAACTTCAACTTGGGCCCAAAAAAATTGATTTCGGGAATAAAACGCTTCGTAACGATAACGTTTTTGCGTTAACTCAAAATTAAACTTTTGTAATGTTATAAAAATAATAATAACAATAATAATAATAACAATAATAATAATAATAATAATAATGATAATAACAATAATTTCTTAAACCATAATTATCGAGGCCTAGTATTGATTCACTTAATATTTAATTAATCAACAAAACTTGAATTAACAATTAATGAAACTTGAATTGTAAAATGGGACCCAAATGAAATATCCTTCAATCGGGATGATTAAATACGATAAATGAGAGCAAAAAATTTAAATGACATAAGATAATTCGGTAAATATATAAATTGAGTGTAATTGAATTAATAAACGTGATTTGGTTAAACAAATAACCATGAGTGATTAAATCCATAAATATGATAAATTAAATAAATAAACATAATTAATTAAATAAATAAATATGATTTAAATAAATAAATATGGGTTAGGGTCGGTTATTATAGATAGGGATGAGATTCAATCCCCGAGCAGGATGGGACGGGGACGGGGATGGGGACGGGGTGAAATTTTACCCTGTCCCATCCCCGCTTACCTGCCTGGGGAAAAATTCTCATCCCCATCCCCGCTTCACCATTCTCGTTTGGGGGAAAAAAAACGCACCCATGTTTCCATTTATAATTAAAATTATATATAAATCCTTTATTTATGAACATAAGATTAAGGTTAAAAAGGTAAATTTACTCGAAAAGACCCTAGCTATATAATCCTTATTTTTCTTCTTAGACTTTGATTGGGTTGTGTTTGACTTCTTAGACTTTGGTTTCATTGTGTTGCATGGACTTGTTAAACTTTAATTTGGGTTGAATTATAAATTTTGATGAAGTTTGTTAAACTTGCGTTGCATGGATCCTACAAGAGTTTTATACAATTAATTGAGTTAAGTCTGTTGGGCAACTTGGCGTTTCATCTAAGATCCAACTTGTAATATAGTTTTCACATAGGAGGAAAAAAATTTACGGGCAAAAATCTCCATTGGGGCCCCGTTGAAAATTGAATCCCTATTAGGGATAGAGACGGGGAGGAATTTTTTCCCCACAATGGGGAATGGGGTGGGGACGGGGGGCGGGGAGTTGAGCGGTAACTAGGACAGGGAATATGCCCCCGTCCCCAACCCGCCCCGTTGTCATCCCTAGATAATAGACTATTTATACATGGATCAATGGCAAAGTTCTCAATGGGGAGTTTTCAAGCTCAATGTTGATACAAACTTTGAAATCGAAGGTCAAAGAGGATTTGAGGTCATTATAAGGTACAGGGAGTAGTGTTGAGATTGTTGGTACATTTCACTTGTTCATGGAAATTAGACCGGATGTTTACGGAGGTGGTCAAGCGGGTTTCCTAAGGTGAAGAATTGAACTTACATGTAACATAGGATTGCAAAAACTAAAGGTGGGAATTGACTCCATCAACAGTATTTAGTGCTCTCAGAAAGAAAGAATCAATAGAACTTCAATGCGACCCTGAATTACTGATTGTTTGCATTTATTCGATTTATTTCTTCGAGGTTTTTTCCAGAGTTTTTGTCGCACCCAAGTCACTTATAAAACCGACTCCATCAATGAGTCGGTGACCATATCGCATTGCCATCTTCATATAGTAGGATGAAAGCATTTTTTTTACAATATTAATTTTCCAAAAACTCAATTTTGATTATTAGGTAAATCTCAAACTTCAGTTGTGTGAACTAAAGTCTAAAAGTTACATATAATAGTTTCATAATTTGAACTAGATTGTTATTATCATTTTGCAGTAATTTTAGAATTCAAAATAAACTGTATGTGCCAGCTAGCCTATTTGGTAAAGTCTTCGAAAATTGTTGTCGAAGACATGGACTCGAATCCTGCCTATGTCAGGCACCCCAAAAAAAAAAAAAGAATTCAAAATAACTAGATAATGGACCAATTATACAGTTCATAGTATCATTCTTAATGGGGAGTTTGCAAGCTCAATGTTGATGCAACTTTTGAAACCGAGTGTAAAAGAGGTTTTGAGATCATTATAAAGTAGGGATAGTAGTGTTGATATTGTTGGTACATTTCACTTGTTCATGGAAATCGGATAGAACTTATACAAAAGGGTTTCCTAAGGTAGAGAATTGAACATACAAATGATATAAGATTGCTCAAACTGGAGGTGAAAATTGACCTCATCAATACGTTAAGTGTTCTTAAAAATACAGAATCGATAGAACTTGAACATGATAAGTTATCAAATGATATTTGTATTTAATCGATAGAATCCATTGTCCTGCTCCTTTTGGACAGATTTTTATGGCTAATATTGTGTGTGATAACCAAGGAATTCATCAATGAAAGATTAGCCTTCCACTGATACCAAACAAACAAACAAAAGATATCAAAATAAATAAATTTAATCCCTCATGAATGACCAACGAAAATACTAGTATTAATCTCTTCCCAGCTAGGCCGCCAATATCCACAAACCCTTCTGATAACCCAAATTAAAACAACCTTTTTTTTTCTTTTTCCTTTTTTTTTTTTTGGATCTTTTGAAAACCATTTCACTGTATTCACTTCACATCACTGCGAGCTGTGGGTACCCGAAGGCTGGATGAGGAGATAACGGCGATAGTGGAGGGACGTTAAATATTCCTTCCTTCACATCCTTATCGTCAAAGTCCCAAACGGCCATCCAATTTGACGGAGTCAACGGCCCTACCTCCTCACTTTCGCCAACCGACGACGTCGTAACGGTAGTCGTCGTCGACGCCTCCTTCTTCACCTTCTTGGAGTTCACCGTCTCGCTCGCTCTCTCCTCCTCCTTCCTCTTCCGTCCCCCGTCCCCGGCGGCGGTGACGGCGGCGGTGGCGGATGACTCTTCGACAAGTTTCCCGACTTCAAGGGGGAAGTTAAGGATGGCCTTGGCTCCACGGAGCTTGAAGGCGGCTCGGTCGTAGGCTCGGGCGGCTTCAACCGCAGTATCGTACGTTCCAAGCCACACTCTCGAGCCTCGCTTGTTCGGATCCCGAATCTCGGCCGCATACTTCCCCCACGGCCTCCTCCTCAC
Organism: Carnegiea gigantea; assembly: GCA_029747015.1. NCBI lineage: Eukaryota > Viridiplantae > Streptophyta > Magnoliopsida > Caryophyllales > Cactaceae > Carnegiea > Carnegiea gigantea. Next base: position 892,232 of record JAKOGI010000100.1, on the reverse strand, counting down.
TCCTCTGTAGTGTCGCCGATCCTGCATCACCTCGTGACTCGCCGGCGGCTGAGTCGACTCGGAGGAGGCAAACTCGATGACCTCAAACTTCTTGACCGGCGACGGCACCGCGATCTTCATCGCCGGCTTCCTCTCGTTGAACTTCGACTTCCTCGGCGGAGAGAACGAAGTCGTCCCAGCTCCCGTTCCCGTCAGGTCAATAATCTCCTCCGATTTCGCCTCAAACTCGGGGAGATCGAAATCAAAATCGAACTCAAAGTTGAATTCGTCGCTCTGCTCAGCTTTAATGGAGCTCGAATTCGGCACTGGTTCGATGTACGACGCAAAACTTACAGACGATGATGAAGATTGCGAGCAAAGAGAACTCGATCCTTCGATCGACAACTCCGGCTCAAAAACATCATTGTGATTAAAGGTGAAATTAAACAAATTATTGTGATTAAAGCTTAAATTACCAACGGGAGAGAGTTCATTGAAGAGATGGTGCTTGATGAACTCAAGAGCAGAGGCTTCATTGGGTGACGCCATTGTTGAAAGTCGATCAGGGAAATGAAGACGATGATTAGAAGTTTGTATAATTTTCAAAGTAATGGATGATGAGAGAGGAATTCAAAAGGGGAGGATTGGAAGGATTAAGTGGAAAACTGGGGAGTGGAAAAGTGGTATATATAGAAGGAGGGAGAAAAGGACAGGGAAGTGAGCTTCGCGGTGAGAGGGGGGGGTATTTGGAAAGAAGGCAGGCAGGCAGGGAGGAAGCATCGTCGTTTTACGCTATTGAGATAAAGATTGGAGGGGAGAGAGAGAAGGGGGGGGGGGTTGTTACTTTGTTTAGTTGATCGGTTAATCTGAGCCGTTGATGCAATTGAATATTCACAGATTGCGGCGGCTAAGCTGAATCTAGCCGTTGGTAGATTTTGTAATTGTGACATTGTCTTTTATGAATATTTTTATTTTTTTAATTTTTTCCTTGTGGAATTCGATTTTCAACAGTCTTTCCTTTTTTGGGGTTATCAAAAATTTCAGCATGGCTTGGAGTTGGAAGTATCCGAAATTTAAGAGACCAAAAAGGGCTGGCAATTCAATTTGGACTCTTTTTCTTTTTTCGCTTTGAAAACATGATTTCTAAATGAAATAAACTTGTATGAAACAATCATCTGTTTAATTATTAATAAAGCTATAATTATATCAAAAGTTCTAAGTTTAGTTTCTTCTATGCAGAGTATTACGTTGATTCATGTGTTTTGTATATTTGAATGTAGTAAAACAAAGGAAAAAAGAACCTTTTATAGTCAGCACTTTAGATATTAAATATTGATAAAGGTAACACATGATCCAAGTTTAAGACAAAGAAGAAAAAAATGACACAAAATAAACCAAAATTTATTAATTATTTATAATTTTCCATTTAGAGATGTAATACAACATCAAAGTTTAAACACATGTGATGAGTGAAAATGTACAATACCAAATATATAGTATACATTGTGTTTATCTCTCCCGTTTTTCTTCGTGAGGACATCTCCTATACAAGTATACATCATCCTCTAGATCAACGTTAGTTTCCCCTTTTTAAGAAATCATCTAGAATGAAATTAAAACGTCATAACGTAACACTTATCGTACACCTCATTAATGGACTAATTAAAACATCCGAGGAGATTTGTTTTATTAATTTTGGGGGCAAAATATCCAAGGAGATTATAATACATTAATAGGGAGAAATTTTTAAGCCGTTAATTACTCTAATGAGGAAGGCGAAGGGGACAGCAGTTGGACAAAAACAATACTATAATGGGAATGGAGCATATTCTTAACAATAATAGGAGTACGAGCATATTATTACTCTTTACCCATTGGCCATTGTGTTATCCTCTTAACTAAATAAACTTAAGATTAAAATAAATGACTTTATATTATTAAAAAATCGTCACATAACGACGCTATCATTGCATACCGATGAACACATTGCATCTAGAAAGAGGGAAAAGAAAAAACTTTTCCTTTAATCTATTAAAAAAAAGCGCTTTTTAGAAAAGAAAATATATATATATACACACACATGCATACATATATGCGCATGCTCACGCGCTCACAGACACATATATATATATTGGAGTTATATATCTATTCTGACTCCAATATTATCATTATTGCCTTTCCAATTTTTCCAGCATACACAATAAAATATTTGATAAAATATTTACTCGTTCATCACACATTATTATGTTCGTCTCACCTTATCTTTCCTTTTCATAATTTTGATTCTTCTATAGTTTTAATTAGTTTCTACTTTCATTTGCATCCGAGCTCTTAATTTGAGTTTGTGAATTTTGATGCATTATTTAGACTTTTCTACTACAGAGAATATTAATCATTTAGATGTGACATCAGATATTCAGAATCAAATTGAAGAGGTTTAAATTATGAATTTGAATTTGACGACGTGGGATAAGACTGCAGTAATCAAACACTTGACATTGATTGTATGAAAATGGTTTAACTTATCGTAATATCTTTGGGGAGTGGAGTCCAACGGTCTTTCATCCTGTTCTATTAGTAACAATTGTTAACATTCATATTTTATAGGTAAGATTATTCTTCATAGATGTATGCATATATGATTTTTTTAATAGAAATATTATTCTTCATAGATGTATGCACATATGATTTTTTTTAATAGAAATAAATAAATAATAATTTGTATATTTTAGTTAACTTAAAAAAGTTATTGAATCATACTTTAAAAGTCATTGAAATTTTCTTACTTAAAAACCTCCAGAATTTTACGTAGATTTGGTAAAAATTAAACATCTAAATGTTGATGATAATTACTGGAACTAAAAACTCATAAAATTTTTCATGCACTGCGTGGGTATGAAAATACTAGCTTATTAATGAAAAATCATATGGTATTTATATAAAGATAATTTTTCTACGACAATAAATAAAAACACAAAACGAACATTAGTTCGTACAAAACTAATGACGAGTATATGAATTACCCACTCTAAACTTGTAGTAAAAGCCTAATCATAAACTGCATGCTTCGACATCAATACATTGCATACTTTGGCATTAATACATCTTTCTCAAACATCATGTGCTATATAATATATTTCATAAAACATGAATCCATTTGATAGGAATATGGTACATATATTAGATTTGAAACAAATTTTTTTTGACAGACTCTATATGAAATTCCATGGTCAATTCATCTTCCAACGAGGATCAATTTAAACCTGAAAGTTGAACCACTTAGATAATCTCAAATGACATCATACTTATTCTTCTCCATTGAAAAAAAAAAATAATAAAAAATTCGGAAGATTTTTGATATCTTGTTATTAAAAACAACAATAGAAGGTGGGGGAGGTGTGATGTTGACATCATGAATGGTGTATGTATAGTAAGTCAGGGCCTCGGAAGAGAAAAGGGAGGTTGCTTTTGAATATTTTAAACTCATCATTTGAATGAGGACCCGATTGGCTTAATAATTGAATTTGGGTAAACAGAAGACTATTTGGATTATTATATTATGTTAAGTATTAATTAAGTAATGAAATTTAGATGCGTACGCCTACAATTAGACAGGGTCAGGCTCCTCCACGTTGGTCCGGTCCAAGGCCAATAAACCCATGTGGCGGTACTATTCGGGCGTTGACCCTAACCCAGTCCAACCTTGCCGAGGGATCATCGCCTTATCATTGTTTCTTGCTTTTGTGACTCACTGACTCGGCAACTTGACCATTTCTGTCTCTAAATTTTACCGGAGAATTTAACGATAATGATGTCCTGGTGAAAACATCATGAAAATTTACAAATTGAATAAATTTAAAATTCGAAAAGATAAGTTTAATATTTGATTCTTATTGCCTAAGGCATGTTTGATAACATATTTTTTTCAACTCATTATAAGTATTTATCATTAGCATTCAACACTGATCGACTTCATCTTCAACAATCAGCACTGGTCAACATTTGACCATATTCCCTACTCATAGTTCCAATCTTGATCAACGCTCATCAATAATAAGTTATTATGACTTATCATAAATAATTATCATTAACATTCAATACTTGTCAGCACTCATCAGCACCAATTAGCACTCATCAGCCCTGAACAACACTCATAAGCACTTAATCATATTTTCTACTCACAATTTCAACCTTGAGTAACACTTATCAGCATTAATCAGTATTGATAAACACTTATCAGCATTGATCAGTAATAAGTTACTTATGAAAGTTCAAAAGAACAGAGCCTAAGGAAGAGTTAAGTAATTGTAAGGGTATGTTCGTTCTAGCGCTTAGATTTAGTAGTTAGTAGTCAGCAACAATTTATCAATGGCTATCAATGTTTACCAACGGTTGGAAATAATGGTTAGAGATCAATAACATTTACTAGTGCTTACCAACGGTTATGATTAACAGTTAGTGGTTAGTAGTGTTTGGGAGAGGAGAAGAGTAGTTGACAGTTACCAAACGTTTTCTAATTAAAAGTTGAAACGAACAGGTCCTACACAGTCAGCCAAAATTTAAACTTCAATGAAAATAGATGAGAGTACATTATACTTTCTTTTATTTGGAAGGATATGATAGTTGATAAAAGCAATGAAAGTAACAGAGCTATAAATCTTCACTTTTGTTGCATGATCCAGTAAACAAGAAATTGATATGTATTAGTAAAACAACACTTATTTCTATTATGAAGCTCTCCCCTCAGACCACGCCACATCCAAATTATCTATCTCCGCCAATGACAAGTTATACTAAGCTGAATTTTGATGCAAGTATAGTTGCTGACAGCACTGCAGGTTAGGGCTTCATCCTGCGCGATCACGATGGAAATATACTCCTTGCGGGCGTCAAGCGTCAGCATGGTTATGCTGGAGCTCCAGTTGAGGAGGCAAGAGCCTGTCTTTATGGCCTTCTTTGTGCTCACGGATACGGAATCCAGAACATCATCATTGAAAACGATTGCTTAGAGTCGATCCAAATGCTTAGGAATAAGTCGATATACGACAACTCTTTTTGCTAGGGATATCATCTCCTTTGTTCAGAACTTCGATTTTTATTCTCGGTCGTTTGTAAAGAGGGGGCAATAGAGTAGCCCACGATTTAGTCCACCAACAACCTATTTGTTTGGCGGGCAAGACATGGAAAACTGATGTATTTGAGGACATCACAGCTCGGGCCTCAGATGATATGTACACATACATCAATAGCAATCTAATATAATACCCTTCCCCCTTTTCTCCATCAAAAAAAAAAAATATATTCTCAGTGTATTTAGATGAAACAACTCCCAAGTCACTCATACAATATCTTAAACATGTACCCAAAAAAAAAAGAGATCAAATTACATTATTTGTATAAATATCAGTCATCTCAACCAATAAATTTTTAAAAAATTATTGTAAAAAATATAATTTAAATCTCTCATACATTAATCTTGTTTCTTCATTTTCGCCACAAAAATAACATCACTTGAAAGTCGAAAGTATTGTGCGATTTATACAAGCAAAATGATAAGTGTCTTACTACAGTGTCTTGTTACAAGACACTTTTTAAGTGTCTTGTTTGGATTTGAAGTCATACTATTATGTATCAAATTTTTTAAAAATGGTGTAATTCAATAGTGGAAGATTGGTACAATATATAAATTGCGTAAAACATTATTTTTAACCATATTTATTCACAATTTAAAAGTTACGTGTATTATACGTCTTCTGAATATGGTTAATTTGATTAGAGTGTCATTTTGTATCCGTTGGCATAGCCGATGAATGCTGGAACTCTACCATTCATATTTAATTCTAATTGTTAAAAATTTAGTGAGTTTAAATCATTAAATATGTTAATTTTAATCAAGATAAGACACTTAAAAAGTATCTTGTTACAAGACACATATCATCACTCTTTATACAAATTAAACAAAGATAGCCTGCCCCCAAGGTAATTTATTTATTTATTTTAAAACAATGCTTCTAGAATGTGGATCCGTTCAAAGCATCAAAGGTCACGAGGAGGTTGGTCTAGGCCAAGGGTCAATCTAATAATGTCATAAATATTATAATAATAATAATAATAATAATAATTGCATGAAATATTGAAGTGGATATATTTTCTTGGTTGAGTCCTTGGATTCCGGGTTGGCTTAAACAATAGTTATCGGATAGCATGTCCACCAACAATGACGAAAGACTGACAGAAAGTACACCTGAAGGGTGATTTTTTAATTAAAAAGAGAACACTGATAAAGCTTCAATTATAACTAGACAAATCTTTTGAAGAATTTAAAATATCTCACAACATTTACGAGTTACACTCATTTTTTAAAAAAATTGATAATTATGCAGGTTACCTCTCATAATATGAGCAATGACTTACTCAAATTTTGAAGATTCAAATTAAATTAGGAAACTGAGATATCCTCTATTTGTTGTTCCTCAACGATCATAAAGACTACCAGAAAGCCATTGAATTGATGACAAATTAATGACATTTGTCTATTTAGAATGTACGTACCAGCGTCTTGAGTAGAGGCAGGGGTGTTCGAAAATGTACGTAATCAACTATCCGAATCAAAAACTCTCTATCCAATTTGAAATTTCGAGTGTTTGAATCGAAATATTTGAAAATTTCGATTCAGGTACTTGAACCGATATTTTCTTTGGGTCATTGGTTCCTGGTACCTGAATTTTTTCTTTTTTTTATTTTTTATCCTTTTCAAAACTTTTTAAGTTTTCCCTCCCTAAAGACATAATTGCCCCAAAGCTCTAAGAAGACAAGTACTTTAACTTTGTTCTATTATTTTGTTTGGATGCCTAGCTAGATCCTTTAGGAGACTTTGTTGTATGTGGACAGTGGGTTGGAATGATATTAGTAATCTTATGCCTTATGGAGGTGTGTGATCCTCGAAATGTGAATGGTGATAAAGTATTGTATGATGTCACCTTACTATGTAATGATATCAAGTGCAAGATAGTGCAATAGATAATGCTTTATAGCATATATAACAATAGTTATATTATGGATACAAAAAATTAATATGCAAAATAAGAAAAAAAAAAGAAAAAAAAATAGGTTATTTGGTAACCGAAAATCCAAACCAAAATATTTGGGTATCAAATTTCATATTTTGGTTTGAATATAGTTCACTATTTTGTCAACCTGAACTTTCAAGTACTTGAACCGAAATATCTTTTGGTTTGGGTACCCAAACCATGAACACCCCTAGGCAGAGGAACTCTTACTTTAATGCTTGAATAAAGAGTTTTGTTTAATTCATATATCATACTCTCAGTAAGATGTACTCTTACAAGTTACATAACACGTATTAAAATTTACCTATATAACAAATATACAAGGATAAAATATACTATATAACTTATGAAAGTATTCACAGCCATGAATATAATATACATCAGTTTTATCTATGTTAATATGGTTGGATCCCTTGATCTAGGGCTTCTACTTGCATTGGACTAACTCTTTCATTATATTTATATAGTTAGATCCCTTGATCAAGTGCTTCTACTTTGTATTAGACAAACTTTTGCATCAAAACAGCGTATTTGTGGTTACCTAATTAGGTATACCTGCTTAATATTGCATTGCTCTCTGTTTTCTTTTTTTTTTTGGGGGGCTGTGAAACGAGCAGCCTGTTCTTTTCGTTGGTAAATTTGGATTAATCTATGAATAAAACTGATAAAAATTTGTAAGAATCAATAAGAGTTGAAAAAAAGAATTTTATCTGTTGAAAAGATTGATAAAGATTGGAAGAAATTGGCAAGCATTGAGATTTTTTTTGGGATAGAAATGAAAGACAAAAATTGGAAGAAGCTGATAAAAGTTAGTAAAGATTGATAAAAAAAAAGTGAGTGGTTGTACAGAGTGAGTCACATGTGGTTATCTAGATTGGTCCCTAATCTTTGAATCCATATTCTTCTCTCATAGGGATTTTGTAGCCTATCCTCTTTAATTAAGCTTTTTTTTAGTATAAATAAAAATTATTACGTGATTATTAATTTAAAAAAAGAAATGAGGAGAGATTAAAATAATAAAACAGCGGATATTTTGGGATTTTAATTAGTCCAAAAGGTGTCCCCATGCATGCATTAAGTATACAACAAGACAAAGATGGATTGATTAGATTGGCAACTTGGCATTAAATTATTTGTTTATCGAATCTTTTCCACATTGGTCTTTGATTTATTCAGCAGTTAATTTTTTGCACGAAATTAAAGCATTCTTATGTTGAATTTTTAGTTGAATCCTGGATTTGGATTCAGATTATAATTAATTTCCGCAGTCATTTTAACTTTTTTTATTGCTAGTTTGCTGCTAATGTGAAAATAGATCAATAAATTAGGCTAGTCTCTTAAATTGCTAACATATTTGATTTTTTTTTTTGGGTCTTGAATCCTCCATTTTACTGGAGTCGAACTGCTGTTGGTTCAAAAAAGGGTAGAACTCTCCCATCACAAATTTTCTCAATTCACAAGGCTCGAACCTGAAACCTTACTTTTAAGGGGAACAAGTGTCAAACCGCTTAAACCAGCCTGTGTTGGCCTAACATATTTGATTAGCAGCATGCAATCTAGAAGTCGGAATGCGAAAATTAAGTTTTCATCTAAGGTGAAAATTTCTGATATGTTAATTGTCGTTCACATTACAACCTTATCTATTGAAATAAATAGTATTATTAAATCTAAACTGATATGAAACTTAACTAATAAATTCAGAGACAACTTGTTAAACATGTGTATATCTTGTTCTTCCTATTCTAACTCGAATATGAACACCCTTAATACCTCAGGATCTGAGGTGAGCTACTTAAGAAAGGTGGTCATTTCCAAACAAAATTGGAGTACGACCCAATGATGGTAATCAAGGACCAATTTAGAGATTTCTAAACTTTTTTTGGAATATTAATGGTAAGATGTTTGACTTTTTTCAAAAGAGATTACGGTTCCCTTTTCTTCTTCTTTTTTTTTGGATGGGGGTAAGCTATGCTACACGACTACACTATTGGGCCCATATTTAGGTGGGCGTGAGCAAGATTTTCGGAAGCTTTGAAGCTTGTTTGAACCGGTTAAATAGTTCTGGTTTTTAAAAAAGAGGAACCGACCTAATCGATTCCGGTTTCGGTTCTAAAAAATACTCAGAATCAGAACCTGGAACCTGTTTAAAAAGAAAAAAAGTCAAATAAGAAAAAATTAAAGTGTGAACAGAAATCTCATCAAGGAATTTTCATGAAGCGAACAATTAGCAATGAATTGCATAGCTTGCTAATTTTATGCACAATCGATACCATTCATTTTGTTAATTTGAGAGAAACTATTCACTTGCTTCATCATGCGTAGCATATTGGGTGATAAAAGGACAACATGGGTCACATTACGTATTATAAATTGTATCCAAAAACCATACTAACCAACAAATTGCTGTGATAATAGGAGGATTAGGATAATTAAGGTTTACATATGTTATGTATAATAAGCCAAGTCCTTTTGCAATACATATAGTTGACGTATAATTTACACTTTGATGAGTTTAAAACTTATTTTTTAACTTACACTTCGTTTATTGGGAAAGTTTATTGAGGGATTTCTTCAAAATCAGGTGCAATAAAAAGAGTACCTTTTACTAATTAAGGTTATATTATTTTCTTAATTATCTTGATCTCTCAATATGCTACCCGGCCACTTTCAGTGTAAAATAATTTCATTGTCTTTGGCAGTTAATCTCATTTGGTGATTAAAATGGTCATCAGATGTGAAATCATAATCACTTTTGGCATAAATTTGACTTCACAAAATTATAACAAATCCTAATTTTAATTGAAAGAACCCTCAAAAGAAAACGACGAATAAGATTAATTAATGTGGTATCAAGAGAAATCCGAATTAAACATAAACATGCATACTATTATAGTGAGAATAGTCATGCAGAAACAGGTTTAGTTTTTAATTATTATACTCCAATATATGCTATTATAAACATGTAGTAATAATAGTCATTATTATGTTCCCCCACCATTGAATCTTAGTATGACATCTTCAAAAGGCGGTTTAGCTTTGTGAAACTTGAAATGTATTTTGTTGGACCAATATGGCATTCTTTATATACTTATTATATATATATATATATATATATATATATATATATATATATATATATATATATATATATATATATATATATCACATTAATTGCTTAATTTAATGTGAAACTTTATTAAACATTATTGAAAAGGTCAATGGTTGCATGGATGCATGCATGTAATGCCCGGTTCAATTCATCACGTGAGAATTGTCATTAGACTACAACTACGAAGTGCAAGTGGTAAAGATTTGCCCAGAAAAACCAAAGTGCAAGTGCTAACGAGAATAATTTTATTTTGGTCGTGCCCTTCAAACATTGCGGTTTTTTTTTAATTCGAAAAAGGAAAGCAAAGGCCCTGTGCTTGGCACGTGCCAGCAGTCTCTCTCGAAAAGTGCAACCGGTTTTCTCAAAGTAGGAAGGAAACACAGAGTCAATGTCAAATGCTATGACCCTTGCAGTCAAAGGAAACGTTCAATGTCGACCAAAATAATAATAATAATAATAATAATAATACAATGCCACCTCTCACTATAAGTTCTGTTTTTTTAGAGCACGAGGATATTTGGATATAACGTAATAATCTTACCACTACAGATATCGCTGTCTATAAAAAGGCTGATTCCAAAAGACCCACAAAAAAACTTTTGTAAAAACATCTTATAGAAAAAAATAAAGAAAACCAGCAAAGAATGAACTACAATATGCTAATAGAGCAAGTAATAGTAGCTATGCAAAACATAATTACAACGTAGCAGAGAAAAGTATTATACTTACAGAGGTAGGCTAATATTACCTCTTCCCAGATGAATGTACTATCTATATACATACATGATATACAAAAAATAGTGAAACTAATCCAGTCACATACAACAACATAACCTACCCCACGACAATCAAATGATAGCTACGTGGCTATCAATCTATGATCCAAGACCTTAATCCGATCTCGTCACAGTCTTCTATCCTGAACCATATCCTCCGTCAATCCTAAAACTTTAAAGTCCTATCTAATCACCTCATTGAAGCTCTTCTTCGGTTGTCCTCTACCTCTACTTCCTTCAGGAATGTTAATACTCTCACATCTCCTTACATGAGCATCCACACTCATTCTCTTCACATAACCAAACTATCTGAGTCTAGTCTCTCTCTTCTTATCCTTAATTGGAGCTACTTTAAGTATATCTCTAATTACTTCATTCCTAATTCTATCCGTCCTTGTATAGTCACACATCCATCTAATCATCCTCATCTCTGCTACCATCAACCTCTGAAGTCGTGTTTTTTTTCTTGACTAACACTCTGAACCATACAACACAGTAGGTCTACTATACGATAAACTTTGCCTGTTAACCCTATAAGCATCCTTTTATCACATAACACACACAAAGCATTCTTCCATTTTTGCTAATTGACTTTTATGCACTGGTTAATGTCTACGTCAATATCCCCTTTTGTTTAATGATCGAGTCAAGATATTTAAACTTCCCGACTTGTGGTATTGCCATCCCTTCAATAGTGACTTCTCCTCCCTTCCCTTCTCTGTCACTGAAACCACAATGCAGGTATCCGATCTTCACTCTATTTAATCTGAAGCCTCTAGACCATAGTGTATGTATTTAATGCTCCAACTTAATGTTAGCTCCCTCGCTGGTCTCCTCAATAAGAGTAATGTCGCTCGCAAATAACATACATCATAGTAACTCATCCTGAATCCATTTCACGAGTTACCTATAACCAAAGTGAAAAGAAATGAGCTTAAAGCGGAACCCTGATGAAGGCCCATACCAATGGAAAAGTGCTCGATAACCCCTTCTGGCACCTTAACATTCGTCCTATATCCTTCATACCTATCCTTAATAACTCGAATATATATACTCAAGTGCAATGCTTTCTCTTCCAATCATCTCTACAACTTTTCATGCGGAACTCTATGATATGCTTTTTCCAAGTCTGTGAACACCATGTAAAGATCCTGCTTTCTATCTTTGTGCAGTTCCATTAGACTTCTAAGGAGGTAAATCGTCTCTGTGGTCAACCCACACGAGATAAAACCAAACTGGTTATTTGATAGTGGGTATTGACCTATTTCTCATTGAATCAAAAGCTTAGAGATTAGGTTATTGGCCAGTAGGTTATCCAATGACCTATACCTGTCAATATATATTGGATATTGACCCATTTCTCATTATATATAAAACTCCATCTCTAAGGGTGGGAGTTGCATTATCTAGATGTACACATTACTTTTTAGCATGAAGATTTAAATGAAGAAATTTATGCGATGCCACCTTGGGAATTCCAACCTCCTAAACCTAATTTCGCTTCTAGATTCGAAAGATCTCTCCATAATATACGACAAGCACCTAAGTAATGATTTTTCAAACTAACTTCAACACCGGATAAATACAAATTCGAGCAATCTCCTCTTGACTACTTTTATTTTGTATAACACAGGTAATATTTTCTTGACCCTTCTTATGTGTATGGATGATCTAGTACTCACAGAGAATAACACCATCCATTGCCATAAGTTCAAAGACTATTCGCATGAATGCATTAAACTTACGGATTCTAAGCCCTTTAAGAACATCTGCAACCATAGTTCCAATTTTTGGAATTCAAGTCTGCCACATTAGTAAAAGTTTCAGTTTTTAATAATTTGCATTCGATCACTTTTCTAACTAATGGAACTTTAATTTAGATCACCAAGTAAAATATTTGTCAAGGACCAACTTCACAGCGCAACCTTTTTTTTGGGGAAAAAAAAAGGAAAAGTAGAACAAATGCCCAAAAAATTTAAAAAAAATTGCAAAAGGTGGAACAAATGCCCAAGTTGGTTTATGCAGGACTCTGAATAAGGACACTGGGATGCTACCATGCAGGTTCAGAAATACCTCAAGTTGTTCATAGGACGAAGAATTCTTCTATTCGCAAACGACAACGTTCGCCTGCAAGTATACTATGATTCGACATGGGAGATGTCCTATGTTTTGGAGATTAGTTATAATACTTAGTCAAGCTTGGAAATGCACCCATCTCTTGGAAAACTAAGAAACAGACTATTATATCTAAGTCCTTTGCACCAAAGTAAGCATCGGGCTGTAACAGATGCTAGTATCGAAGTTGTGTAAGTATGTAACCAGCTTGCTTAAATTTCTTAAGATTCTTGTTTCTACTGCTCAGTTGTATTGTGACAACCAAACCACTCTTCATATTTTGATTGATCCAATCTTTCATGAGTATGCAAAACATATTGAGGTAGTTCGCCACTTTGTTCAGAAAAAGATTTTGTTACGAGTTACTAGTCCTTGCTATGCTCCTACTACCATATCTTTATCAAGGGCTAGTGCCTAATGGGGAATTTGGACCATCACACCCCAACTTAGCAGTAACTGTTAAAAAGCTGGCCAAATAATATGCTTTCTATTGTTAGGGCAGGAAATTATAGTTCTGTATTGTCTTTCGATAAGATCTGTTTGTACGGGACGATGATTAGCGAAAAGAGGGGCACGTACCCTACACTGCGTAATCATATATACTTGGATGAAATAAAAAGGAATTAGTAATGAAAAAGTCCAAGGATCAATTTTCACCCTAGCCAGTAAGATCTTAGCCTAATGGTTAAAATTGATGTCTTAAGTGCATTAGACTTCAAGTTTGATTCCCTCCTTTTTATATTATATTATAATTATATTGTATTACTTTTTATGGCTCATCTAAGTCTACAATAATTACTATCAGCTAAAAATTTCGGGCTTTTATAAGGACACATGTAGTTTTATCACATATTCACATGCATGAAGTTTTTTAGTAAAAGTTAGCTCGTGATTCAAGATGCCTAACTGGGTAACATTTTGCATCTTTATTCAACCTCCCCGCCAAAAAAAAGTGCCCAGATGAGCATTGTCTTATGTAGGTAGAGTATATAACATTTATTAATCTGAAGTTTTGGTGAAAAGAGTACTGTTAAGAGTTCTTTTTTTTTTTTAAAAAAAAAGTTTATGGACAGGACATCTTATGTATACATCTTAGTAGCTCCCACATTAAAGTACTACATTGAAAAAAACAAGGGTCTTTGTAATATGATCGGACATTGGAGTGGTGTGTAATCCAATTAGAGGGATAAGTTTGTAGAGGTTCCTTTGATAATCCACTTGGATGATGGAACGTCGGCCGAATGTAGAGAGATCTTAAACATTTTCTTGGGCCTCTTTCTTTTCATGGGTAAATGGATAGAGCATTCTCAGTCTGAGTTCTAAAAGATTTGTCACATTAGTAAAAGTTTTACTTTTTTGGAACTTATATTCCAGTATTTTTTTTCTAACCAATGGAACTCATACCTAGATAATCAAATTAAATATTTAATTATTTATCATGGAGCCCATCTCATACACACAATCTATTTTTTTAATCAGTTAAATATTATTTTTAAGGAAAAAGAAAAAGAAAAAACAAAAAAAGACAAAAAAAAAGGAACGAGGGAAGGAATGCTACCCCATCACGCTTCATATGGCTGTAAGTAGGGGTGAGCGAGACCGGATACCTGGTTGGTTTTTTAGGAACCAAAACAGGACCTGATTGGAACCGAGTCCTAGAATTCGGAATCGGTCCCAGACCCCGTTGGAACCAGGTCCTAAATTTTAGACCAGGTCCTAAATTTTTGGACTCGATCCCAGACGCGGTCGGGATCAGGTCTGATTCCAGATACCCGGTTCTTAAGTAATATTTTTTATTTTTTTCTCATTTTTTCCAAATAAAATAGAGAGAGGGATTGATTGAAGGAAGTTGATAATTCATATCTAAGGCTAAATTAAATACGTAATAAATAGTAAAGAAGACTTACGTACTTTGAAATAAATTCAAAGAATTGGAGATAATGTTAATTAGAAACCCATGAATCAAGGTTATAAAATGAACGATAAATTTAAAAATTATTTTAATTTACTTGAAATAGAAACAGAAAGAGAGGTAATCTGCCAAAGTAATATAAAAACAGATACGTAATAAGCAACACGGCTCATGAGGAGAAGAACCGAAACTTAAAGGAAGAAATCCATGACGTTTGAGATATATAAAGAGTAAGTTGAGAATAAATTAGAAGCAAAAAAGACAAAGGGTAAATTAGGATAGTTGGGAGTTGGGTCTCGGTACAAAAGATACAACACTTGAGGATCAATGGTTTACTTTTTATAATTTTTCATAAAAAATATTTAAATTTTGACTGGGTACCGGATACTGCATTCGGGTCCGGTTCCAAAATTTCAGGACCGGTACCGGACCCGGTTATAACCGGGTCCTAAAATTTGGAACCGATTCCAAAACTGGTTGAACCGGGTCCGGGTACGGACCCGCCAGGTCCAAATCGGTTCTAAGTTCGGAATCGAGTACCCGGTTTTTTTTTCTTACCCCTAACTACAAGCATTAAATCCATTTTTTGGAAAATATTGGGCCCACTACTGAAACTAATTCCATTGGCCGCGGGATGACCTAACATGTTCTATCATTTCTTTTTTGTATTTCTTACCATTTCTTAACACATATTCAAGAAAAATTCATTTCCTTTCCAATCCTTATTATTCTCTTTCATCTCGTCCCATTCTTTTCACTCCTTCTCATCCTTTTCACTCTCTCTAACAAAGAATTTCCAATTCCTTCTTATTCCTTACCATTCATTCTCACTTATTCAAGAAAATATAATTCTTTTCCCATCTTTATCATTCCTTCCTATTCCTTTTTATTACATGTCCATTTTTTCGAAACAAGAAGAACAAGGGCAGTTGATTTTATGTTAGTGGGTTGCTGGTTGCTTGGCTTTTCATGTTTGTAGCTTCACTTGTTTCTTTATGCATTTTGTGGTCCTCACTATGAAAATGTGTGCTTGTTCCAACAGACTATCTGTTGGGTTTCATCAGAAGACTTCTCCAATTGTATTTCCAACGGAATCCGTCAAAAAAAGGGTTGTAATTTTAGTAGCGGGAAAGTTATCGGCCCCATCGAAAAACCCGTGGGAAATGGCTTTTCCATCAGAAATAGTACATATTTTTGTAGTGGGCCTTTTACATGTTTTACTGTTTCTTTTGGTCTTTGTAGTTGGACTTTTATCATTTAAATTTTAGTTAATAGTGTAATAATAATTGAAAAAGGAGCTTTTGCGGCAGTCACTTAAAAAAGTTGTGTCAAAGTACACAACATATCCTAAGCATTCAATCATAAAACTAAACTCTAGAATGGCGATAAGGACTTTATTATTAAGTCTCATTAAATAAAGTGATTAGTGATGTAAGAAACTACATGATACTAAATAATACTGGGCGATTGAAAGATACTGATTGAAAGATATTGAATGACATCAGTAAGTAAGAAAAATGTAACTATATTCTTAACAAGTATTGAACTACTAAATGATGTTGAAAAGACATGAATAGCAGTACATGATACCGAATAATAATGAATTTTACTGAACAATTCAAACAGTATTAACTATTAAATGAAACTAAATAATACTAAATATTGATGAGAGCAAAAGCTGAGCCACAGTGCATGCCAACCATCTCCTTTTTATTAAACCAAAGGCACAAAAAATAGTAATATCCCAGATTTAACACCATATTTTTGGTATACCCAAAATTGCACTAGTTGAGTACCTGAAATTGTTAATAATGTTATAGTGATTCTCATTTTGTGAGCCCCTATGAAACATGAATACCTAATTGCTACTTCACTAACCAATTTGGGGTTGTCACCTTTTTGCCCACACCCAAACAAACCATCCAATCACACTCAAACCTCTGCTTCCTGGAGTTTTCATTAGGCCATTTTAGTGACCATCTAGTGGCTTTGACAACGATAGGTTTGAATTGATGTATCTTTCTCGTGCATCTTTCCAACTAGGGCTCAAAAATCCACCCGTCGACATATAATCCACATAAAGTCATATTCGAAATAAGAATAGTATAAAGTAGATTTGAGGCGATATAATTTATTTTTAATGCATGCGGAGGTGATAAGATTGATATAAAAATGGCCTTATATTTAAATTTTTGGTAATAATTTACAAAAATTTTACTATTTATATTGATTGGAGCGTCTTAATATAAATATAATCGATGATCATCTATAAAATTGATAACTGTTTTATTTCTTAACATGTTTAGTGGACATATTAAAATGGGCTCCAAGTTTTATTCAAATAAAAATTAACTTGAGTTAGTTTTTGATCAAACTTGACATTTATATGTGGTAAGTAACCGTTTTATAGTCACTTTCTTTTGTAGTCACTAAAATTGTGTTACTTTTTTTCTTGTTTGATTTCTCTCCACAAAATTCAACGTAACCCTTGTGTCCTTGTCATATCATGCGATCCTCCTATTCTCCTTAAAATTCATTTTTACAACCTCGAGAAGATATATAAAACACACAAAACACTTGGCTATTTTATTGGATTGCTGATGTGTGCACTTGGCCTAAAAAAGTTAGTTTTAGGAGATCATCATACTATAGCATAATTCTGTATTTCATTGGATGCAGATAAATTTATTCTTTTAATTGATGATCTAATCGGTAAATATTTTCTTATAGTTATTTTATTTGTTTTAACGTTATCTGAAATTAAACTCATTTGAATTCAAGTCAATTACTTTTGCTTGGTGTACTTCCAAGAAGGAGACGTTTCACATATAAAATTCAACAGAAACGAAAGAGAAACGCAAGTGGAAAGCAGGGGGGGGGGGGCCAAGGAAGACAATCTACTCAATTGTTCTGAAGTGAAACTTATCCAAATGACAGCAAAACAAGTTGTCCAGGAACTTTGCACCCCTTGAAAATTAAGAGCAAGGCTCGGGATGTCTTTTTCCCTCCTTCTTAGTCTCCTACTTGGATCTACAGTTAATCCAAGTCATGGCCCTTTTTGGCCCTCCCTTTTCTGCAAATGATCATAACATATACTTTTCCTAATTCCATGGTTTTTTTCCTTCCTCAACTTGCCTTCCTTGTGTCCATTATTTGTCATGATTGCAACACCTTGGAATATGTTAGACAGTGACAATTCACCTTCCCCCTCCCCCCACCCCCCCAAACAATTTTGGTTGGTTCAAAGTTTTAGAGGGCATTTGGAAGAGTATGAAAATAATAGTATTTAAATATTTATAATTTTACTGGAGCAGTTCTTCATGTTAAAAAGTGGGCCGAATGGAATCCAAAAATGTTTGGTTTGGAAAAAACTTCGTTCCATGAATGTTACCATTTGGGTTCCAAGCTCACGGCTTTTATCAATTAGGCCAAATCATCGTAAAGATTCATCAAAATTAACTTTGACTAAGCAGTAGAAACCTTTGACGTCAAAAGTTTTGGGGGAAGGGGATTTCTTCCAGCATCCATTCTTAGAGCAACCTGGGCACTAACAGCAGAAGCAACAATAATGTGGAATTAGGGGTACCGGTCCCCAATTTGGAATTGGTTCGGACTAGGCAGTCCAAACCTGACAGAAAAGAAAAAGTAGGTTTTGAAAGTCCATTGATTAGTACACCTTCAGTGCTACTGGTCAAAATGGGGTTGGGACTGGTTCCAAATTCTTGGACCCAATTGCAACCGCGTCCGAATACGGATCTTGGAAACTTAGATCTAGAATCGGACATGTTACCTGGCTACTCCGTCCAGAAGTTTTTTTTTAAAAAAAATTATATGGGTATATAAACCAAATCAAAATCTTAACAATGGTGAGCTTGTGGGTTGGTTAATCTGTAGGTCTTTACGTCTGTGCGTCTGTGCATATGTTCTCACTCTCTTACTACCTCACTCTCAAATATCTGTGTCTTTATCTCCGCCCATTGACGTCGGATTCCCTGGTCAAGGACGATGAGTAATTATGAATGTGGTGATTAATTAATCGAATTGATGGTTTGGTTTTCTGATCAAAAATTGAAAACAAATAAAAAAATAGCCAAGAAAGAGGGAACTAAGTACTCAGCCATGGAATCGGTCTTGATCGGTTCTGGGACCGCTTGCAGGAATCCTGGAACCATTCTAATGGAACCGGGACTGGGCTCCAGATTTCGAAACCCGGTCCAATCAAGACCGGGACCGGTTCCATGAAAATGGATGGAGTATCCTGTCCTGCCCAACCCTATGTGGAATGGTATACATGCAACATATCAAGCAGAATATTGTGTAGTTGTTAGAAATGATAATCAAGATCTTATCAAAACCTCAAAGGGAGAAGTTTGAATTTCTTCAAAAATTTAGACTGTGGTTGAAGATACCAACGTTTATATCAGTCATCACAATCAAATCTACATCCAACATAATTTCAAAAAAGAAAATTAGACACATATGACTAGTTTTTGGATATAAAAAGCTAATCAACAATTCAAATGGTATTGATTTTAGGGCCTTAACTATTGCCTGATCTAGTTACAATCCCTCAAGTAAAAGTTCTCATAAACTATTGACTAACCCAGTTGCCAATCCCTTTAAGCAAGAATTCTAAGTTCATCACTACTTTTGGACTAACTATTTTGGAAAGGACAAAAAGATGCTGAGGCTAATCACTTGACAATTAAAAAGGCAAATGTTGAATGGCTTTGATATTAACTGGTTATAGTCATAGTAGAAATCTCGCATCAATGGAATAAAAAAAGCAATTAAGGATTTAGGCCCTATTGACAAACGGTTGTTAGCTGTTAGATATTTGTATTAACTGTTAGCAGTTAGCTATTTGAATTCGCGTTTTATATTAATTATTTGAGTCAGCTTGTTTTTACAATCCTTATAGCTAGTTTCATTACTCGTGGTAGTGTCATCTATTTATCTTCTCATTGTGTGGGTTGCTGGGAGTTTAGGTGGGGGTAGCTTAAGCTAGTGGCGCGCAATGTAATCGCACCAGCCAGTCCTCCGGGGGGTTTTGGGGTTAGGAGGGGAGCAGGTTCTTGGAAGGTGCACTTAGCGTCTTGGAATATCAGGTCTCTTACTGGTAAGTCCATAGAATTAGTTAAGTCCTTGCGTAGACGTCGGATTAGCATAACTTGTGTTCAGGAGACTAAATGGATGGGTGCGAAAGCTAGAGTAGTTGATGGGTTTAAGCTGCGGTATTCAGGGTCTATCAGGGCGAAGAATGGTGTTGGCATTTTGGTTAACAAGGAGTTAGTGGACTCTGTGGTCGAAGTGAGCCGTAAGAGTGATCGAATTATGGCCATTAAGGTGGTGGTGGGTTCAGTGATCCTTAATGTGGTTAGTGTGTATGCACCTCAGATGAGTTTGTCTGACGAGGTTAAGAAGCGATTCTGGGAGGATTTGGATATGTTCGTGCAGGCGGTGCCTCGGAGTGAAAAGATTTTCATAGGAGGTGACTTTAATGGTCATATTGGGGGAGACTCAGGTAGGTACGAGTCGGCTCACAGAGGTTTCGGCTTTGGGGGGAGGAACAGTAGAGGAGTTGTTGTCCTGGACTTTGCCATCGCCTACGATTTGGTGCTGCTTAACTCTCTTTTTAAGAAGAAGGATGACCACTTGGTGACCTTTAAAAGTGATCCCTTTAAGACCCAAATTGACTACTTCCTTACTAGGGCGGATAGTCGAAGGTCGTGTAGGGATTGTAAGGTGATCCCTAGTGAATGTGTAGGATCTCAGTATAGATTGCTTGTTTTAGATGTGGAGTTTAACTGTGTAAAGTGGAAGAGGAGGGTGTTGGGGACCTTAGAGTCACGTGGTGGAATCTTTCAAAGGAGAACGCTATGAAATTATCAGCAAGGATCGCGGAAAAAGGAGTCTGGAGGCGAGTAGAGGATTCTGATTTGATGTGGGAAGCGACGGCAGATTGTATTCGAAAGTCCGCTGAGGAAATCCTAGGGGTTTCTAGGAGAGGTGGTAACAGAATGAATGGAGCCTGGTGGTGGAACGAGGGGGTCAAGGAAAAAGTCAAGTAGAAAAAGGATGCATACGCTGCTTTTATGAACAGTAGAACGGACGATGAGAAAGAGTTCAATAGGGGTAGATACAAGGCAGCAAAAAAGGTAGCCAAGAAAGCAGTTGCGGTTGCTAAGTACGGGGCCTATGATAGGCTTTATTAAAAGTTGGAAACCAAGGAAGGTGAGAAGGAAGTCTTCAGACTGGCTCGGGCTAGAGAAAGGAGTACTACAGACTTGGATGTTGTGAGATGTGTCAAAGATGAAAATGGAAGGGTACTGTCGGGGGATGCGAAAATTAAGGACAAATGGCAAAGATACTTTTTCGGACTCCTCAATGGGGAAGCGAGCGAAGACCCTCGAAGTACGGGTAGTGAAAGGAGCGAGATGGGTCTCGACCTTAGCCGGGATGAACCGATCAGCAGGGACGAGATTAAAGAGGCCTTGAAGAGGATGCCCAATGGCAAGGCAGAAGGACCAGACCGAATTCCGGTGGAAGTGTGGAAGTACTTAGGGGAGAAGGGCTTGGAGTGGCTGACAGAGCTTTTTAATGTCATTCCTAGGACTTCTAGGATGCCTAAAGAATGGCGGTTTAGTACAGTCATTCTATTGTACAAGAACAAAGGGGATATTCAGGACTGTAACAATTATAGGGGTATAAAGTTGCTCAGTCACACAATGAAGTTATGGGAGAGGGTAATTGAGCGAAGGTTGCGGCAGAATATCTCGATCT
Source organism: Carnegiea gigantea (assembly GCA_029747015.1). Taxonomy (NCBI): domain Eukaryota; kingdom Viridiplantae; phylum Streptophyta; class Magnoliopsida; order Caryophyllales; family Cactaceae; genus Carnegiea; species Carnegiea gigantea. The sequence continues at coordinate 870,488 of JAKOGI010000100.1, read as the reverse complement.
CAGAGAATCAATTTGGTTTTATGCCTGGCAGGTCGACCACTGAGACGATCTACCTCCTTAGAAGGCTTATGGGATTGTACAGAGATAGAAAAGTGGATCTTCATTCAGTGTTCATCGACCTGAAAAAAGCCTACGATAGAGTCCCCCGCGACCTTGTTTGGAGTTGCTTGGAACAGAAAGGAGTGCTACCTGCGTATATTCGAGCTATTAAGGACATGTACGAGGAAGGTAGGACCAGGGTTAGGACGCCAGGAGGGCCTACCGACGACTTCCACGTTGGTATGGGCCTGCATCAAGGATCCGCTTTAAGCCCTTTGGATGAGCTTACCAAAGGGATTCAGGATGAGTTACCTTGGTGTATGTTATTTGCGGATGACATTGTTCGTATTGATGAGAATAGAGAGGGCGTTAATAGCAAGTTAGAGCGTTGGAGGCACACACTGGAGTCTAGAGGTTTTAGAATGAGTAGATCTAAAACTGAATACCTCCATTGCTGCTTTAGCGGGAGAGAAGGTGTGGGGGGAGATATCACCATTGACGGGGTGTTGATACCGGAGGTCGAGAAATTTAGATACCTCGGTTCGATCGTTCAGCAGAATGGTGAGATTGATGAAGAGATTAACCAGCGCATTAAAGTCGGTTGGCTAAAATGGAAGCATGCTACGGGTGTGCTGTGTGATAAGAGGTTGCCTATAGGTTTAAAAGGCAAAGTTTATCGTACAGTAGTGAGACCCGCTATCATGTATGGTTCAGAGTGCTGGGAGTTAAAGAAGACTCAGATTCAGAGGCTCTTGGTCGCAGAGATGAGGATATTCAGATGGATATGTGGGTATACGAGATTGGATAAAATTAGGAACGAAATGATAAGGGACTTAGTCAAAGTGGCGACCATCGAAGACAAGATGAGGGAATCAAGATTAAGATGGTTTGGCCATGTGAAAAGAAGGAGTGTGGACGCACCAGTAAGGAGATGTGAGACTATTAACATCCCCGTCGGTTTCAGAGGGAGAGGTCGACCTAAAACGAGTTTGGATGAGGTGATTAGAGGGGACCTGAAAGTAGTAGGATTGACGGAGGACATGGCTCAGGATAGGAGACTATGGCGGGATAGTATTAAGGTTGTAGAGCGATGAGCATTGTCGGCATAGTGCCTTTCGGTTGTAGTAGAGTAGGTTTTGTGTCGAGTCTGCGTTTGTGGTGTTGTTTGCAGGTAGTACTTACTGCTGGAGAGGTCATTGTATGTCTATGGTTGCTAAGGTATGGTACCTCCACTCTTTTGCTTTTCTTTACCAGCGGTTCTCTCTCTCTACCCCTTCTTTTACAAATGTTTATAAATATTTTCACAAAATTCTTGTTTGGTGGGCCGCGTGGAATCAGCCTCTCTACAGGCAATGATGTCGGTTGAGGTAAGGCTGCTTACATCTGGATCTCCCCAGACCCTGCGTAAGCAGGACCCACGCTAGGAGCTGTTGTTGCTGTTGTTGTAGTCAGCTGTTTTTAAACAAAGTGTTTGGTAAAATGAGATGTTTATAAAGAAATATATTTGGTAAAATTCCATATATGCCCCTATTTCTAATCTATTATTTTTTTTGTTTTCTTACTAATTTTATTTTCAACAACAAGCAAATTTTACATTATATGTATAAATTACCTTAATTTACATCTTATTTTCTTACTAATTCTCTATAATTTGTATTCATTATTTGCCTCAATTTCCTTTCAATTTGAATCTATATTTACATAATAGTTATGACTTATAAACTTTTTTTTAATTTATTAGACATAATCTTTTTTCCACATGAATTAAAATTTATACGAAGTTCAGATGAACTACAAAAGTAAAATATAAATAAAATAATCCACATGAATAAATAACTAATTAGCAAATAAGTAAAACAAAACTAAGATACAGGTCATGATGCCATGTCATTAAGTTCATCATATCACAAATTTATTTGCAAGGCTACTGCAATAGGTAACATAAGACTTTAATTACATACATATAATTTCTCTAAAATCTTAGCAATTAGGTCTTTTTCACAAAAAGCTGTTTAGAAAAGACTACTTAAAATAGCCTTTTGAAAAAGAGATATTCGGATCCAAACAGCTTTTTCAAACAATTCTTTACCAAACACTATATTAACTATTTGATAAGTCAAAACAGCTATAACTGTCCTAAAAAGTTCTTTTATATCAAAAAGTTATTACAACCAAACACCCCTTAATCGATGAAATGCACATTTTTTGATGGTTTATATTTGTATCCAAGAGAAGATATTTATCAGCATATACAAACGCTTCAATATATCTTTCTGTAGCGGTCAACTTGTGCATCATAATCACACTCAGTGGGGGGTATCAAAAATTAAATACTCCACCAATTTATTGCGGGTACATGTCAGCAATCCAGCACTACTTTGTTAAATGGCGACACAGAATTACTGGATTGGCTTATAAATTGCTAGATGTTATTTGTCACTTGAGATATTTATGATATGTTTTGACTTGCATAATAATGTCAAATGGTTTATTTGATAAAATCTTAAAAAGTTGTTTAAAATATAAGTGTGTCAATTTATGCTTCTACAATAATAATAATAATAATATCACCTTTTAATATGGATTTTGCTTTTGCAAGATTTGAAGAAATCCAGATATAGGTAATCTTACCTCTATAGACATTCTTGCACATTTGTGCTTCTCTTTTAGCTTCTTTGATTTATGAGATACTTTATATCCATTTTTTAACTTGTTGAAAAAGATCAATTTTGAACATATGAAGAAATAGACCGTCAACAATTATTTCAAGACTAAATTTAACAAAATTGGCTTTTCTACAACAATATAATCTTGGATAAGAATGTTACATTTAATTTCCTCTAGAATTCATCTAAATGGAACACTAGAAATATTTGTATAGATGTGAACGTAGATTAGTTAAAGTCTATGCGCCCGTCCTGATTAAAAGCCTATACAAAATTTATGAATATTTGCAATTAATTTTTTTAGTTTTTTAGTTGATTTCAGTTGTTAAAAATTTGTTCGAATCAGCGTAGTTAGGTTGGTATTTTGTTAGATTATTTGACTAAGCCATGCATATCCACTTTATGGACAATTGTTTTTTTTTTTTTAATCTTGAATTTTAGTGGATTGAATATGAACGTTTGTTTAAACTGTTGTACACTTCTTTTCTATGAGTTTAATAATTTTTAAAAAAGATCTAAAGGGAGATGAAACTAGCTTCTTCGTAATTCAAGGGTAAGACTGTTACATGACTCATACACCCTATTCAGATGAAATTTTTTTTCAATTAGTTAGCCGAAAAATGCTTCGGTCTATATAGTCACAATGCAAAATGCTTCAAATAATTTCACACCCTCACATTTCTCATACTCCATTTTCCCTCCAGGGATTCTCATGTAGGGATTATTTCACATCATTAATAAAAGTCAAAAAAACTTACATAAAATGTAATTGTGCGATGTTTTAAAGAAGTTAAAATGTTCCAATTTGCAAAACATGGATCATATTTGTGAATATCTCTTGAGACGTAGTCGTAACAAATTTGCACATTGCAATCCTGTGACCCGATCCTCAAATATTTTTTAATCAATTTTCTTAATATATTCTAATATATCTTGCAATTTGCAAGATATGACATCATCTCCAAGGGGCTCACTGATTAATGGACCTACACATTGGTTTTGTTAGCTGTGAGTGAATTAATACAGCATAATATAATCAAAGTTAATTGTGTAATACAGTTGTATATATTTGTTTATTTGGTTTTATTTGTCATGATAATTTAAAATAAGGAGGAGTGATCAAAATGGTACTCTGTTTTCCAACATTATTTTTTCATTCAAAATCAATTCTGTTCAACTTATTTTTGTTAAATTTATTTGAAGTGAACTACTGTAAACTTATTTATATGGAACTTATATGAACTTCTTGATATTGAATTTTAAGTTTATTGTCATTGAATCAAATCTAATTTTACTTAACTGAAATTAATTGAAGTTAAATTGATCTAAATTTATTTTTGCTGAGTTATATATATTTTTACTGAATTAAACTCATTTTAAATTAATCTGAAAAAGTAAGGACCGAAAGAGCCTCTTACAAGAATTGAGTTATTGCCAATTATTAGAAATAGTACTTTTTGAACCAACATAGGTTGGTGCATGTGGTCTGACACTTGTTCCCTTTAAATAAGGTATTGGGTTTGAGTTTTGTAAATGGAGAAAATATGTGATGGGAGAGCTCTATTTCTTATTGAGACAACAGCAGGCTCAACTCTACCAGGGAAAAAAAAAAAAAAAGTACCTTTTGAACACATATATCTTTCAATTGTCTCTCTTATTAGCATCCTAAAGTGTTCAACTTTATTCTTTGTTAAAAGTATGTAACAACAAACGAAGAATAATCCCAAAGAATATTATGATTATAAGGAAGGTGAGAAGTAGGTGCCCAAAAGAGTCCAAGCTGACTCACCTAAGCCATCCCTATGATGTCACCCCATTCCTCACTATTTCCCCACGTGCTTTAATTAAGAAAATTTAAAAGTAAAACTCATACCAATCATCTCGTCCACCGTTCCACATTTCCACTCCCTCCAGTAAGAACTTTCAAAGAAGCTCCTTAAATAATAAATAAATAAATAAATAAACAAATAAATAATTTGGTCCAATAAAAACCAAGTAATAAAAATCTAATTCAGCCCCCACTAAATATAATTAAATAATAATTAATCTTAGTATTATTGAAAATCTAATTTTTCCAAATGTACCCCACAAGAAGACCCCAACTGCCCACTTGCCTTAGGTTCATGCACTACTTTCATCTTCGCTGCAGTATATATATGCCCTCCAAAGTCTCTCTCATCCAAAGCTCTAAACAATCTCCTTTCTCTATCTCACCTGAAAAATTAAAAATCCAGTACCCACCTTGAAAACTCACAACTTTCATCTGAATTCTTCAATACCCAGTTCACAAATCAAGATTTTGAGCTGAAATCATCGATACCCAGTTCGAAATTAACGAGTTTTAGCTGAATTTCGCAATACCCAGTTGGTGAAGATGAGCTTGGTTGAGAGTAATTTTGATTCTGATTTGGCTGTTCTTGAATCAATTCGACGCCACTTACTGGAGGACTGGAATGATCCTCGATTCGGGGCTCCGATTTTGACTACTGGATCCGGCCCGGTTTACCGCCGGAATTCGAGCTTCAGCAGCTTGTACCCTTGCTTGACTGAGAACTGGGGTGAGTTGCCATTGAAAGTGGATGATTCAGAGGACATGGTTCTTTACGGCGTTCTCCGGGATGCCGTCCACACCGGATGGTCGCCGGAATCCGGGTCGCCGGCGCCGATGATGGTCAAGCCGGAGCCAGTGGATTCTCCGGTCGGATCGCCGGACACGGCGCCAGTGACAGTCGCCGGCGTCCAAGCTCCGGCGGCGGCTCCGGCGAGGGGGAAGCACTACCGGGGTGTCCGGAGGCGGCCGTGGGGGAAGTTCGCGGCTGAGATTCGTGACCCGGCGAAAAACGGCGCCCGAGTTTGGCTCGGGACATTTGAGACCGCCGAGGACGCCGCCTTGGCCTATGACCGGGCCGCCTTCCGGATGCGGGGCTCCAAGGCGTTGTTGAACTTCCCCCTCCGGATCAACTCCGGTGAGCCCGAACCGGTTCGGATCACCTCGAAGCGGTCGTCGTCGCTCGAGAGGACGTCGTCGTTGTCGTCGACGGAAAGTGTGTCCCCCAAGCGTCGCAGGAAGGAGGCGGCGGCAGTAGGGCCGGTGGCGGGCCAGGCTGAGCTGGGGCTGGAGCAAGTAGGCAGTGCGGTGGAGGGGTTGCAAGTGGGATGCCAAGTTGGTGGGGGAACCATGCCAAGTGTCGATCGATTATTAGTTAGTTAAGTTTAAAAAATGTGATTAGTGGGGATAATGGTGTCATTATCTGCATAATTGCAGATTAGAAAAATATAAGTTGTCAATGATTTTGAAGGATTTTAGGTAGTACATATGAGCTTTATTTTGGGTTTTTGTGAATAGGGTTGATTAGCAAATTAGTTGGTTGGTTGGCTGGTTCTTTCATATCTTATAAAAATGTTGTCTTGTGCAAATGCAATTGTTTTCCTCTTGCTACTTTTTGCACTCAATGTTCTCTATTGGTTTATTTTACATGACATAAAGTGTTAAACATGAAGCTGTTGATTATTCAGCAAAATGATGAGGATTAGTTTTAGGGTTAAGATTGAAATCTCGATTCTCAAATATTGTATTAGAATTTAACTTGATTACTTTTCTGATCCATAATGCTAGCTTTATAGCATGGCCTATAAAACCTCTCACGATGAATTGTGTCGTTGAATTTGATGATAAATAATGGATAAGAGACACAAGTTAGAGACTTATCGTATTTCAATAGGAAAAAGAAAGTAGAACTTTTTTGGGATAGTCGAGGTTAAATGTATCTTATACGAGAGATATTCAATTTAATGTATGAACTATATGTGTTAAATTGAATTGTGATTGATTTAGCCTTTAACCTATAGTAGCAGTGTGAATGACATCTTGTCATATTATTGAAATGTCACTTAAAAGAAAAAAAGGGAAGAATAAGCGAAGATAGATGTAGTTCTCGATGACTTGAAAGTTAGCAATAGGCCATTGGTCGCCAAGGCGCTTCATGGGGTGCCAACTGCCGCCTCTTAAGCCCAATACTCAGAAGGCACGCATATTCCCCCAATTTGCAAGATTTATGGGGACTTTCCAAAATCCTGACCCTTTCACGATGAACTCGACGTACTTTGACTGACAAAAATATTGACGTGTGCCCTTCCTGACCTATTTGTAATAGATTCCTAGAACACTGGCTTTTTCATACGAACCTTTGCTCATCTTAGCCAACATAGTAATTTCTTTTTAACCACCTTGATGTAATTAGGTAAAAATTGATTGGCTCCACTTATTCATACATCAATGAAGAAGCACAAAATCAGGTTATAGACCTGCTACTACTCGTGTCATTGATGATATTGCACACAAGAAGAGTTAGAGCTAGAATCTCACGGCCCTTGAAACCAAGATAACCTAGTTCTCAGGAACATGGAAGCGGTAGGAAAGCATTGAAGGATACCAGACCCCTACGAGCTTCTTACTTTAGGGGCAAGAAGGTACCCTAACACTTAACAGAAGGATAATCTTAGGTAATTTTATCTAGTCGAGCTTTCTAATCAAACTAAACCGTTAAATAAAGTCTAAATTATGTGTCACACGTTTATCTGAAAGTGTAATTATAAAGATTTGCTAAAAAGAAGACTAAAGACATGTAATTTCACAAAGCTTAATCATAAGGAAAAAAGTTTACAATAATACAGAAACAGTGAGAAGCATTGAGACAGGAAATTGAATACATTTTGATCAATTCTTCTTCTCCTTCACTTTTCACCGTCAATATTTACCTTAACATTAGCCCTACTAATTATGGTTTTTGGAACTAAAATTTGAACACTTATATAGTTGCATCTCTCAAAAACAGGGAATAGTTTTGGGAGACTTTTTCCTCCTTCTTTAAGTCCTCTTCAAGAGCCTAAATTTTCTGCTGATCAGCGTCTAGAGCCTTCTTCAAATCTGTTTCTAACATCCATAGTTATCTTACAAAGTAGTTTGTTCATACTGTTCTATGTTCAAAGCAGTTTGTAACTTTATTAATAAGGGATGAAAAGTCAAGTGGGTAAAGATCAATGTAAAACAAATCACGATTTTAAGTTCTTTTACAAATAAGTTAGGAGGCTATATTTCAATACCTTTGCATGTCAAGGCCAGTAGGTAAAGACAACAACATGAAAATGTCAGAATTTTTTTTAAAAAAAATTCAAATAGGTCAAAGGGACAAATGTTGATACTTGATTTGTTGGGCTTGGTTTGGTCCTTTGAAAGGACCATGTCTGTTCCTCCCTTTCCCATGCTATGGATTCCATCTTAGACAACTTTGGATAAAGTTCAAGACGGTGGCGGATCTAGACGTTTAGAGTAGGGATATTCATCTATTAACGCATTATTAATATATAATATAATAGAAAAAAGACATTATATGATACATACTATGATAGTTTATTTTGTATAAATATTACATCTCTTTTTTTTTAAAACAAACATTCCGTCTCGTATTTCTACATCAACGGAAGTTGATAAGTAATAATAATATACCCCACTTTTTTATTCCAAGGAAAAAAAACTATGATACCTCTATTACTATGCTTGTTCTTTGCAGTTTTTTATATTTTGAATTTAATATATAGATTGTACTCAAATCGCAGAATGTTACGATTATCTAACATTTACTAAAGCCGTTAGTTATAAAAGTCAAATCATCAGCACAAAGCAATACAATTAAAAAAAAAGGAAACATGAAATTAACATGCCAAACATGAAATACAAATACAAGAAGTAATTATATGCATCAATTAATTGCACCAAAAGGAAAAAAATAACATCAAGTTCAAATCAATTATTAGTGCCAAGTTTAAGAGAAGTCTGCACGAAGAACATATTGCAACTAAACCATCGAAAAAATAAATAATAAAGCTAAAAGAAAATTAAAGAAATTAAAAGGAGATTGAGCTAAAAGTCTAAACTCTAGATAAGCTGGGGGGGGGGGGGAAAAATTTGAGTTTAGGTACATTTAATTTTATTTTACTTTTCTATCAAATTCCAACTTTATATCTGTACTTTTGATATTTATTTAAATTAAAAATATCAATATGTGGGTATTTAAAGAGTGTCTATAATTTTTTGGACTTAATTTAGGGGTGTCCACATAAACCAATTTAATCCCATTGAAAATAAATTATTAGAATTTATTTTTATTTTTATTTTCGGAAGAGGGGTGTCAACACCCCTCCAATACAAATAAATCCCTCCCTGGTTCAAGAGAAATATGCCCTATTTATTCTTGCATGTAAAAGAAAAAAAACAGGCAACCCGAGGAGTGAACTCACCTGGGAAAATATGAGAGCTGCGCCACATGCACGTTGCCCTTGAGGCATGCTTGAATGTTGCATCCATATTATCAAATGCTTGTAGATTTCTTTTATGTCTCCTTTGTGGGTCTAAAGACTTCAAATTTTCTAGTTCAATGAAGATATTTTCAAATAGTGAAAAAGATTATACACATCACTTTCTAAATTATAATATGGATATAAATCAACCCCAAAAAAAGTTTTTATGATAAAGTAATTCAAATGAGTAACAGTTATCTTTCAACTGCTAGAAAAATGACAGTATCGTAATTCTTGATTACGCGAAACTCAAGTTGCAAAACACATACATGCACTGACTCCATGGATAGTAAGCCTTGAGGCACGCTTGAACATTGGATCCATGTTATCGAATACTCCTTTATTTCTGATTTTTGTTTCTCTTTTCGCCTTCTAGATTTCAAGAAAACCTATTCAAGAGTGTATTTTCAAACAGTAAAAGGGCAGCCCGGTGCACAAGCATCCTGCGTTCACGCAGGGTCTGGGGAAGGGCCGCACCCCAAGGGATGAATTGTATTTTCAAACAGTGCTAGTGCTAATATACATAGCTTTTTGAATTATATTGCAGATAACCTTGAACAAAGATCATATGTCAAATCCCCAAAAAAGAATGCATTTTGCAATAAGGTAATCAACAATAACAACAACTCCCAATGTAAGTTCTGCTTTCGCAGAATTTGGAGAGATCTAAATATCGGCAGTCTTACCTCTTCGTACGGGACTTAAATTTATTGCTCATGCATGAATCATGAAAATGAGATCTAGTATTCGGAATAGGTGCAAGCTTCGAGTTGTTGAGTTGTGGCGGAGAATTTCCTGGCTACAAGTGGGTTACTATTAAAATGGGTCATTTGGTTCGAGTATGAGTCGAGTTAAGTTTAGGTTGGGTCATGTTTCGGGTCAAACAACATTTCGGATCGGTTCATTTTGGGCTGAGTGAATTTCAGATCGGATCAACTTTGGGACAACCAATATTTGGTCCAATAAACGTGTCATGCAAAAATAAGTAAGTTTGTAAGAAATTTCGAGTTGGATATGGTTCGGTTCAAATCAGTTCAGGTATCAGGTCTCCTTTCGGGTAACCATACTTTTGATGTCGGTTTGGGTATGGGTCCAGATTGTCCAGTTTGAATTTCGGGTCTAGGGTTAATTTTTTCAAGTCTAGTCATTGTTAAATGCTCAAACGAGCAAAGATCAACCAATGTCAATAGTGAAGAAAGTTGTAACGCCCTAACTTAATGACCTTCCAAATGACTTTATTAATAAGCATTATGCACAAGCGGAATGCACCATCAAGCTAGGCATTACCGCCGTCTCACAGTGACAAGGCTGCAGATAAAGACATAGAGTCGATCAGATAAGTAACATCTACCGGTTACAATAATTGCATCAAATAAGGTCTATGATTGTTATTAAACATTTTGAAGTAGGCATCACACCATGATTTAATCATGTCCATAAGGGATTTATATTTCACTGAGGCTACACACGTGGTCAAAACATGAGTCATTTTCCGAGCCCTCAAAATGACTAATTAGGATAGAAGATTAGCAATCACTGCTCTGGCCCACTTTTCTTGGACCCTGAACCTCTGTAGGTTCCTACTTCACTTTAAGTTGCTTCTCCTTCCCTAAAACAGTTTGGAAAATACAAACAATGAAAAAAATGAGCTATACCTCAATACGTTGCACTTGTACAATCAACAACTATTTGCAAGAAGTCAATGAGTGCACGGGCAATGTTAAAATTATGCTTTGTAAATGTCTTTCGTAGATCACTGTATTCAAAGATCGATTATTAATTCTTTCTCAGCTTGGAGTAGGACCCAAATCTATGAACAGTAACCATGGTATCAATGAACAATGAACTGTGAATTTTTCATTTAACAGGAAGGGCCCAAACAATGAATTCTACTGGCAGAAACTATGAATAATGAATGTTGAACATTGAACATTAAACATTGCATTAAACGATGAACAATGAAATGGGTGCTTAAGGTTCCAGCGGCTGAACAAAACTTGATAATATTAGGAAATGTAAATTTAGACATCTTTAAAGGGTATAAGCAATAACGTCCCTTTGGCACGTATTTATACTATTCTCTTTTTTATTCCTCCTTTGGGGTGTCTATCTTAGAAATATATTCAGTGACATTCTGTATTAATTAAGAGAATTAATACTCATGATTCTTAAATCATTCTGGTCATACTCTCAGGCTTCTGATTTTAAAACCCAAGGTGCCACACATGTTATATTACCACACTTTACTAACGGAACACTTTTAGATAGTGGGATTTTCTTTCGAGGCGAGATCTCAATCCAACTTCTTTTTTTCTTCTGGTTCAATACTCTGAACATAGCTAATAGACTTATCTCCTTAAACATTTTCATTGGAATTTCTCATAATTATAATGGACTCATTCAAATCATATATCAATTGGGTAAACTGATTACTCATTATCTAATTACTTCAATCATAGAGCTAATTGTACAAATTGTATCCTAATTTGCCAAGCACTAATCACATAGTCCTTATAACTACTTGAATTTTCTTTCTACCTCCAACTATGTCACATAACCCTTTATTTAGCTACAAAAACTGTTAATAATCATTTATATCTATATTACTTGAGCATATTATGGCTTTGCTTGAACAATTAAACATCATCTAGACCACTGTTCTCTTTTGCACATTTCTTTCACCAAAATTTCTTACAATTATACCTTCATACCCATATTATGACTATTGCTAATTACTTGTCAATTCTTCCCATACATGAATTCATTGTATTCACCCCTGACAATCACATAATCAAAATACAAACAATTCATCTCAATACTCACATGAATAATCATTGACATATGAGGTTGAATATAATGGAAAGACAAAATTTAATTACCTTCCAGGAGATTAGAGGTAGAGATGGGTGCAACCAAGGGGTGTAAAGAGGGGGAGACAATGGGGTCTAGCTGAACCGGCAGGTTGGGGCGGTAGTGGCCAACGACTGCTATTGGTCGGGGTTGTCACATATGGAAAACTTGACTCTCTTAGATGGCTTATTTCCAAAGCCCACGTGCCATTTAAATAGCCACGCTACCCCTTAGATGAGTAAGGCTGTTCTATTTCCTTTTTTTTTGGTTGGATATTAATTTATCACATCATAATTAATGCGAGCTTATCACTTTATCACATCATAATTAATGCGAGTTTATCTCAATTTCTTTTCCTTTTCACATCACCCCAGATTGGCCACACATTTGACAAGTAACAATTTGCTAATCCTACTCCTTAGCTATTAAGACATTATCATGGCTCGGTAAATTCCCGACCTCCCTTGGGTGCAGATGCGTATTTGCAAAAAATTATATATTTCTGCATAATTATCCGAGATTTTATAACCTTGGAAGAAATTCTACGATTTCACAATTCTTTAAATCAAGCATTGCTTTATTTGACAATAGAAAAATGCACGGTTCACTGCTTCGATTAATCATAATCATGTAACTAATATAAAAATTAAAACCAATTAAATATGATTAAGTGACGGGGTATTACAAAACTGTTGGTGATAGTACCATTCTTGACATCTTATAGACCCCACATTTGATTTTTGGATCATGTCGGGGAAAGAAACACAATTTTCACGGAAAAAATTCGAGTCATTTAATTCAAATGTCAATTGAAGTATAGACTCGGGTCATTTGATTCAGACGTTAGGTTAGTTTTATTGCATTTATGGCCGATGGAATCCAAACCAACGCTTCTGGATAAATGAAGATAGTCAAAAGCAAGGCAGACAAGAGTAAAAGAGGCACTATGTAAACGCTTCACAATGCCACCTACTCTCTGGTAACACATCAATTTGAATCCTTGGAAGGACAAGAGTGGCTAGTGACGCTTGGCAAATTACGAAAGTTGTGAGGCTCCGAAGGAAACCATGATCAAAATATTGAAATCATCAAAAAATTTAAAAAGTAGCAATATAGGAAAAAGGCCTGATTTCTTATTGCAAGGCAACATTGGGAGGATATTTTTTAGGATGATAGTGATATATGTTTTAATTTAAAAGAAGAGGTTAAATGATATTTTACTTTTATTTTAAAGTCCTTATCATGCTCCTGAGATATATGCTTTTACAAGTCACATTAATAAAAATATATTAAAAAAATATATGCACAAGTAAAAAGTTAAAGCGCGTGTTTGAGGAGCTTATAAAAATTTAGTTGGTCATTATTAGATCTAATCACATGTCCTTCGACTTAGAAAGGCCTTTCATAGCATATGATCCTAGGTTTTGGAAGTTCAAATGTGTCTTCAATGTTTATTTGATTGTAGCCAATTTTTTTTCTATACCCTAATTTAGAAGATTGCATATTTAATTACTTAAAACTAACTACTACATTGTTTCTTATTGATCTTTTTTGATGGTAGGCTATGGACCGAGTTGGATCAGGTTTAGATCAACTCATTTATAAAGTGGGCCAGATTGGGTCATGATCGACATATTAACAATTTGGGTCGGGTCGGACTTTTTATGTAACTAAATGGGGCGAACGGGTCAACCTTTGGCCTGTTTTAAAATGGGCTAGACTTGCACAAAAAACTATGTATATAATGATTGTTATGTGTAAGATTTTGGTAATAAGTTTAACTAATTTTAGCATGTAAATTAGTATGACAAGTAGTTTGAAAAAGTAATGAGTCATGAAACGAGTCGTCAGTAGGCGAACCCGACCCAATCCGTTAATATGTTTCAATAGGTCGACTCATCATTGATTTGGTTTATTATAGGGATGGGAGTTGCACCCGAACCCGAAAAACTCGCCCTATTTATACCAGGTATGGGTATGAAAACTTATAAAAAAATGGGTATGGGGCGGGTATGGGTGTTGCGTTTGAAAATGGGTATGGGTATGGGTATGGGTATGGGTATGGGTATGGATTCTTAAAACTCGTATCCGATTGTGTACCCGATTTACTAGTAAAAGGCGACCAAAATAAGGTAAAATTCAAAAATAAATATTTGGTATGAAACTCTAAGTGTATAGTGTTTATTTATGTAGAAATGAAAAATTAAATTTTTTTACATTTTTAACTTCCGTGAGTTTATCCGATATAAATTTTAATAGCGTCGCTTGAAATTGCTAATCAAATATACTGTGTATGCAAATATGGGTTGAATATGGGTGACATTTTGCGCACTCTATATGTACCCAAATAAAATCTGTAAACCCGAAAAACCCGAGGGTATGGGTATAGGCACAACAATCCAAAATCCGATGGGTATGGCTATGAGTATGAATATGACTTTTGAAAATGGGTATAGGTGTGGATGTAGCTCAACTTATCACGAACCTACCCCATACCCATTTTTAGTTTATCATCAATCCAATCTTTTATTAATCTTATTTTAAACAAATCAACCTACTTAATCCGACGGACACTCAGTCCATTAACCACCCGACTTTTACACAAAAAGGTATGAATGGTAAGCGGCTGAGACCATAGACTTGGAAATCAACAAACCAACCGTGGCCTACGACCTACTCACGTGCAGTTAAATCATAATAAATGTGATAAGTCACAGCTGACAATTTGGGTCATCAATGTTATCCATAGCCGTAAGATTGACACATTGACTTTTCAAATCAAAGATTTTGACCATTTCTAAAACAATCAATGTTTGACATTTCAACGTGATCTCGTTCATATTTTAATATTCCATGTATTAATATGACATTATTAATTAATTAATTATTGTGTTTTTGGTTCCCATCTCAAACAGAAATGAATATATAATAGTAGTAATTTTCGCAAGCTTTTGAGCTGTAATACAATTGCCTTCATCTTCACATTATTTTGCCTTCCACGCAAAGAATTTATTTTCCTCGATTTTTAATGATGTTCTAGGTGGACACATGCAGAAATTTGGCCTCAAGATATCTTCAAGTATCATTAAATCCAAATTTACGTCCACATTAAATCCAAATTTATGGTTCTAATCTTTTAAACATATGATACTAAATTATGTTTATCTGTACTAAATTGTACTGAAATATACTGAATACAGATGATAAGTATTTATCGTAAGTTAAAAAGAACATACCCTAAGAATTTGTAATATTTTTTTAACTCGTATATAAAATCATTGATGCCTAGTCAACAACAACAAAAAAAAAAAGAAATCTTCTGCTATACTTGTGCACACGAGACACCCCGCAAAAAAAAAAAGGGAAAAGAAAAAGGAAAATGGAAAACAGAAAAAGAAGAGGATGGTGCTATGTATGAAGTGCTCGTAGGGCAGCCCACCAAAATTTGAGGTAGTCTGTTTATAGACATATCACATATTACAATGGGCCATGATAAAATCTTGGACATACTAGGTGAAATGCCAGCCACCAATTTGTTGATGTTTTATTTTTTTTGTAAGTAAATTTTTGGTGATGCCCTCCCCCAATAGTTATGATAAGACAGATGATGTAACACGTAATTAAAAGCCTTTTTATAATCGATACATGTTAATTCAAGTGGTTTGACAATTGTTCCTTTTAAGTAAAATCTCGGGTTCGAGCATTGTGAATTGAGAAATCTGTGATACGAGAGTTCTACCTTTTAATAGGCTAACAGTAGCTCGACTCAAGTGAAATTGAAAATCCAAGACTTTTTTTTTTAAAAAAAAAAGTCTTTCTATAAAGTTCCCATTAAAAAAAGTCAATTGATAAGTTTTGAACTAGTATTGCAATATCATCTCATAATAAATTTTTGTGGAATGTCTCACCTAAAATATCAACCACAAATTCAATTTTTTCCATCCAAGACCGAAGCACGATGGGAAGACCACAAGAAAATGAAAACATCCAATCAGGATTGAGGAAAGGTACAACTGTAGTTTTAACATAATTTTAGATTGTTGAAAATTTTCTTTGTCCTTTGGCATAGGAATATATATTGTGAACAAGAGAATACAAAGAAGTGAAGGTTCAAATTGGAATACCAACATTAACTAGGTACTGAACATTGGTCTTACGAGTAGTGACGAATTTAGATATTTAGAATAGGGTTGTCTATTTATTAACGTCATCATTGATATACACTACAAAAAAAAGTCATATGATTCATACTATAGTAGTCTATTTTGTACAAACATTCTGTCTCGACTTTTTTGTTCCCAAACCTTCTGTCTCATATTTCCGCACTAGCAGAACTTAATATGTAATAATAATATGCCTTAATTTTTTTTACTTAAGTTAAAGAAACTTATGCAACAAGAGTGTATTGCAATTGAACAGTCGAAAACATCAATAATAACAATAAAAGAAAATCAAAGAGACTAATCTAATCTAAAACCATATAAGAGAGAGGGAACGAGACAAAGAAAGAGATTTGAAAAAGTGAGATGCAGGGAGAAAAGGAGAGACAGAAAGAGAGAGAGATTTGCACTTGATAGCATTTAATTCTATTTTATATTCCTATCAAATTTACACTTTACAGTACCTAAAAAAAAAAAGAAGAAAAAATGTTAGTTTGTAGGTTGAGTATATTTAGAGGTTGTAGGTTGAGTATATTTAGAGGGTGTCCATAACTTGTTGGATTTATTTTAGGAGTATCTATATATACCAATCTAAAGAGTATCTATATATACCAATCTAACTCCCTTTAAAATAGTTCAATAAAATGCTGGGGGTGTCCATAGACACCCTTAACCTCTACATAGATCCATAGATCCACCCATGCTCACGAGGACCACACAATGTTGAATTCTTTGGCTATTGATGCGGTTATGATGTTCAAAAAGAGCAGAACTACAACTCGAGTAAGCGTACAGTTACACCAGCTCGTCGTTGTCACAGCAAAACTAGAATTTTGGGATTAATGAAAATGGATGCCTTGGCAGATTATATCATAAGTTTTGACATAGTTTGTAAGGTGGTAGGATCAAAGATACTTCTCAAATGTTTAA
The DNA here is from genome assembly GCA_029747015.1 of Carnegiea gigantea. NCBI lineage: Eukaryota > Viridiplantae > Streptophyta > Magnoliopsida > Caryophyllales > Cactaceae > Carnegiea > Carnegiea gigantea. The sequence goes on along the minus strand of JAKOGI010000100.1, from coordinate 853,486 downwards.
TGACGCTTTCTTAAAAACTACTTTCACAAGGTTAACTCTGCTAACACTCTATTTTGACTGTCAGTACCACCCGAAAAAAGGATAAAAGTTCAAAAAGAAAAAGAAAATAAAATTTACTTTGATTGCATCAACTCTGCACCTGAACATATAAAGGCACTCTATACAAAGGCGGCTACTCCGATAAAAACGGAGTATGAAACCATCTTAAGCTGAGATTAGCATTTTGTAATCAGATGCAACCATTCTCATTTTGCACCGGGTTGTCTCATACCAGCAAAATGCCCCATACACAGAATAGAGAGAGAACGGAAGGGATGAATCAGGAGCAACAGTTTTCACTTGAACTAGAGCTGAAGTTTCAAACACGGACCGCAAGAAAGATGTAAAAAACTGAATCATAAAGCGCAGAAGCGTCGTGTAGGGAACAAAGATCTCAACTGCAGCTAATTATGCCAATAAATCAGTCGAAAGTCATAGATACAGCATCACAAAGCTCACCCACTCTTCTTTGATAGGGTAATAACATTGAAGTTCATTGAATCAGGGTTTTTCTGAATGATCTTCTTTATCACTTCAGCCGCATCCTGTAGAAATATCCGCAAAGGGAGCAATCAAGTGCGTACTGAAGGCCTAACATTACATGAATATGGCAAAAAGTGGCAGATTATAAGTTGCACCATATCGTTTTCTTCCCACAGACCTCTTGTGGGGTTGGGAGTTAGCCAGACTGGGCAGAACCAAGCTCCAGACTTATCCTAAGCCAGGGGAGGTCAGTCAATCAGTTAGCCTATCCGGGTTAGTGGAAGGATTGATCTGAGTCAAATCGTTTGTTTGGCTACTTTTAACTGTTAGATTATAGATCTTCCAAGTTATCCTTAGCAAACCTCACAACAAGGGAGGAGTTGGAAAGGTCGACTGCATCAGGCCTCAGTGTATGAGAGCAGTATCGTAAGAGTAGACCTCTGCCTGTGGTCAAAATGGAGTGGGCATAATTATGATGGGCGGAGCCAAGTTGGCACCTTCAAACTTTCTTTTACAAGCCAAGTATATCCACCCCATATTCAAACCTACACCCAGTGGAAGGTATATTAGGGAAGAGAATATGACTGAACTAGGATAAAATTCACATTTTTGGCTTCGTAACCTTCATGATTTTTTAAAATCTGGGGTCGGAACAACCTCTCTCTTTCTGTCACTCATGTGCACCATCCCTAGTCCTCTTTTGCGTGTTTTTTCACCCCTTTTTTTGGGAGGGGGGCATTTGGGGTGCAGAAAAGAACAAGGAGTATGCTCTCAGGCATCCTACACCATTCCAGGATACTACAACCAGTGGAACCCCCCCCCCCCCCCCCCAAAAAAAAAGAGAGAAAAAAATGCACACAGCAAAACAACTTTCCACTCTAAGCACCACCAGGGAGGTGAAAGGCCCTTCATTGTCACCCGTAACAGAGTGAACACATAAAAGATGAAAGAAACCAACTCTAGCTTATTACAAAAATATTAGTCAATTTATAAGTTAATTAGAAGGCTTGCCTCAAGAATAGTGTCTGGTGAGGAAGCTCCATGTGATATTGGTGCTGATCTCCTTCCATCAAGTTCATAAAGTTGACCTAAAGGCCAATGTTTGATTTGTACAACTATTAATTTCTGCCTCATGGACGGAGTGCACTTGAAAAGAGAGAAAGGAAGAATGGATACACACCATCAACACAAGAGAAGCAAATAAAATGAGTATCCACATGAGCCGGAGCCTGCAAATGAACAATTAATTGATTACAAAAGGAAAATGACATTCTGACATTCAGTTTATTACACATATCAATCCCTACTCTCGCCCCCCTCCCAAACCTCCCCCCCCCCCCAAAAAAAAACAAAAACCCTTTTCCTTTTCGGCTTACGTAAACAAATCTTTCACTCATAGGGAACCCAAGGCTGGGGAGGAGAAAGGAGGACTCGCTCTCCCGATTGCCTCTGCTGCATTTGGATCTCACTCCTGTGCTTAGTTTGAAAAGGTGCAGGTGAGGCGCGCCTAGGCGAGAGGCGCACGGGCTGGCGCCTCACCCACATCCAGGCGACGCCCATTCCTGAAGCCACGCGAGGCGTGCGCCTCATGGCGCCTTACACAGAGGCGCAAGGCGAGCCAGGCGCGCGCCCAGAGGAACTTAAGGCTTCCTTCGAAAAAAAAAGGAAAGAATTGGAAGAAAACACTTAAACTTGCCTCGGCTGCCTCCTTCATCCTCTCAACTGAAGTGTTCTCTACCATTCGAAACCCTAGAGGACTCAACTCTTCTCAGTCGAAGCCTTCATCTCGGTCGACCAGGTATGTGTATGCTTTCTCTTCTTCTCTTCTTCGTCCTGCTGTTCTTCTTCTCTTCTTCGTGCTGCTCTGCTTCTTCTCTGCTTCTTCTCTGCTACAGTCGACCAGCCGGCCATGGCTGTGTTGCCTTCTTCTCCTTTTTTTTTCGTTTTTCTCTCTCCCTTAAGGTCTCATCCTCTCTTTCGGCGTTCTCTGTCTCTGTTTGAGCCATTTTCATCGCCTTTCCTCCCCTGTTTTCGCATTACCGACTTCTCAAGTTCTCCTCCTCTGTTGTGTCTTTCGGGTTCCTCAAGGCAGTGCTCTGTACGAACCTTCTTGACTTCTTCAGCAACAAATTCACCTTTTTTTTTTAATTTGCTTTGTTGTCTGACTTGTGTCTATCGGGTTCCTCTGTTTTGTCTTTTTTTTTTTTTGGGTGTGAAATGCAATTAGTGATTAGTGTCTCACTAACTATTTGCTTAATTGCTATGGAATTTTAGTTCGAGAGTTGAAACGGTGAGTTAAATGGAGGATTCAAACCCAACTGGTAACACTTCGGGTTCGGGTTCGGCTTCCTCTAAATCGTTAGACCCCGGAAGGAAGCATGGGAAGCAAGATCCAACAAATAGAAATAATTTCTTTTGCAATTTTTGCGGAGTGAGAACCACCGGGGGTGTTTTCCGACTAAAACAACATCTAGTTGGTGGGCATCGAAACACACTAGCTTGTCAAAGGGTTCCCGAGCATGTTAAGAAAGAAATCCAAGATTACATGGACCTTAAAAAGGCGAGTAAAGAAGCCTATGATATGTCTAAACGCTTGCCACAAAGCTATTTTGATGAAGAAGATGATGATGATGAGTGTGTTGAGATGCCTAAGGGAGGAAAATTCACAAGTGGTGGGTCAAAAGGTAGTAATAGCATGCCTTCAAAGAGATCAAAGACAAAAGGTCCAATAGATATGTTCTTTACTCCTAATCCCGCAGATGTTGTGAAGGCAAGAAAGGAAGGGAAGGATCAAGGAAGGCAAAAGACTTTAAATGAGATGTGTAGGAAAGATCTAAGGAACAAAGTTTGTAGGGATATTGCTAGATTCTTCTATGATGGTGCTATTCCTTTTAACTTACTTACACTTGATAGTTTTCAAGTCATGTGTGAGTCTATTGGTCAATTTGGCCCGGGTTTAAAACCACCTTCAATGTATGAGGCAAGGATTCCTCTCCTCAAAAAAGAAGTGGAGGATACCGAGAAAGCAATGGTAGAGAACAAGAAAGAATGGGCTCAAAAGGGTTGTTCAATATTATCTGATGGATGGCGTGATTCCACGGTTCAAAAAGACATTGTTAACTTTCTTGTGAACTCTCCTAAGGGTTCGGTCTTTATTAGATCGATGGATGTTTCCGATGTTGTGAAGGATGCAAATCTTCTATTCAAAATTCTTGATGATTTGGTGGAGGAAATTGGAGAGGAGAATGTGGTCCAAGTGGTGACTGACAATGCATCTAATTATGTCAAGGCTGGTAAGAATTCTTCTCTAAAAGTTTTGAATGACTTGAATTAGTTTTTTGCCTTTTTGGTTACATTTTTAGTTTCTTACTTTCTTACATCATTCTTGTTAAAATAAATTTATGTAGGGAAGTTGCTAATGGCTAAGAGGCCACATCTATATTGGACTCCATGTGCCGCACATTGTCTTGACCTCATCTTGGAAGATATTGGAAATCAAGTTCCAAAGGTCAAGATTGCATTAAAGAAGAGCATGTTCATCAATGCTTACATCCATAGCTCCGTTCCTCTTCTTAACATGATGAGGCGGTTCACGAGTCAAAAAAATTTGCATAGACCGGCTATCACAAGATTTGCCACTTCCTTCATCACTCTTTCTTCTTTTCACAAGCAAAGAAATGCGTTGAGGAAGATGGTAACTTCACAAGAATGGAATGAGAGCAAATGGTCTAAGGAAGCAAAAGGGAAGAAGATGGCATCCTACATTTTACAAGAGAGCTATTGGAAGAATGTTCTTTATTCTCTTAAGTTGACAAGCCCTCTTGTTAAGGTTCTTCGGATTGTTGATGGAGAAAAGAAGCCTCCAATGGGTTATATTTATGAGGCCATGGATAGAGCTAAGGAAGCCATTGCTAAAAGCTTTGGACATAAAGAGGAGAATTATGAAATGGCATTCAAGTTTATTGATACGCGATGGGAATGCCAACTTCACCAACCTTTGCATGCGGCCGGGCATTTTCTAAATCCGGAAATTTATTATTCAAACCCAAGCATCGAAGATTGTAGGGAAGTTGTCCAAGGTTTATATGATTGCATAGCAAGGTTGGTTCCGGATTTGGCAATTCAAGATAAGATTCTCCAAGAATTAAACTTGTACAAAAATACTCAAGGCCTCTTTGGGATGAACATGGCTAAAAGACAAAGGAATGCATTAGCTCCTGGTAAGAATATTAGATAAGTTTGCCTATATATTTTTCTCTTTTGTTTTCCTTAAAATATTATAATCGAAGATAACTTTTCAATTTTATTTTCTACTAGCTGATTGGTGGAGTAATTACGGAGCTGAAGCACCTAATTTGAAGAAGTTTGCCATTCGTGTTCTTAGCCTCACTTGTAGTGCAACCGGGTGTGAAAGGAACTGGGGTGTGTTTCAACACGTAAGTTAGAAAAATCGAATGTTAATCCTTTTGATAATTTATCGTTTACATTTATCAATATTTAATAATGAAGTCTAATGAAACTTATTTTCTTGTTACCAGCTTCATACCAAAAAGAGAAATCGATTAGCCCAGTCTCGCTTGAATGACTTGGTCTTTGTCAAAGCGAATCGTGCTTTGAAGCGTAGACGTGAAGAGAGTACCTCCGTGGATCCCATCCTCTTAAAGGACATTGATGAAAGTAATGAGTGGTTGCTTGGAAGGATGGATGGTGATTCAGATGATGATACTCTTGTATTTGAGGATGATAATTTGACATGGGCTGCTGTTGCCCGAGCCTCCGGGGCAGATGAGCCTAATTATTACACTAGACGTAGAACATCTCAAGGAAGCACCACTAAGCAAGGCTCTATGTCTAACAAGGATAAAGGAAAGGCTCCTGCTTCATCTTCTAGGCCTCGTGGACGATTTCAATTAGTGATGAAGATGAAGATGAAGATGAGGATGAGGATGAGAATGTTGCAGAGTATCAAGAGGAGGAGGAAGAGGACATAGGAGATGACGATGTTGGTGGATTTGATGATGTTGATCCTGAGCATGTGGTGTTGGATGATGATGATGACGACGTCGTCTAGTTGATCTTAGATTGCTTTAAGAACTATGTTATATGTTCATTTTTTCTTTCATGACTATGCTTGTTTCTTTGTTTCTAAACTTCTACTAAGTTCTTGTGTGTGTGTTTTCACTTTTTAGAATATTGTTACACTAAATTACCGTCTTGTGGACTATTTGCGATACTTTTGGTGCTTATATTGATGTCTAATTCTTCTTTGATGTCACTATTTTACTCAATTATCATAAATAAGTCATGAAAACTGCTTTCAAACCTTTTTTTAGCTAAAAAAAGGTTCGCGTCCTTGAGGCGCGCGCCTTCGCCTCACGCCTCGGGACCCTTTGCGCCTCAGTGCGCCTCGCGCTTTTTCAAACTAAGCTCCTGTGTGTAGATGGCATTCCACCCGACACACCACATCTTAAGCCCCCCTCCCTCCCCAACTATTAAAAAAAAAAAAAACCCTGTATATAATAGAAATCAGTTAAGTATAGTTGAAAATGGGGCAATTTGCATTCAAACGTGCACATGCATGTGTAGGTGTAGGTATCCATTTACAAAATGTCAAAATCCATGGGATTCAGCAGTAATGCCAACAAAAGGTGGGGACAGCGACAAAGATGTTGTGTTAACCAACCCTCTCTTTGACATTTATTAATGCAAGTTATTGAAACAAGAGTACCATACAAGTTAACTGAGACAAGAGTACCATATAATCTAAGCTCACTGACCAGCTAACTTGTTCTCTCCTAGCTGGCAAAATGGTAAGTACCTACATTGTCGTTTTTGCTTTCTACCTTTAAATAATCAAACATATCCATGTGTATTCTCATGATCAATTATGCATCATTTCTCCTGTATCCCACTTGTGCCAAAAAAATATGCACAGAAGACAAGAAGACAGTAAATAACAAAGTAACTGTTCTGCCATACACCAGCATCATAAGTGCAAGTCACTTAAAAACGGAACAAAAGTTCAGGAATAACAGACAACACTGTTTACATCAATTACTAGAAAAACATTTACCTCTGTTTCACCAGCACTGGCTGCTGCAGAATGAGCAACTTCCATTTCTCTATCGCTCTCAAGGAATGCTGCGCGCTGGAGGTGACAAAAATTTCAGAAGTAAGAAGAGAGTCACACAAGTGCACACACAGCAAAAAGCAAACATACAACCTCTGATGGATTCGTGTTTGCTGTAGATTTGAAAAATCTGTCCAAGAATGAATCTTCTCCTGGAAGAAAAAGAGAGGAATATGCAGGGGAGAAACTAATCAAAATCAATGCTTATATAAGAATAAAATAAAATAAAGAGGAAACCAATTCTAGACTGACCAAAAATACGGGGGGAAAAAAAAAAACTAAAGCAATAGTTCTGCATGCTGTTCTGTCCTAGTTCCTCTTATTATTTGCATCAGTCAAATTATCATGACATTACAACTAAGGCCCTGTTCTTTTCGTGGTTTAATGAACCCCACCCACTCCTCCCCCCCCTTCCCACTCTTTCCCACACTTAAACAAAAATACCACTCCTTCCCACTCTCACCCACTCCTTCCCCCCCTTTCCCACACTCCTTCATTCAACTCCCCTCTTCATTCAACTCCTTTCAACTCCTGCCCACTCTCACCCACTCCTTCCCCCCCTTTCCCACACTTAAAAAAAAAAAATACCACTCTTACCAACTCTCAGCCACTCCTTCGCCCCCTTTCCCACACTCACCCATCCCACACCCATCATTTCCCACTGAAAAGAACAGGGCCTAAATACTTGCATATTTGACTCTCATAATTGCCAGTCCCAAAGGTATAATTGCAAGAAGCATAATGCAACTAAAAGGCATCCAGCTCTGCAATGGACAGCAAGCACTAGATATTTTCAACCTTCAAAAAGTAACAGACATCTTAATCCTCAATCACAAGGGATTCCAGTGTCAACTACAACACACTACTACTTGGCATAACAGATTCTTGCTGTAGACAATGAAACATGAACTCAGTTGCACGTGGTGCGATTTCCGCACTAGTCTCGTTTTCAACTACAAGAGGAAAGGAAGAGTTTCATCCCCTTGACATCAAGGGATTTCCTAGATAAATACTCTGGATGCTTGTAATCCAACGTAATTATGAAATGCCCAACAACTAGCAACAAGCAAACAACCTAATTAGGAAGAGTTGGAAGAGCTTTCTTTTACTAGGGATTAAGACTCTGAACACATGAACTTCATCCCTCTCATAAACTGTGTGACCAAATGACCAATTCCTCATAGATGAAGCATTCAAAATCTCCTTGATTGTGCAATATGGATCTCCTTGATTTGTACTATTCAAAAACTGTGTGACCTACCTATGTTCATCTGAAAAATTCAAGTCCTTTTACACTGTTGCATTGTCACCTTGCACAACCTATGTACCTTTTTCAATAGAAAACATTTAATTTTTCTCGTAGTAAATGAAGCCATCTCTTATTACATAGCTCCAAAAGCTTGCCAAGCTAGACCCCATTTGTCTGCTAACGGAAGCTTATCCCCACGTCAAACCCAGAATAAAACCAATGGGCCAATATGAACCTTCAGATTACAATTTCTACAGAGGGGTAGCCAAATACCTCACAAATCCAACTGAATCATCAATCATACAAATTAATGCCTGGTTCACCACCGCCATTGCAGGAAATTATTACAATCAAAATCCATTGCTTCTGACAGGATTACAGATTAAAAATAAAAGATATTTTCATCCCCACAGCATCATTTTCAGAAGGAAACCATCACTAATTCTAGCTTTGTCACTACTTCTCTACCTTATTTCTTACATGGCTGAGGGGGTGGAAGTGGTAGATAAACTAAAAATTTAGACTTTGGAAGTTGCCCACAAGATTAGCTATCAAGGGTCTCTCAAATCCATAAAACTAAGAAAAGATGTTGCAGTCAACAGCGCTAATTTACAAAAATTGCCACAGTGATAAAGGCACTAAATGAGGTTAAAATACTCTCATTCATGGAAAAATCGTAAGAAGAGAAACTTACGGAGCTTAATCTCTGACCTAACGTTTGCAACAGCATGCAGAAGGCCAATTGTTCCACAAGCATTTCCCACAGTCTGCTTCATAAAATAAACTTTATCGCTGTACTCCTAGAGCATGAAACAAAGCAATATACCTTAATAAGCATAAAGCTCCCAGATCCAGTACATACATGAAGCCATATCATTTTAGCTTTTGCCTTATTACGATAGTTTTATTTCATATATTGTCATTTCTATTTAATTATGGAATCTCCAGAAGTGTATGCTTATACTTTCAGACGATGTACAAGAAGAAACACATACTTTGCTAGCCAAGAACATGAACTGTAGCATCTAATTTCATACATGTAAAAAATTCTTGTTTAGCCTATTCCATAAACATGTCATATGTAAAATAACTAGTCCCAGTGTTCACAAAACTTAATGTGTGGAACAAAATGCTTCTTGTTGAAACATAATCGAAACTACATAATCTGCTTTAAACACACAGCTTAGGTTTACATTAAGTGACTCAATAAGTACTAGTCACAATATCAATCCCCTCTATCCATTAATTTGCTTATGGAGAAACAAAAATGTTCACAGAACTCACTCTTTCAACACTGTCCTCTTTCACTCTCTCAGCTTCACTCTGCAACAGAAAAAGGGTTTGGTACTCAGAAGTACAAGAGATTACAATGAAAGCAATACAAACAATATCCCAAAGAAAGGTCAACTACAAAAATCTAAAGGGCATATACCTGGGCAGTAAGGGGGTAGAGGAAGAGCACGGCAAGTACAGGCTTTGGCACCATTGCCAGCAATTCTGGGTCCAACCCATATACATCATTGCACTCTACCTCTTCTTCTGACAAACCAAGCCCCCAAAGAAACTGCAATCACACCAAAGTAAAACACTACAAAAATCAACCCAACTTCGCTTATTGTGGATTCAATAAAAAACTAATCGTGGAACTACACGACATTTTCTCGAATACTTGAGAAAGTCATCGAACACCCAGAATCGGTACTGCGAATTCGGAGATTGAAACATGGTATATCATGGAAAGTTCAGCAAATTCGATCGACCCAGATCATTTAGCGGCTACTATTGGCGGAATATCATATCAGATTATACATAGCTTTATAATCAAAGACCCAATTAAGAAATAGGGAGGGGTGATGTTAGACCTGATTCATAACATCGGGATTAGCTTCAAGGGGGAGCCATCTCTTAGCAGAAGGGCTTCCAGCCATTGTTCAGAAACTTGTTTCTCTCTCTGTTTGATGCTCTTTCTCCCACTACCAATCAATCGACAATGGTCGGTAGGACATGGAATGTGATGCTTTGCTTGAAGAGTTGAAGGGAGAGCAACAGAACTCGCACGATGCTACGGAACTAGGGAAGCCTTCGGATGAGTTTTCACCGTTTGAGTCCCTGGCTGGCCAATAATTTTACAGTACACACTCATGTACAATATTAATTATACAACTTCAAAAGTTTCATCATGTGATAAAAAGACTTACTATTTAAAATATTGAAAGGTTCGCGAATTAAAACTAAGGAGCCATTAATTACAATAAAAAGGTTCATTATTTGATACTTAATCTGTGTTTAATATGCATTTATATTTAATTAATAAATTTTTAAATATTTCGAATGATGAAACTTTTCTATTATGTGATGAATCTTTTTTTAGGGTCTGTACCTAGCACTATACATAAAATATGTATGGCAGAATTTTTTATAAATTTTCCCACGTAGCCGACCATTTTGGGGGGGGGGGGCATTGGGCTATAGTAACTTTTTAAAAATTTGTGATTTAAAAAGACAGGTTCCTACAAGATAACCATCTCTTTTGGTGCCACCAAAAAAATAAAAATAAAAATAGCTTTAATAATTAGGTCAGACTCTCTCAACAAGATAATATCTCATGGATATATAGGAACAAAGGTAGTACAATTAAATAATTCTAATATATGATTTCGTAATTTTTTAAAAATTTTATTACTATTACAATTTGGATCATCCAAACTCTATTATAAGGACATTATTGACCAAAATGATAATGACATCTTCACATACCTACATTAGCAACATAACAAATAACATCTAATCTCCGGTCTTTGTCTTTTCTCCAAGCACAATCAATTGTGAAAGTGAGCTACTGAGCTCCCTATTACAATCTGAGTCATCCAGGTAAGGAACTCAAGTACAGTAGAGGAATTCTCACATTGATGACTCCTCTCATTCTAAGTCCCGCTTGCGCAACATCTAAGAAAATTCAAATGTAAGCAATTTTATAATTGTAGGTATCACCATTTAGTATTTACAAAGGGACTATTCCAATGATCTACAAAAGATTTGAGAAAGAAATTACTAAAGCTAGAAAACGAGTCGGGTCAGGTCAATTCATTAAATAAACGGGTCAATTTCGTATCGATGTTGAAAATAACCTAGATTTACCTTATATTGAAAATTAACATGTTTTCATACTAAACAATCTAATCGTGTCGACTTCGGGTCGAAATCAGTTTGATTCGGGTCGGGTTCGTATTTCTCTCAGTAAGTTCAAGTCAGATTTGTGTCGTGTTATCGTGTCGGATCAGACATTCCCATCTCTAGAAATTATAGATTTGAAAATCTTTTTATACCAAAAGCCTGTAGTCTCACATTGCTTACTATACATATCAAACTAATTTCGCCACAATCCAAACCCTTAATAACACATCGTAGTCCATATATAGGGTGTGTAGGACTCCACTATCAGATGAAGAGACACATCTAAAAATAGATTTGGAACCATAAATTTCATAGGATCGTTTATATACATTTTATCAAATTTATGATAAAATGACTTTAATAAATTATTTTATAGTATATAATCTTGATAAACTCTTTAGCAGAGGCATAGTTAAGAAATATCAAATTAAATAATCAATAGGGGACCGTACTAGTATCACAAAAATATAGTGGGGCAAAAAAAAAAAAAAAAAAAACACACCTCGACACCATAAGTATGCTTTCTACAAATGGAATACGATTGAAGTCTTATATGACATTTTTTTTATATTCAAAATGTAAATTTCTTCGATTGTTTTCCACAAATTTCGAGTGTTTTAGCAGAAACAGGAGAGCCATGGTAACCATGTTAACTGTGTCATGAAATTACAGGTATGAAGTTCTCCATAAATTTCTTCGAGTGTCTTCCATGTTCGTCAGAAATTATTGTATGTATATACTTCAGACACATGCATTGACTGGAAATTACCGGATCCTATTGCTGCACCATCACTGGCCAGTGTATATTGGTTTCCGCTTCTCAGCAAATGCTGCAAGGCCTTCTAATCGGTCTTTGGTATTCAGGACTTGTTCATAGCACTCCTCTTCTAACCTTAAAGCTGAGGCCATGTCCATATCAAATCCTCCATTGATAGCTCGTTTTGCCATTCTCAGTGCCACTGGACCCTGTCAACATAGAACACCGTGTCAAAACTGTTGGACATATGGCCAACACGACCAAGAAAAACCATGAACAAGGTCAAGTGGAATATCATATATACTCTTCATCAAAATTTACTGCATTACAAGTTGATAATCACTTCACTTCAGATACGGTCAGGTCAATTCAAGTATGGGTCATCTTTGCGTGAGAGCAACATTCGGTTAACTCATCTGATGTCAGGCTATTTCAGGTTTGGGTTAAAATTGGATAATCTTAGAAAGGTCATAACCGGCTAGGGTTTGGGTCATTACTCATTAGATATGGTTATCTTGTTGGGGTCAGCTCTGTCAATTTAGTATGAATCACCCATAATTCAAGATAGGTAAGAACGTACGGTTCAAGACTATAGCAGCACAAAGAATATTAATAATCTAACATTAAAGACGTATATAAAAGCATATACTAGCCTTCTCATTTATTTCCCTTGCAATGTCCAGAGCCTTGGAATAGGCCGAACCAGCAGGCACACAGTGATTGACAAGACCTACATCAAGACCAACGTTTCATTGGTTGGATCAAAGATCAACTGGCATATAAATACTAGAAAACTCCTAAGAGCTGACATACCCATTAATAATGCATCTGTGCCAGAAACTTTACGACCAGTATATATAAGTTCTTTTGCTCTAGACTTTCCCACCAATCTTGCAAGCCGTTGGGTGCCACCAGCCCTGAAAGATGAACGGTGAATTGCATAGATGAATCACACAGCTTGGAGACTCAATAACCATGAAATAGTACCATTACAATTAGCTTGCTAGAGTATTACAAAATGCCTTAACAACTTGTTGTTTACTCACTGTGACAGCAACAACTCCTCCTCCCCCCCCCCCCCCCCCCCACCCAAAAAAAGAAATGGGAGAAAAAGACCTAAGGAACTCGTAGAAAGATAACAGCAACTCATCAAAAAACCATTATCAGTATTTCTTAGTGGAAATGAAATCCAGCACATACCCAGGAATTATAGCAAGTCCAGTCTCTGGCAATCCCATTACAGCATCCTCCCCTAACCAAGCAAAAAGCATTGCATCTAAGGTTTCACAGCAATAGTTTGAACTTGGGACTTGTTTTATCAAAATTGTCGCTATATTTACGTTACCACATATCCGGAGATCACATGATAAGGCCATCTCCAGTCCGCCGCCTAGGGCTGCTCCTTCAATTACGGCAATAGTTGGAATACTAAGTTCCTAAATAAGATGAACGCAAGAAATTCTCAGCAGTTGTCACTCCTGATCAGATATCGATTTATTAATGAATACTAGAATAATTGCTCAAAAGGCAAGCATCATCTTGACCAATGCATACGATGAACTTAAGATCCTGGTAAATTATAAATATACTACCAAGTACCAAATGCTACCTCCATATTAGGAGTCAGCCACTTACCAAAGACACATAATACCCCAAAGAACTACATAAAACTATTTTGTTTCAAAAATGTTCCGGCTGGATAGTGCATGAAGAGTCAAGACAGAGTGCAAGGAACTCCTGAGGACACTGTACTGATGCTCAGAAAACTAATGCCATTGCTCAACTCAGGAAGTCAACCAGATAAAATGTGTGGTACGGCAAAGCAAGTACATTAACAAGCTGCAAACCTCTAAAATTGTAAATGTGGATCGCAGAGTATTTACAAAGCACTGGGCCTCCACAGGTGACATTGCCCTTCTTTCCTGCACGACCATAATGCACAAACAGGATAGCTAAAAAAGGCCATAAAAAGAGGATTTCTTCAACCAGAACCGCTTTGATGGTTCCTCTGCCAATAAAAGGTCAGAATATCGGCATACATCTTATTATATTAACAATACCTTTAAATCTGCACCAGCACAGAAAACCTTTGGCACTGAACTATTTATCATCATGACCTTTGCGGAGAGGTCTCTACTTAAGGTTTCGAAACTATGCTGCAAGCCTCTAAGCATATCCTTCCCAATGGCATTTTTTACACTTGGCCTATCTAAGCTAAGCTCAACAATCCCTGCAAACAGATAAATCATGAAGCAATCATCCATCAAAGCCTAATGCAAAACAAATATTAAACACAGTCAAACTATCTCCATTGAAGTCTTTGTTAGGGAAAAAGAGAAATAATTGCGCAGGATAGGAGAAAAGCATAGTTTATGGTTATAAAACTCGGGAAAGAAAGAAAGACAAAAGCAAAAGTAGGATGATGCAACATCAAATTCATGAAAAATCTGCAACCTAGGGGGAAAAAACTCTATAGGGTACAGAGAAGCAGTTAGAATTTATGGCCCCATCCGGGTTCCACTGCCAATTGTGGCAATGCCCTTTCTTGGCTTAGCGTATCGAATGGAGAATGATCTTTGGGATTCATTTTGCATTCATAACAGATAAATGATCAGCTGCTGGGAGAAGAAATTCAAAACAGAGGAGGCGGGCGGGGGGGGGGGGGAAGAAGAAGAAGGAGAAAGATGGCTTCAGTCTTCACCAAAGCAGATCTCCACAAAATTAGAACAGATAAAGTTTCAATCTAGAGGGTCCAGGATCATCTCCAGCAAATTGCAGTTTTTACAACTTCAACAACAGCTTTGTTTTGCACTTAATGAAAAGGATGTGAACCTCCATTAACCTTCCACAATCCTTCCATGGTTCCTTATCAATTAGCATGGCAAGGCTATAAAAACATTGAGTACATAAGACAGGTATCATGAGTGTTTAAATGCCCTGAGCAACCGACATGGTCCATGAGTTCAGGCTATGCCTTAAACTGCTAGTAGATTTACATGAGTTAATATGTTAAGAAATATCCCAGGATATCCCCACAGTGCATAATTGATATTTGATACTTGACACTGAAAATTGGCAAGGAAAGGCAAGAGTATAGAGATAAAGATTATTTGCTGACCACCACAAGCACACTTGTCAATGTATCTAATCTACACCCTCTGGTGATATGGGAGGTGATCCTAATGAGTAAGCAAGTGCTGTGAGCAGCTACAAGTTGCGTTTATACTGGGCTTGAAGGCAGAAATCAGGAAAATACCTCAAGAATAGAATAGAAAGGCACTGGTTGTTGGATTACTTGATGAAAACAAACACATATATGGCTGCTGATTCCAGTTTCCTTGTATCAACTTCTAGCTTCTATTTGTCATGCTGGTTAGGGCTCAGACAACAGTGATAACTGATCACTGATCAGGGTTTTAGACCACAAGACCAGTGCATAAACTATGAATGGAAAAACAAATTCATAATGTCCAGCTTTTAGGACAGCAAGTCTCTTATACCATAACACAATCATCCGAGACGCTGTGAGACAAATCTATGAGCACAACGGAGAAGCACACATGTTATTGCTCTCTATGCAAATCATTATCCTGTTGACGATTTCTACAACTCAAGCAAAAAGAATTCACCTACCTTGAACCCCCTCTTTCCTTCTGTCCAAGAAAATAAGTGCTAATACTTACTGACGAAACTTGCAATTAGAAAAGCTTGAGCAAACTGCCAGAGTTAAAACCTATTCTTGGGCCTTTCATTATCAGCTTCAGCTTTTGATTAATTTGGTTCTCAAACACAAACCATTATTTCCATGGAACACGAAAAAACAGCAAATGTTGCCATCCTTTTACCATAGATGATAACAAGAACAGTGTAAAACAAATTTTCCAATAACCAATGTATCAATCAAGAAACTTCAAATAAGCAGCAGGCACGAAATTCCCAGTGAATAAATCTCAGAAATCAATAAACTTTGAACATAACTACCATGCCATAGAAATGCCACACACATATCATATGCCTCTAATCTATGCTACCCAGTCCAAAATAACCCAGTTTTAAGTTGATTATGAGTTCGATCACAAATAAAACTATCCACCCAATGTTACTTCAAGAAATCAAGAAAACTCCACAGCTCAACAAGCAAAAAGCCCAGAAAAGAAACGATAACCAAGCCAAACAAAACAAACATTTAAAATTACTAACAAGGAAGAGTTGAGCACCGGAATCAGAGTCGGAAAGTCGTCGGAGCTCGACGGAATCGGAGACGGACTCCAAAATGAGACCTCGGGAGGTCAGAAACTGCCATTGACGATTGAAATTGGAAGCTTTTGATATTCGCCGGCTTTGATGGCCGATTGATCGAGCAATTGCAGGAAGTCCCACCATTTCCGCTGTTCAATTTTGTCTTGTGAAATCCGAATTGACCTCAAAATTTGGGAGGGAATTACGCAACTGCTACTAAGGAGGAAGGACCAATGCTACAGGTGCATGACTTACCAATGATCAGTCGTGACTCACTGTCCTAATCTAATAGTACTATTTCTCACCTTATCTTTCTCCCTTTTTGAACAGTAGCATAAGATATGGTAAATGGGTTATTCAGTTCGGTACGAATTGGGTTAAGTTTGAGGCGTATCATATTTTGGATTAAGTGACATTTAGAATCGATTTTTATCGGATGAATTTCGATTCGAATCGACTTTGGGTCAACCGGTTAATAAGCAACTTTGTAGAAAATTTTAGATCGAGTATGATTCAGTTCGGGTCAATTAGGATTCGGAGTTCACTTTCAGATAAGCATATTTTGGATATCGGGTCGGTATTAGTCCGAGTCATTCGGTTTGTGTTTCGGGTCTCATGTCAGTTTACCAAGTCTAAGTAGCACTAGCATCTTTTTTTTTCTTTTTTTTTTTTTTGAGGTTCAAAGGGCAGTTTTTATTGATCACAAATTCACAACCAATCTAGTTCGACAAAGAGACGACACTAAATGAAAAATCAGGGATTTCGCTTGTTTAAGCATCCTCCTAATCATCAGATAGAGAAGCCAGGATCCTAGGCTAAGTGTCCGACTTATTTGGAGGATGTAATCTAGTAATCAATTGAGCGACAGTATTCCCTGCCCTTTTAGCATGGCTTGACATTATGTAATCAAAACAAAAGAACTAGACTTCTAATGTCATCCAAGATAACATCTACATAAGCTTTCTTTTGCTTGCATGAGTTATAGACTTGTAGCAAATCTTAAAAGCTTCATGCTCCACCATCGCCGCATCCCACGAACTCTTGACTCGTTTCACACCCATTTCAATAATGATTCCGTTGTGGTCCTGAGCCACCCATCCCTTGGGTAGCACTTGCGTCTCTGGTATACTTTGTATCCGAAAGGTTAAATAGCTCATGTCGACTTACAAAAATTTTTCAGATCCATTGATGTCTAGTAATTCATTACAAACTACCATCTAAATCCACACATTTACTATTAAAAATAAATACCTTTAAAATTTCAAACGCTCGAATCCATTTTTTTAAGGTCGAAATTAGGGTTGAAAAAGATTCATCCCATCCGATCATCCAGTTGTCCGATCCAAAAAAAGGGTACGTTCCAAACTTTTTGTCGCAATTTAAAACTCGGACCACCGATCATGTCCATATTGAAATCACCGTCCGATATGGGTTTGGGCATTCAGGTCCGAGTCATCCGAATTTTGTAAATCATGTAGGGTTAGGACAAATTCAGATAATTGGACAACTAGGTTTATGTATAATTTTGGTCCTAATCCTCTAGAAATTTATATAAAAAAAATTCAGACAATCAGGTCCGAACATTTAAAATTAGGTTTAGGGTTGGTCACATATAATTTTGGTCATTTGATTATTGATTTCCACCACTCTAAAATTCGGATTATTATATTTTAAAAATTATTAAATGATAGTAAAAAATTCAAAGCCTACGAAACATGCTACTCCCAAAGCTTAAAAAAACACAAAACATAATATTTTTTTCTTTTCCGAAAAATGTAGTAGTGTTGAATATGTTACTACTATCAGGAAGTTTGGAGGAGAGAAAAGAAGTTGTCTCTATTTACTCCATCAGAATCTATTTAGGGTCCAATGCTTCAAATTTAAGGATTGTATTTTTAGATATTTTTGAACTCAAAATAAATATAGGCAATTTGAATTTATATTTTATTTAGGGGTATCCATACCTTTATTCTTTTTCAAGTCTACCCCAAAAAAAAAAAAAAAGGCATATGTTAGAAATGTGCAGAGATTTTAGGTCCAACTTACATTAATTTCAGTTTTTTTTTTTTTGGGGGGGGGGTGAAAAATTTCAGTTTGCTTGTATAGGTTGATTACTTATTGCCCAATTATGAAACCTATTCCTGGCATGTCAAACATCACTCTCAACATCCTTATTGGAGAGGTTAGGTTCAATTGAAGATGTTTTTGACCGTTTTAAATTTCACACAAAATGAATGTGAACCAAATCTGCAAAAAAAAAAAAAGAAGGAAAAGAATGTGAACTAAATTGACCAATTTGTTGGCTGTAGTCCCATTTGTTTAATAAAATAATCTTACCTTTAAAAATCAATTCGAATTTCTTTCTACTTTTAACCGCTTTTATCAAATCTCAAACAATAATTACAGTTCCATTTGAATAGGATCTATGTGATCTAGTCTAGTTAAAATGAGCTTGTATTATATTTGTTCAAAATTATAATCCAATCACTTTAGGCTCAAATGATTATCAATTTCATAATATTTTCATGTTAAGTTGAGTTTAGAAGACATAAATCTATGATTTAATAAGTGGCAAGCCAAGATTATAACCAAGTAAACTTTTAACTTGAGACTAATAATTGTTATTGACATGATACTAAAACCATGATTTAGTATGACTTAGGTTAATCCTGTTTAAAGTTTTACCAAACAATGCAAAAGCGAGAGTCATACTGAGATGAGGAGTTGTTATTATTGGTCAAAGTCTTAACATGAAACTGATAACTGTAATAAACATGAGACTAAATCTATGATTTAAGTTTTATTTTTCTTACTTAAGTGTGATCATTAACTCAAGTTGAGTAATGTTATATCACCTTTAGTTAGAGTTCAAAATAGATAGCCTTTTGTTGGGGGGTTTAAAGAAAGAGACATACGTCAATGTAGGTGAAATTTAAACTCAGATCTATAGGTACAACTTCAAAGACTCACTAATTGGACTATACCAAAAAGACTAACTAATCAGACTAACTGATATTCACAAAGCACCATATTTTGTGTCATAACTAAGTTATATTTCAGATGTTACCGGTCGATATTTTAGGTTGGATTAGCTTTCGCGATAGTCAACTTTCGACCGGCCTAGGTCCTCTATTTAGCATTTTGTTCTGTGAGTACAGTGGAGATTTGGTGCATCTCTAAATGTAGACCTTGGATAAAGGGGTAGACCTTGCGTCTATTTATCCACGCATAGATGTGGTGCGTTTATCATCGTCATACATGCAAAACCATCTTTGTACAAGAAGAGACTCTGTTACAAACTAAACAGGAGAACTCATCCCAAAAGACTAGCCTATTAGGAGAGAGAGCCCATTTAGTCTATAAACCCCTCATCAGTTGCCCATACAACCGATGTGGGACAAGTCCCATACCTTGCAACTGGTCAAATCCGTAACATTCGACCCCCCTTAAGGGCCAACGTCCAGGCCACCACTCCGAGTCCTCGTTGGTCACGGCCACGTTGGTCACGGCTGGCTCCCCCAGGCCACCACTCCGTGGGCCACCACTCCGAGTTGGCTCTGATACCAATTGTTACAGACCAAACAGGAGAACTCATCCCAAAAGACTAGCCTATTAGGAGAGAGAGCCCATTTAGTCTATAAACCCCTCATCAATTGCCCATACAACCGATGTGGGACAAGTCCCATACCTTGCAACTGGTTAAATCCGTAACAGACTCCCTTGCAATTCCAGTTTTTGATGCATTCATCATATTAGCACCATCAGGAATCAGGATTACTCGAGGCTCAGCTTTGATGGTGTATTCACAGGCCTGTTCTTTTCGGGGTAAATTAGGGTAGATAAAAGAGCGAAGTGAATTGAAGCATATCAAAGTGGGTTGAATTTTTTTATGTGACAAATTAAACTTGGTTAAAATAGTGAAATTGGGTTGAAGTAGGTTAAAACGGATTGAAGTTAATTAAAGTAAATTTATGTTGATATTTTGAAATTTACCAACAAAAAAAACAGGGCCTACTGGCCTTTACCCTCTTTCAAAGGTGTTTTCTTTTTTTTTGGGGGGGGGGGGGGGTTGAGGGGGTTCTGCATTAGTTAACTGGTAAATTTATATACACATACAACAAAGAAAGAATCGGATGTAGAAACCCGGTACTCCACCATCAGACTACCCCCAAAGGGACTACCCTTGATTTATACAGATACACTTACTGTTGGACCTCCCAGTTCGTATTAAAATTGTGACACTTTGAACGCCGTAGCTCCATATTTCAATTCAATGCAGCACAAAAAAATCACACTGAAAGGAAGACTACTTATTCCTAACTTCTGACAATGCGCACATTGTACAAGGGCTTCAGTCTGCTCTACAGCTCAGAAACTTCAAATGAAATTGAGAAAGGACAACTGCAGTTACGTAAACTTCATTGCAATCACATGCTTCCACGATTCACAAAATCTTTATGCAGCTGGTTTGAGTAAACAGATTACAGAGGGGAACACAATATGGGAATGCACTCATGCATATCTACCAAAATTAAACCATAAGACAGAAAATCAGGTCCTTACCCAACAGACTATCACTACAGGTATAACTTCCCAGAAACCACATATAACCTGATGAAAGGTGCTGAAACGATATCCATTTTCCATACTACTAAATGATGCTCGGAGCACAGACTCAAAGGGATAAATAACAGAATGGAACAGTTCAAATCTGATCACGTCAAGAAGAAAACTTCAACCAGGAGATATCACACTGGTAATCTCTGCCATCCACGCAGCTAAGCGACATTTTCAATTTTAGATTGCAATGGACTAAGGCAAAACACATCATTATTGTCTCCTTACTTTGTTGTATGGTCAGCACACTACATTTCAAGTGAAGTGACTGCCTGCGATTTCAGTGAGACTATGCGACTATGCGTAAGCAGCCCCACGCACACCCTGCGTAAGCTGACTTCAGAGTATGTCTTGGTTGGCAGGGATATGCCATGCGCTGTGTTAGAAGTTACAAGCGTAAAAGCATCACAGCAAGGCCTTAGTATTGCTTTATAATTGGTAACACTCTACTTCAGCATTTCCATTCTGTTTACCCTGCTACAGAGCAGATGACAGTAGCATCCAAACGACATAAAAGTATACCATCATCGACAAAGATGCAATGCTGAGCAGGAAAAACTTTCAGAGAGTATCCCTGTGGAATTGGTGAAAATGTTCATCACAAATTCATACCCCTGCAGTTTACTGCACTTGTCCCCTTTTTTTTGGGGGGGGGGGGTTATGGCACAGTTTACTGTACTTGGCGGCAGAAGATGAATATCTTTCAGAATCAGAACAACTGCAGATTAAATGACCAATTGAGAAAATTACAATGGGAAAAGAGAATCCTTCAAAATTGTCCTGTAAGTCCTGCGAGAAGTCTGAAGATCAGTAAAGAGAAGTGATTTCCTCTTCCTGCATACACACTCTATTTATCAGACTGGAAATGTTTCCTAGCCAGTGTGTTCACTTGCTTCAAAAATTGAAAGTGTCTTCTACGACTAATGCATAATCAGCTTCTCTAGTTGTTTTTGGTACGACTAGCTATATCTAGATCTCCTCAAATCCTACTTTGGCAGAATTCATGCTGAATTGGTTGTTGACTTCTTGTTATCATGGACCGGTCACTAGCGCAAAACCAGTAAGGCCAATCGAGCAATCACTATTACTGAACAATAAAAAAAACAAAAAACATATTTGATTAAATCTTACTGACACAAACATCCACACTGGCTAAGCCTTATTTAAGGATCTTACAACATAAAAATGCAAACGGAAACTTGAACATCACAAGGGCAAACAGGAAGGAAAGACTCCAACAAACAGTCACTCAGACAACAAACGACAAATAACAAAGGAAATGCCAACAGCACTCAGACAACAACAGGACAAACAGGACCTAAAAATCAAAAGGAGTTCCCAAGCATGGGACACTACTCTGGTGCCGTTAATTGATACATGCACCAAATAGCACCACCGGCTTTCGCCCCTCTTGATTAGAACAACTTGCTCTTCCACCAGCACACTGATGCCCATGCCTGAGACTAGCAAAACGCCGAATTGCCTTCAGAAGAGCCTCTCTTGACAAGAAATTTGAAAATGTCCAATCATAACTTCCAATCCTTACCATGGATATGATTGATTCAAGAGAATACATGTCTTGGAAATGCATCTCATCATAATCTTTGGTGAACAATGGAAAGTTGAGCGAGTCATACCTCTCAAGCTTCAGATTGACTCTGTCATAAGCAATTGCTGCATCTGCAGCCCTCTCATAAGTTCCAAGCCATATTCGTCTTTTGTTGACAGTGATCATTGCACCCCACTTTCCCGGCCTCAAATTGACAATGCCTCTGAGTCTAGGATTTTGAGGAACTCTTTGCTGAGCCATGGGCTTAATTTTGAATTTCAAGACGGAGAATGGAGAAGCTAGTGCTAAGAAAGAGCTAGAACAGGGATTGCTATGACTTAAGAGAACCTAAGCCCTCAGCTTTATACCCAAAAAAGCTAGATATGATTTCACTATTTAGGTAAGAAACTCGGGCATCAGCATTCTTGGAAAATTTTTCGAAGGCTGGAAATCTGAAATGAGGACCTTTCCCAGTCAGTGTAACTCCCACTGACCCGCCCTACACGTGTGACACGATTTCTGATAATGGAGATTTTAGCCATAACGAGCAACTTGTCCTAATCCAAACTTAAATAATAAATATTAACATAATTCACGTTCAATGGATTTTAAAAGATCTTTTAAATATGACTAAAGATAATCATTTTACTCCATTTCATACCATTTCTTGGTGTCCATGTATCCAGAAGGAAGACCTAACAATGGCATCCACTAGTGTCAAGTGAAATCTCACCGTATCCAAATCCTAGTACCTAAAAGAAATGATGTGTAGGAAGATCTAACAACAACATCTACTAGTGTCAAATGAAATCTCTTGGTATTGAAATCCTAGTACCTAAAAGAAATGATGAACACGCCAAGCAAATGCAGCATCCGCAGGGTTTAACTTTGGGTTTATGTGCATCAGAACTAGTCTCAGTTGCAAATATGGTATTGTCTGCCAGAAAAAGGAACAGGCACATAGAAATCGTTGCAACAATTGGACATAAAACTAAATACTATCACCAAAACTTTTGGTTTGCCATGGAGCTATTTCCAAGTGCATCACAAAACCTACTTCATTAACAGTTGGCATCCAGACCAAGTTGAGATTAAAGTAAAAGCAAAAAAAGTGTAGTGTAATAAGGAGATAAATGAGTTCTCAAGTTCCAAGAGGGCAAGAATGTGACCAAAAATAGGTTAAACTAGTATGTAGATAGGGAAACAAACTTCTAACATAGACAATGAAAGAAAAAAGGGAGCGATTTGACCCAAACCCATTCAACAAAGCCAGTACTAATACAACTTTCACTAAGATAGCCAACAGTAACTGTCATATTCAACCTAAAATTGAAGACAATTAACTTCACGAAATTTCCAACTAATTACAAAGCAATGCAATGACGAGGATGTAGTCAGAAGTAATACCCTCAGGATGAACAAAAAAACTGACCTGTAACCCAAAAAGAAGTTGCATGGATCATCAGAAAATGCCGCTATCTTCTTTTTTGTGCCAACTCATACCATTGAAAGAGCTTAGAAAAGTAATAAACCCCAAAAAAAAAGGTACAGAAATGAGGATCAGGACAAAATATAATTAAAGTAAACAGGACCCATCACCAAGTAACCAAGCAGTATAGATTAATTCATAGGGAATTGTCCTTGATAGATTTTGAAACATACATCATAACATTGGTAAGTTCAGGTGTTCAGCATACATTTGCAAGTATTTCAGGCACTCTAAGCATGACAAAGCATATCTGAGCAGTTTCATTCTGCTTTATGAAAGACATAGTAGCTTACCATCCAATCTGTGGGAGCACAGACATGCTATGAACCATAATTACTGCCCGTCTTTTATCCTGTTCTTCCAAGTAGTACCATTAGCGGAACAGCAATCCTTGAAAATGATCAAAACTTTTGAACTTGGAAATACACCATACATCCAGCAGATTATGTCAACCATTCTCAGTGATGAAAATCCAAGCATTTGAACTCAAAAGGGAAGATCAGGGGTGCAGGGGTACGAATAAGAATCACAAAGAAACATATTATTTACTCATTCATTTGATTATGACTAACAACAAGACATAAACCTACAACAAAGGCGCAATTTCAATGTTTTCGCAACCTACTGATTTCAGCATCAACCTATGCAGGCTCTTAGATATACCATTGTTCCAAACAGTGTCAAACTATAAACTTTCCTAAATCAAGCAGACTGAGTGAGCAAAAGACACAAACAACATCAGCAGTTTCCTACAAATAAAACCAAAAACTCAGAATCGACCCCACCTGCAGTTTTTCCAGGGCACAGCGGGCTGCCCAGGGCAACGCGTCAACCGGAACTCGAAGATCATATTCCCCTGAGGCCCCTTCTTTTGCTGACAAGCTTCAACTTCATACAAACCATCATACACATACACGATCTTCTGAGGACGAGAAACTTCCAATTTCAGACCCCTAACCACTCTAACAGGTTTCTTATACTTCATACTGTTCAACAATGCACGGTTCCCACCCTTAAGCTGCTGATCAGGAGGGACCCTATCCCCAACTTCATTGCGAGGAAGAGTCCCTCCTTCCCCAACATAGATCAACACATTGGGATCATTCATCTTGTCAAAATGCCCTTCATTGGCAACAATACAAGTAGCCAATTTACTCCCACCATACTCCATTGAATCAATCCCACCTTGAAGAAGTCTATGCAATCCAACAATCACAAGCTCAATCCTATAATGGAACTTATCACCCACTTCAACCCCAGGCACAACACCAATCATCAATGCAGGTTGATTGACAATCTTTCCTTCCTTTTTCAGGTCTGCATGAGCCTTCATATCAACCCTTTTGACCGATTTCTCAGTCCTTGATATTTTCTCACACCTCTCTCTGAACAATTTCAGCATCCGAAGAACCCTATCTCTCTCTTGACTATCTCCTGGTCGTACCAATTCTTTGTCCTTCTCCAAATGAGGCTTTTTGACCACCGTTTTAGCATGCAATGGAAACATAATCGTCTGCTTTCTCTCTCCAACCTCTTCACACTTCTGTTGGGAGCTCTTCACCGCCATCTGCGCACCCAATGGGACCTTAATCATCAGCTTTCTCTCTCCTAGTCCTTCTGACTCTTTACCCTTCACCCGCACGGGATTCTTCACAGCCAATTTAGCATTCAATGGGGGCTTACTTCTCACAGCACCAACTGAGCGCCTCCAGTAAATACAATCGCCACTAGACCCAGATTCCCTCTCACTCGATGATCTCTTCATGGGGCAAATTTTTGTTGTTTTGGGGCAAATTTTTGTGGTTTTGGGGGTATTTGTACCACACCCGGGTGGAAATTCCCGAGTATAATCATGAGCAGACTTCATACGCGGGTGGGAATTCAAACTGGTGCCACACCCAGGGGGGAAATCACGATGAACTTCAACCCTAGAATTCCTGCTGCCAGAATCTTCGACACCCATCTCGGGGAAGTGAGCAAAAAGTTCGAAAACAGGGGAAATGTGATGACGGGTTTCTTTTTCTCTTACTTAGGAAGCACAGAGCGAGGGTTGAAGAACAGCAATGGCGGAATTTTAAAGGGTTTGAAGTTTAATTTGCAGCAGAAGATGGAATGTGGAGGGTTTTTAGAAGGTTGTCAGAGTGGCAGCCAGTTACAGAGCCTGGGGAAGGAAACCAGGGAAGAAACAGAATTAGAGCAAACAGCGAAGGAGGGAGAAACCATAATTTCTATTTATATTACTTATATATTATATATACCGTCTTTTATTTATTTATTTATTTAGTTCTTTATTTATTTTATTTATTCATTTATTGTTACTTTTTTGGGTTAAAAAGTGATGCGAGTTGTTACTTGTAAGCGTACGTGACAAGCAGGCATCACAGGCACGATGCCACGATACTTAACAATTTTACAGTGGGTGAAATTTAAAAATTTTAAAAAATATTTTTATGATTAGTCGGTGATTTGGTGATCGTAACGATCACAATAAAATGATTTTCATGGATGATAAGTGACGTTTAATTTGAAACGTTTGGGATTCTTGTTCTCTTAAGAGCACTCGTAGCGGGACACAAAATATAAAAATGCAGGTCCTCACATGCCCACTTGTCACCACATGAGAGGGGAGAGGGAGGTGTGCCACGCGGGGGAAAACGCCTGCCCGTGGCACCCCGCGGGCCATCTTTTGCCTTTTTTTATTTTTTTATTTTTTTTTGAGGTAAGTATACAATTTTTAAATAATTTTAAAAAATAGGTTGTGTGTTATAAGGTGGGTCCATCATAAATATTTTTATTGGATGATTAAAATTGAGTTCTATAGGTTGGAGAAGTGATGGAATGCAAGTTCCAAAATTGTGAAATTTTTGCTGACGTGGCAGACTAGAAAACTCTGGTTGGAAATGCTCTAATAATTTATTGGATATTGAACATGTTGGCAATGCAAATAACTAGGCTAGGTTTCAATGACTTCAAATTTTTGTTGCTGATGAACCAGTAATTTACAAAGTTAATTACGTATTAATATAATAGCTCCTGAAAATCTAATGATATAGGGCATGTTTTTTTCGTTGGGAAATAACATATTAATATACTAGTTCCTGAAAATATAAAGATGTAGGGGTTGTTTTTTCTTTGCAAAATAAGGGTTGAAAAATAGGTGAAGTTGGTTGAAGTGAATATTTTTTTGTTAAAATGGGTTGAAGTTGGTATAAATTTTATATGATTGGGAGAAATTGATTAAAATAGTGGATTAAAATGGCTAGAAGGTAGTTAAAATGGCTTGAAGTTGGTATTTTTTTATTGAAATTGATTGAAATTAGTAAATTAGGATTTACTAACGAAAAGTACATAGCCATAGTACAACATAAAAATTATGTGAGGGTTTATTACAATATAAATATTGTGCGAATTAGGAACTATGGTGTATGGTAGTGGACACCTACTACGTGGTTTTTTTTTTTTTTTGGCTTGTACTTTGGTTTCGAACTATGGAGCAAAGAAGTCATTTAGACTTCTAAAGGTCATGTTTGCACTTTCATTTTGCTGAGATCTATCAGAAGGTTGGGAAAAAGGCCAAACGAATAGAACTAGTTAGATCCACTAGATCCAGTGGATCCACATTCGAATCCCATTATTACAAATCTTAATATCTACATCAGGTTTAGATCCAAATACAACAAATTTAAATGGATCTGAATCTTGGCGGACTTGATCCAACCGACTTCATTGTCATCCTTGGTGATGTGATTGGTACTAGCGGTATAGGTTGAGGTTATTGGAGTCAAACTCACTAGTATTATAATTTTAAATGTTCGGCGAAAGTAGTGGTTAATATAGTTTTTAGATGTTTATGTAGTATTTTTGAAAAGTTACATAAGAAGGTTTCTGAAAACTTTTATCAAGTGGTTTTAGTTACAATTCCGTAATTATCCTTTTTTATTATGTAACAAAAAGCTTCTTCCGTTAGGTATTTTATGTCATTTTACACTAAATTGCTATCTAAATAGCTAATTTTACCCAACATTAAGTCACTTGAACAACTAGCAGCTAAATACTAGTATTGCACGACTAACGATTAATGAAAATGCTAATAGCTTATAAAGTAGTTAACTATCACCATAACAACTATTTTTTTCAAACACGATCGTAATCTCAATTCCTTTGCTTGAAAAGTAATATTGCTGTGTCTAGCCAATTGCCTATCTTGTTTTGTGATATTTACGATCTGATTTACTATAGTTTTTTCCCCTAAATTCTGTGTTGGTTTAATTAGTCACAGACTTGTTAACTAATCATGTAAATTATTAATGATTAAAAAAATAGAAAATATATGATTATAGCGTGATTTCATAAATAAAATTTTTTATTTCTTTTTTAACAACTATCATATACTTTTTGTCCATTTTTCTTTTCACTAATAATAAAAGACTAAAAGTTGTTAAACAATTAAGCAACAAGAGACAAACAGACTGTCGCTCATTATCCATGCCTAGCTTAAAGCTACTGTTATGGCAAACGAGGAACGCTTCTTTAGAGCATTTCCTATGGTAAGTCAATTTATTGGTTTATCAGTGGAGACCTACCTCTTCCACATTAGCTTGTGAGCCAAGTTTTTAGCTCACAATCCTCCATCTCTCCAATGCGAGGCTCACCATTTTCGCTCACCAAACAAACTAATATACATTGATCTACTCTGTAACATACAACTTCCGTTTTAAAATCCAAAAAAAGAAAAAACCAATTAAAATTAAAAAAATACAAAAAAAGCAAGGAGAAAGGACGTGAACTGGCTTACAACTCGCAACCATGCTCGTGAGCCACTCACCCGGTTGACTGCTGCATGTGGCGCAGGCCGCTCGACACTGCTTCCGAGGTGAACAAGAAAAGCATTGGAGATGCTCAGAACGCTAGTACATGAACTGATGGCACTTTAAAAAAAAAAAATTGTGCCGTATAATTGATGAGTTTATTAGTCAATTAAAATCATATGAGATCTTCAATAAGCATCCTATTCAACTGAATACATATTTAAAATAACAAAACAGAGTTTTGCTTATGAAAAATCCAATTACTAACACACTAAACCTCAACTTCCACTCATTTTGTGGTTCTGTACAAATCATCCATATAACAAGACACACTTTATAACGAGGAGTAAATAAACACAATAGATATGTCGATATAAGCTTGATGTATCAAGTTCTCTTAACGTCTTCTTTTTAATATGCAAGTGTAGCTCTCTTTCTTCTATCATCTTCAGCAGTAAATGTCTCTCTATTTATAGGCAATGATGTTCGAGAGGTTGAAGGAATATTTAAAAAGTGACCATTGCATCAAATAAGGAAAGTTGATCTTCCATATCGTTTCAAGGTCTTGAACCCAGTCTTTCAAGCCTTTGAAATTTGTAGCTACTTTCCTTATTTTCAGTTGAAGATCTTGTCTAAGAGAATCATCTAGAAGCTGATTTTTAGCAGCATAATCTTTCACAATATAAGATCAAAAGATATTATTGTAATTTGAGCAAATCTTGACACTTGATAAATATAGCATCACAATCTCATATTCAAATTTGAATACTATACTATCTCAAAGATATTATAATATCTTATATAAAATGAATTAAACAATACTAGCATTTATCCCAATGTCCACTTTAAGCATATAGCACATTTAAACAATAGAATTCTACGGTTGATCCAATTATAATATGATAAACAAATTGACCACACTTTTTTTATCTTCATCAAAACCTATTCATAAAATACACTGTAAACTTAAGAAAGCTAACCCCCACATAAACAAAGAAAGGAAACTAATGTTCATTGCTTCATAATGTAACTTTAACTCAATTCTTAGGTCTCTTTTCAGAAATCAAGGGCATACAAATTTAAAATTTATTAACTTATCAAGTTCCCCAACAAACAACAACCAATCAAATTACCCACAATCAAATGCCCTCTTAATTCATGAGAGTAAATAACTAAATTCACTAACTATTTTACACAAATTTGACTTTAATTAGTAAATTAAACATAATAATTTGCCCAAAAAATTATAATTAGCCTGGCATGCAAGTGTGAGACCTCAACCTTGGGGCTTCCATTCCAAATTTAAAGTACCAAAAAAAGAAAAAAAAAATTTAGACAGGTCAGCTTAAGGGATCGAGCATGCGAACAACAACTAGTATGAAGAGTAGGGCGGATCAAGAGCCTGGCATGCAAGTATGCAACAAGACTGAACTACAATATGCGATGTGTTTGGTGAAATATACAATTGTTTGGGGTTTTTGCCAAAAATTTAATATGTAGTGTTTTTTTTGGAGGGGGGGGTTCAAAACATGCGGTGTCTTTCCACACTCTTTGGGCTCGCATGGCTTTGCCCATGGAAAAGGATCGAAAATCTATAGATCTAAATATAATCTTACGTCAAAACATTCACCTGTATCATGTATCACATACGAACAATTGACATGCATTGAGAATACATGAGACAATCAACCAATGATCACATCTTCAATAATATCAACGACCTAAAATTGGATTAATTGAAGCAGTTAGGAGGGAAGTAACAGTACCATCCATAAAAAATGATGAACTCGACTCTTGCAATACTGATAAAATTTATTGAAGAAAAATTACCACTAAGGCCATCCTCGATGACAGTGTTTGCCTGTTCGGAGTAATATTTAACATTTTGACCAAGTCAAAATGCCAATCAATCAAATATTACTATTTGGTTAAACTAACGTTTAGACTATCACTAATTTCAAATAGCATTTTTTTCTGCCACTTTCGAGACAACTATTTGCTAGCAATTGTATTAGAATAACTATTTATTGCTTAAATAGTTATCCGTGACCTAAAACAACCAATTTGCTAAATAGGATTTGAAAGCATAAATCTTCAAAAATTAGAGTTTACTAGTTTAAAGACCCGTGCAATGCATAGGCTTGTCTTAAAGTTAATTTTCAAATTGGCTTATACTAGTATCAAGACCTGTGTAATGCATAGTCAAATCATAGATGGTTGCTCAATGGCTGCAAAATTCAAGTTATGACACACAACAATGTAAAATCCTTGGCCAGGGATGAGCATTACCAAAAGGATCCAAGAATAGTGAATGGGAACCTTCCTAGAAGGTGGGTTAGTGTTATTTATGGAGTTTCATAGTTAATATGTACACTTTGATGGTTCAGTCTGCAATGATATTCTCTCATTTCTACTCAAAAAAAGGGTACTGCATACCAGCTAGCCTTTGGGTACAAATTCATTGAATTATGTATATAAGGCTAAAATTAGACCACATTACAACAAAGTGCGTGTCGTGACACTCACTTCGTCGTAATATTGATCAATTTTATGCAAAGAACGGTTAAGTTACTAGGAATGAAGCATTTGCTTGTAAACAAGGCGTCTGAATTCAACTTTATGCAATTTACAGAAGGTGATATTACCATGATTTTCAAATAAACCTTTTCTTTTATGTAGATCAAGGAAAAGTATCATGACTTCTTTTCGTTTCAACAAAAGTTTTGCAATGTAAAGTATTATAATGGTCCTTCTTTTTGCGTTTTGGAGGATTTATCTACCAACTTAC
This sequence comes from Carnegiea gigantea, assembly GCA_029747015.1. Classification (NCBI taxonomy): domain Eukaryota; kingdom Viridiplantae; phylum Streptophyta; class Magnoliopsida; order Caryophyllales; family Cactaceae; genus Carnegiea; species Carnegiea gigantea. The sequence goes on along the minus strand of JAKOGI010000100.1, from coordinate 822,164 downwards.
ATCTCGTTACATCCTTAATACAATCCTTATAACTTCTTACATCTTCTTACATCCCACGTAGATTTTTATATAACATTCATTTATTTTTGTTCTAGTAATTACAGAAATATGTATGTATTTTTTATTATACTACTGGTATACAAAATTTGTGAATATGTTATGAACACAATATTGAAATAAACATAAAAGTTGAATTTAACGACGTAAATTATATTTGAGTTTCGACATGAACAATGTTGAGCCACCTTAGCACAGCTCAGCATGCCAGCTCATGAGTTTGTTCAGTCTGTTAAGGAGTTAGTTATTTTCCTTTCTTTAGTTAACAGACCTTGTATTATCAATTATAAAAGCTTGTATCATTCATTCAGTTGAATAACAAAATGAAAGAATCTTCTGATATCCCTCTCTCTCAAGTTCTTGGTTGTTCCTCAAACTGTAAGATGGTATCAGAGCTATGGAACATTGAAGCTGAATCTGGATCATTTGCATTATTCTTCCTTTGGCCTTGCCGAGATTAATTGATTCTCATTTCCTTATTTGATCAATATATTTCTTGCATAATTTGATTCATATTCAGATTTTTAGACCTGGTAAAAATCGAATCGACCCGAAAATCCGATCAGAACCCACCCAAAAGTTTTGGGTTTTAAACATGATTTTCTCGACCCGAACCTGAAAAGCCCGCAAATTTTTGGGTCAAACCCGACCCAAACCCGAACCCGCACCCGCCCGCTCAACCCCGAATATTATATCCTTATTTTTTTTATTTCTCTTTAATTTTTTCCCTTAACAATACTAGTTTTTCATTATAATGAATCGGTTAGAGATACGTTTTATAACTATCGCATCTCTTCGCAAATTAGACGATAGTACCCATTCTTTCCCAAATGCATTCTCATAAAATAACGCCATATAGAACTTATAAATTGGCCAAGTTTAGAAATGGGCATGAAATACTAGTCATATAAAAATCAATTCAGAATAACACAAGCATTAAAAATGTGCAAGTCATACCATTATATTCCTAGCGAATTGAATACGTCTCATTGCATTCTAAATAATATTACTCTATAATAATTGAAAATTTTGGTGTTATAATTAATAAATAATTGTAATATCTTGTGCGTCTATAATGTTCTTTCATTTGGTTTCCTTCTAATTGGTCGCGAACTTGATGTTGGCAGATGACCCCACCCCCACACCTAAATCTCATAATGTCCTCATTGGGAGTTGAGAGTCATCACCAACCATAAAACACATAAAAACAAAGAAAACAAAATCACACACAAGACACACAAAACAAAACAAACACGCACAAGAATACTAAACCTGCACACATATACACAAGCTAGCACACTCTCCCAAAAACGCTCACTAAATCAAAAACAAGACCACATATATATACAAAACTAACCACCAAAAATAAAGATATACCAATCCATCAACACCACCAATCATAACACACAAATATCCACAAAAACACAAAAACGGTGATCATAGCCATCAATGGCTCAACGAAATCCCAAATTTCTCCTCAAAATGATCACCACAAAAGTACAATCCTAATATCCACAATGAAACAAAAACAAAAGGAGAGAAAATAAAAATAAAAAGAAGGGGGGGAAGAGTGAGAACGAGTATACCAGGTCGCGTACTGAATGTACCCGAACTATGCCACATGGGTGCAAGGAGCATCGATCAGCCACTCCTCCTTATCTATCAAGACTCGCGTCTCCAACTCGGATGCCGTTAAAGCTCTCAGGAGCTTGTCATGTGCTTGTGCATGCATCTCATGATAATGTAAGTAAGTGAGCACTATTAAAAATACAGTTAAAAAGATCAGCACGCTCTTAAACTTACCAGATGCCAGGAAAAATCGAAAGAATGCTCGAAGAACGGGATTCATCGAATTTCCTTAGGCATATCCTCTAGGTATACACAGCAGGGATAAATAGAGGGGACATACCCCCGAAAAGTACCTAGGGATGCATCTAATGCATGCACATGAAGGGGGGTGGACAGGGATAAGGGAGATGTGATGGGAACAAAGTCAATGATCTCAACAGGAATGGGGTCTGTGAGCTTAGGGTTAGGAAAGGCGCCAACAACCTCTTCATCATCACATGACCCCTCTAAAGAGGTCTCCTCTAAACATCGCTCAACCAAAACCAGTACTTCTGACCAAGCAAGTGAATCATCCTCACTGTACATACTAGCATCATCCCTAAAAGATTCACCCACTTTGAGCTCCATGCACTGAGCTAAGGGGAGGGGAGAAATAGTTAAGCTCAAGTCACCCTTTGTAGTGTCTCTAGGGGTGCTAAGTAAGGATAGAGCAATAATGGGTGAAATAGTTAGGGGAGGGTCAAGTACTTCCTCTAGTCCGAACACTAGAGGAGGAAAAGACACACCATCATCACACATATTGACATATCTAGCAGAACAAAACCTAAGATCAGTCTCATGTAATAGGTCATACTCCTGCAGTGAATTTTCAAACTTTGCATTTTGCCCATCTATGACATCTATCATGTGATTTAATCTAATAAAACTGTCATCAGAGATCACATAAAGAGGACAAGAGTTCACATCATGATCAGAACAGTGGCAATTAGGGCATACGACGTGAGAATAAGAGGAATTGGGATGGTACGAATCCCTAAACTGATCTGCACATGGAGATGGAGCATGCAAATCATAGGGATCGGGGGAATGGCACACAAAAGACTCACCAGTAATGTCAGATTGCCATTGCTGCGAAGCCAAAGACTCGAAGAGATACCTCATCACATCAACATTCATAGCATAAAGACCACCACTCATGGACTCCAAGATAGCTCGGGTCTCCTGAGTTATACCCTCAAGCACAACTTCATAAATTTTCCATTTTTCATACAGGAAATACACATATTGAGCACGATAGTCATTCAATCTAGACAAGTACTGCCAAAAAGGTTCGTGCTCAAACTGGGATAAATGGAAAATAGTCATTTTGATAAAAAAAAATTTCAAATTTTTGATTTTTTTGATTTTTGTTTTTTTTGGATTTTCTAAGGGCCTAGCCTCGAATGCTGAAGTAAATCCCGATATTGAAAAGCAACAACTCCCCGATAACGGCGCCAAAAACTTCTTAGGGAAAAACAGAGTTTTAATATTTATAAACCCCAAGTACAAGTGTATCGTTGAGTACTTGGGGTGTCGTCCGCAGGGAGTCGTATTTCCAACTACCAGGGCTAACTAAAGCGTCTCGAGTTAGGCAAAATCGAAGGGGATTAGACCTGTCAATTCGGGCGGGCGGGTTAAATACGGGTCGGGTGTATTCGGGTTCGGGTAAAATACGGGTCGGGTGTATTTCGGGTTCGGGTAAAATACGGGTCGGGTGTATTTCGATTTTACGGGTTTCGGATCAACCCAACAGATTTAGAGCGCCTTTTCTGTGAATTATTTTTTCTTTTTTAAAATCAAAAATTCTGCATATTTATTACTCAAAATTGTCATTATTTAATGAAAATGCAAAATAATTGTAATTTCTCAAAAGAATATTAAAATATTCAAACATTTTATTATAATATATGAACATCTTGTATGGGCGGGTGAAGAATTAAACCCCACTTGATTTTGGGTAGATCGATCCGTATATTGAAAGAAGGTTAATAATGGGTCGACCATTTATTGGGCAGTCCGTCTAGAGTATTTTGATGGGTTGTAGCAGTTTCACCGTTAATAACCTATTTAATGATTTAATATTTTTATTAATTAATCTGCGAATGTCCAATCAAGTAAAACTTTATTAATGGACTGACCCCAATACGAATACGACTAGTCGTTTTTCTACCGTTAGTATTATAGTTCAAGACTAGTTAGAACAAAAATCAAATAAAATTAAATAAAAGAAGTATAAGATATTATCTTGCAGTTATAACATCAAAAATTTAAATTATTACAAATTAATTGATTTTAAAAAAATTAGACAGATTTGTTTAACTAACTATATAATGGTATGACTTTTGCATCTTTAATGCTTGTGTTCTTTTAAATTAACTTTTTAAAAAAGATTAGATAGTTATTCCATACAATTTTATACCTATTTTTAATTTTTTTTTCATTTAAAAGTTGTGCACGGTTTTATTTTCAGAGAATGGAGAAGAAAAAATAAGGTTATTATTGTTTAATTTGTAAATAGATGTAATAGTTATATAATGTCTTTTCAAAATACTCAATAAAAATGACTAACCATTATTGTTAAAAGAGATAAATTAGAGAAAAATAAAGAAGTAAGGATATAACGTTCGGATCAAGCGGGCGGGTTCGGGTTCGGGTCGGGTTTAACCCGCTAATTTACGGGTTTTTTCGGGTTCGATTTATTTCAGGTTCGGGTCGAGAAAATCGTGTTCAACACATAAAATTTTCGGGCGGGTTCGGGTCGGGTTTTCGGGTCGGGTCAATTTTTGACAGGTCTAAAGGGGATAGAAAATAGAACTAAACTACTAAAATGAAAACAAAGGGACTATAATTAGACCTAAGATGAACTAAGTAATCAAGTTAAGCCCTCACCTTCCCAAGTTACGCTAATATTCAGAGATGATCGGTTGCATCATTAGAGACCACCCAAGCCCTCTCTCAAGGGTCGAAGGCTAGTTTAATTGTTCTAACCATCTATTTTCTTGGGATTAGCGCAATTAAACTACAAGTTTGACAACCTTTGACCTAGCTAGCGAGTGAGACTATTTTTATATTTGAACCCCTGCTATTCTCTCTACCAACACTAGAGAATTAACCTCACCTTTCAGCATAAGTTAATTGCCCCTAAACACTGATGAAAGCTCTTTCAAGCATTTCATCAAACACTTGGTGGGCGTGAGAGGAAACGCTAAATTCTAGTATAAACAATAGGGGTTTAAGAGTCTAAACAACTTCAGTTAGCCATCACAAGGCTACTTACAATCAAAGAACGCAAATGTAATCAAAACTAAACATCTAAAAGCAAATCAAAACAAGAATTAACAAAGTAGCAAAACAAGACAAGAAACATGAAATTCAAGAGAGAGACAAGAGAAACTTAGCGATTAAATTGCGAAATTGAATCTTGTACAATGTATAAAAAGATCTAATCTAAATTATTCACCCCCTAATGGAGTTTTTGAGGCTAACCTAAAACCTAGAAAAGACTAAAGGAAAAGTGCTCTTTGAAAAAAGGAAGAGGATCCCTCATAGAAAAGGCCGAAAATTGATTTACATCGCGCGTCTGTGAAGCCGGCACAGTCGTGCCTGCACGCACGGGCGCACGATCATACGCACGGTCGTGCGTCCCTGCAGGCCGATCATGCGGGATTTCTGCCTTGGCTGCACAGCCGTGCTTTCCTATTGCACGGTCGTGCCATCTTTCGCTTGTCTTCTTCTGGCTCCCGAGGTTTCGTTTGACCTCTATTCTTCCTTGTATTCATCTTGAAAGTTGCCCTTCTATCAAAACCCGAAGGTTCCTCCTGAAAGTACAAACAAACCACACTATAAGCACAATTGAATCCAAGGAGGTGAATTTGATCCTTCTCATCTAGATTTGGCATAAAAATAGTGATAAACATGGATTAAAAAAGGGCCAAAATGAGGTCAAATATAGGTGCAACAGTCGCGAACTTGATGTTAGTGTTGAGCAATTGACCAATTTGTGTTCATGTTAGGATCGACCAACTAATAAAGTATACATGATTAGGTAATGATGGGCTCATTAAGAAAATATCGAACCATTAAATGGGTTATTAACAGGTCAAACCGCTCCAACCCGTTATCATGCTTTAGACTGAGAAGCCTATGAATGACTCGACCTATTATTAATATTTAATATGTGAACCAACCCACTCAAATGTGACTTAGTGTCCACCGGTACATGACATTCATATATCATATTGAAAAGTTTAAACGTTTTCTATATTCTTTCAAGAAATTATAATTAGAATGCTTGAAGTAATAAATATGCCAAGATTTTGATTTTGACAAAGAGAGAAATAACTCACTAAAAAGGCGCTTCAAACCCGTTGGGTTGACCCAAAACCCGTAAAACCGAATGTACCCGCCCGTATTTTAACTGAACTCGAAATACACTCGATCTGTATTTTACCCGAACCCGAATATACCCGACCCGTATTTAATCCGCCCGTTCGAACTGACAAGTATAAGAGTAATGCTACATCCTTGTCACAAGCCTTCATATTTTTTGTTGAAAAACTGTTCAAGGCAAAAGTGAAAACTATGAGAAGTAACAATGGCATGGAGTTTCATAGTGGGCCAATTCGACAGTTTACAGTAATGAAGGTATTGAGGTTCAATCATCTTGTGTTGATACTCCCTAACAAAATGGGGTTATGGAGAGAAAGCATCAACACCTTTTACAAGCCACCAGGACACTCATGCTTCAAGCAAATTTACCTCAAAAGTATTGGGAAAAGCCCTTTTGATAGCCACCTATTTAATCAATAGGATTCCCAGCTCTTCTATACAACATAAAACATCTTTTGAGCTCCTCCATGGTACAACACTTCCTTACAAGCATTTAAAAACTTTCGAGTGGCTCTGATATGCATCAACTCTCAAGAGACACTACCCTTATGGGCAAAAAGTTTATAAGTTCCTCAATTTGGAAACAAAAAGGGTCTTTACCTCTCGAGATGTTACCTTCCATGAGAATGTCTTTCCTTTCCATGCATACCAACATCAATCTGACATTCCTCTTTCTTTATCTATCACTGAGTTCATTCCTGAAAATTTTCCCCTCTTAATTAGTAACACCCTCTCAGCCAGCTCTGGCTCTTCTTCAGATTCAATTTTCACCATCTCCACTTCCATTACAAATAACATCTCCCCATCTTCTACTCCTTCTACTCAGATGCCCAATTTATCATCTACAACCCAATTACCTTCCGCAACTACCATAAGGTCCTCAAGACCTCATTGGCCTTCATCATACTTACAAGATTACCATTGCCATGCCATTATTCCATCCACTTATTTGCCAGCCAGCCATCATGCTATGGTCTCTTTAATTTCTCAGTACACAAAACCTAAAAACTATGAGGAAGCATCAAAGGATCTTGGTTCGATTGAAGCAATGAACAAGGAAATTCAAGCCTTAATGGCTAATAATACTTAGGATTATGTAGAACTACCCCCACGAAAGAAAGCAATAAGTAGCAAATGGGCTTACAAAGTAAAACTACATGCTGATGGAACATTAGAGAGGCTAAAGGCCAGATTGGTTATCGGGGGCTTTACCCAACAATATGGCATAGATTATCAAGATGTTTTCTCCCCAGTTGTGAAGATGGCAACAATTAGAAGCATCATTGCTTTAGCTGCTACAAAGGGCTGGAATCTCTACTAATTAGATGTAAATAATGCACTTTTACATAGACAGTTGGATGAAGAAGTTTACATGACAATCTCCAAGGGTATTCCAAATCTCTCCAATAAAGTGTGCAGACTTAGAAAATCACTGTATGGCCTCAAACAGGCCAGTAGGCAATGGTTTCACAAGCTTAGCAACACTCTTCTTGGTCTTGGTTACCAACAATCAAGAAACAAATATTCTCTTTTTTTAAACAAGTCCAGCACTAGTATTACTATTGTTGCAGTCTATGTGGATGATATACTTATTACAGGATCAAGTCAGCCCAAGGTTAATCATGTCAAGAAACACCTTGACTCAAGTTTTGGCATCAAGGACCTAGGTCTTCTACACTACTTCATGGGTCTTGAAGTTACTTATCTACGTGGAGTTGTTCTCACCCAAAAAAAGTTCACACATGAGTTCTTAGAGAACGTTGCTATCTCTGATCTCAAACCTGTGAGCACGCCACTGCCTTTGCATTGCAAACTCACAATGAAGGATGGTCCCCTCATTGAAGATCCCACATACTATAGAATTATGATAGGAAAACTGAATTTTCTATCTCACACAAGGCCTGATTTGAGCTTCACTGTACAAACATTAAGCCAGTTAATGCAGAACCCCAGAAAACCTCGTTTGCAAGCTCTACATCATACATTGAGGTACATCCAAGGCACCATTGGTCAAGGCATTCTTCTTAAAGCTTCATATCAGCTTCGTTTAACAGCCTTTTCAAACTCAAATTGGGCATCTTGTCCCACATCCAGACGCTCAGTCACTGGTTATGCAATTCTTGTGGGTCACATGGCTGGCTCGACTCCTTGAGGAACTAGGGGTAACATCTTTGAAACTAGTCACACTATGTTGTGACAATCAGTCAGCCATCCAAATTGGTAAAAATCCAATATTTCACGAACAGACTAAAATAGAAATAGATTGCCAATTTACTCGTGACAAGGTTCTTGAAAGTCTTCTTCAACTCCAATATCTTCCCACTCATGCTCAGCTGGCATATGTCCTAACCAAAGTTCTTCCTTCCTCCCAACATCATCACCTATTATCTAAGCTTGACATGGTGCCTTCTCAGCCCCATTTCAGCTTGCGCGGGGGGGGAGGTGTTGAGCCACCTTAGAATAGCTCAGCATGCCAGCTCATGAGTTTGTTGAGTCTGTTAAGGAGTTATTTATTTTCCTTTCTTTAGTTAACAAACCTTGTGTAAATATCAATTGTAAAAGCCTGTATCATTCATTCAGTTGAATAACAAAATGAAAGAATCTTCTGATCTCTCTCTCTCTCTCTCTCTCTCTCACTCTCAAGTTCTTGGTTGTTCCTCAAACTGTAAGAAATAATATATGTTATTATAGATGAAAAAGTGAATATACTTTTAAAATTATAATACAGAGCTTTCATTCATATTTAAGTTTGAATCCTGTATATTGTATGTGACGAAAGCATTACAGTTATTTCATCCCTAAGGTTATCTATGACAATTTTATTGTTGTTATTATACGGTGGTCGTTTCAAATTTCGTTCCCTTGTTAGGATTGATATACGCTTGTTATGCAAAATAATAAAATGAGTACAACAAAAAATAATTATTTCAAGCTGCTGCTCCTGTCTCATTTGAGTCATTCTGTCGGCCAATTTAATTTTTCATCTTTTTTTTTGAGAAGGTAATTTTCAATTTTTTGTTGTCTAATATGACAGTACAATTTTGCTATTTCAAGCATTATTTCTTAATGCTTTGAGGGTTTATTTATAAAATTTTTGGTGATAATATATTGATCATACATTCACATTTAAAATTGTTTACTGAAAATAGGATTTTATTTTAAAAATTGTATTCAATTTCGTGAGAATTTTTTTTTTGGGGCTATACTTTGCTTATTGAAGATGAAACTAACGTAAATATAAGAAATCACCTTAAGTGTAGGAAATTTTGATTGAAAAAATTTGTGGGGTTTAGTATGTTTTATTGTTGTTTAATTTACTTGATTAAAGGTTTATTTTCAATAAGTATATTATGTTAATATTACTATTTCTCATCGAACACGTTCATTGTAAAAGAAACAAATGTTGTTTCAATAATATTAAGAAATAATTTGTTTATTGATGGTATCAAATTTATTTCGTAAATATGACTAATATATTACATGTTATTTCACAAATCATACATTAAACACCAATAATATGTATACATGTCTACAAATTATACTGTACAACTCTTCAACAATTCAACAACAGCTTATATCTATCTTTACAGCTTCTTGCATCTCCTTACATCTGCTTACACCTCCATACATCTTTTTACACCTCCTTACATCTTCTTACAACTTCTTACAGTTTCTTACAGCACCTTACAGTTTTTTATATTTTCTTATAACTTACAACTGTATCTTATCGCAAAAAAGAATAGGCCCGATGTATGCTATGCGTTTAGATCTTAATTGTTTGACAATAATGTTAAGCATCGTCATTATTTGGAACTTTTTTTATGTTATTTATTTATTTATTTATTTATTTAATGATTAAATATTTTCTAGAGGGATAATTTGACGAACTTACATTTTTTTATTATGAAAATGGGCATATATAACATAAGGGGGAAAGTTTTAAATCTAGATTGCTCAAACAATTGTAATTAAAGATATTAGTTAAGTTACTTCACAATTTTTTTAAATAGTCAGTATATAAAATATATAATAGACTTTTATTACTTTGCCGTTGGTTTGAGCCAAATGTACCTCTATGAGTTTGTCAAATTGACATAAAAAGTTTCAAATTTAAATTTCATGAAATTAACTTATCTTTATTTTAAAAGAAGAGAATTAATCATTTTTTTTTCTTTGGTATTGCTACTATAGGTTATATTTGCGTAAGCATTCTGTAATAGTGGGGCTATATTAGACTACATAAAACTGTGTATTCTATAACTATTAGTTGAAATTCCGACCACAATTAGATTGTATCACAGTATGAGATTGTAAATCCAAGATTATAAACCTCTCTCCTCTTTTTATTTGTTTAAATTGTTACTATCCCTCAAGCCCCAAGCCTCTTGCTTCTGATTCAGATGTATGGATCAGGAATTTTACTATGATACATCCCCATCATCTAGTTCTACACCTTTCTTGAACCCCCACCCCCCAAAAAAAAAAGAAAGAAAACCAAAAAACAAAAGGAAAAAAGGAATGTGATCACTCTTGATTTCATTTTCATCGTGAGATATTAAATTTACCCAAAAAAAACAAAAGAAAAAAAGGAATATAATCACTCTTGATTTCATTTTCACTGTGAGATATTAAATTTACCAAAAAAAAAAGAAAAAAAGGAATGTAATCTCTCTTTGAAACTTCCTTATGAGCTTAAGAAAGAACTGGCCAACCCGAAGCGTAGAAACATTTAGGTTTTGTTTGAACCTTGAATAATTTGGTAAAAAGAAAAAAAATTGGAAAAGTTACTTTTTTTTTTTGTGTTTGGTTTTGAGAAAAATAGAAAATCACAAAGAACAAAAATATAAAGGAAAGTTAGGTGGAAAATTTATTAGAAACAAGTGATAAAATTTTCCTCATAAAATTGTGAGGAAAGTTTGAGGAAAATTCCCAACCCCCTCCAACCTCACATTGCTTAGATCACATCAACATGATTCAAGTAGTTCATCGGCATTTAAATTTTTCATCCAAATTCTTGTATTTTTTCCTCAATCCAAACAAAGGGAAAAAAGTCATTTTCTCCCTTTTTTTTCCTTCACATTTTTTTCCTTCAATTTTTCTTTCCACCAAATTTTCTAAAGATCAAACGAAGCCTTAAGAAGTATTGTCTAATCCGCAGCTACTAAAAGAGCAAGGAAAGCTAAAAGGGCACAAGAGAGTATTAGTATTTGTGTTATTATCTCTAAGATTGAGTGTCAGCTAAGTCAACTGATAAAATTACTAAGAAATATTACTAGAGACCTGCATTTAAATCTCGCCTGCATCGATCTTTGTACCTTATTCGAATCACCCAAAACAAAAAAGCTATTACTCTGGGAGGGCAAAGCTTCCAACCAACTAGTCAAATTGGAAATATAGCCACTTGGAACGTTAATACTTGCATAGCAAGAAAAACTTTCTACCACAAAAACCTGATCTAATGTTCAACGTTTACCACACTGTATCTACTATAGGGACTATAAAATATATTGATCAATGTTGATAAAATCTTAAATCATTCATTTTTGTCCAAAATGTTAAATGTTGAATAAGATACTTTTATACATATCGATTTCAATTTGATATTGAAATTATCAAACCTAAATGAAAATGATAGGCATCTATTTATAGTTTATATAACGAATGACAAATTTGAAGATAGACTTGTTATCCTCTAATTTTCAATGGTGCTCTCTGTTCACCATAAAAATTGTAAAATTTTTACAAAACAACCATCTTATCTTATAAACAAGACAAAATAAAGCACATGAATGAATAGAGAATATTTCTTTGTCAATGGGGCTTTAGTTTAGTGATCAAAACTAATGTCCTGAGTACATTAGATCCTAAGTCGGATTCCCTACCCCATTGCATGGTGCTGCCCTCTTGTTTCCATGAACTTCCCTACCTTCAATAATATCAGCCTTTTTATAGATGATATTTTAACACTATCCTCCTTTTTTTTTTTAAATTTCTATGCTTTTACAGTTTTACTTTTGTTAGGAAGGAGGGTAATATAGATGATATCCCTTTTTTTGTTTTTTTAATGTAGTGCATAAATACTATGACTTTTCAGTTTGATTGATATGGTCCTCCCGTTCGCAAAAAAATTAAAAAAGAATATGGCTCTTCCCGACGGAGATGAGAAATCTCCAGTGACAACGGGTTGAATGGGAATTTTGATTGAGACACTAAAAATGTTTCAATGACAAATGTTACATATCTCAAGCACCAATGCCTCTTCATAATGTTGGGAACTTTTGCCCAGAAGAAATGCATAAGGTGCTCAACACACAAATGGAGGGAGGGGGGGGGGGGGGGGGAGCTAGAAGACTAGCGGCAATCAATGTCAATGCATATATCATTTAAGCTGAGCTCCTAAAGGGCAATGAATACAACCTACATGGTTAATGGCAGTATCGCCCTATGCCTCAGGTTTGCAGGTGTTCGAGCAGTTCCCATCTGCTGATGAATCTTCATCTTGGAATTTCTGGAGAATCATGCTGCAGTTATTCATAGTACAAGCATCGAGAAGGCCATGGTTCCAAAGTTTAACCATAAACAGCCTCCAACACCTGCTATATCAATAAGAAGGGAGTGCGAATAAGTGAGGATTTGGGGACAAAAGACGGGATGTGACAAGGCATGAGGATGATGTTTTCGAACAGAACTAAAACACAATAAGGACAAATAATTAGATTAGGCTTGGGAAATGACTTGTTAGGAGGTTGTCAGGAGGGCTTTGGTTGGATAATTTCAAGTCAGCTCACAGTCAGATTGATGAAGTTTCAGGTCAAGTTTCATTAGGCTGGAGTATCTTGGGTTCACTTCAAATTTGATCTATTATGGACTTGTCCAATGATCTCGTCTTTGGTGCGGAATATTGCCACAAGAAGTTGCACCAGGTCAGTTTAGGCAGTGAAAATTCAGGTCCGTCTCCAAGTCAGTTCGCCAGGCTGGACTAAAAATAGATGAGCAAGATTGATTACCAGAACAGAGGTCGGGACTGAACCAATTTCTTCCCATTCAGTTGCAAAAATGCCTCACAAGCCCAGGGAACATGACCGTCAGCTAGCACCCTACCGTCAGGAAATTATGCATGAAGTCAATTAGATTGCAGTAATAATCAAGTGCAGACGTTTGATCACCCAGGGATAAGAGGATAGAGGAAGCATCAAATGTAAATCAGAGAACAAAATCACGTTCTGTGCATTATGTGAGGACTTTTTTTTGGGGGGGGGGGGGGGGGGAGCCAAATCACGGACTACCTTTGTTTCCTAACAAATGAGTTCCATAAGTGCATGAGGTGCTTCTCATCTTTGGTGACATCTACAAAATCATCAAGCATCTGCAATACAAGGCAATGCAGTTTCAATATCCTGAACCTTCCAACAGTGAACAGAGGTTCACACAGCAAATGCTGCCCGTCCCCCAACCAAAAGATTAGACAAAAACAAACATCAAATAGGCAGAGAAAGATACGCCCGGAAAAAGCCCACCCTTTCTCTGCAGCACATTAGTATGTCAGATAACAGAATATCTTTTGCAAGCCCATTTGGTATGTTTAAATTCGAGAGGAGACTAAAACCTTAACAGACATTTTGTTGAAAGTGAATCCCCGCCATGTACGGGACATATAGTGTCCTATATAGTGGAATTTTGGGCCACTTCGTCAAATGCAGCTCTATGGAACAGATGCCACCCACCCCCCCCCCCCCAAAAAAAAAAGCCGCAGTAAGCCTCCAACAAAAGAATATAGGAAGTGTAATCCAAGCCAGATTGTTGGGCTCTTAGGTCAAAGCTTGGATAAGCTTGGTTTGATCAGAGCACAACTCTCAACCAAGTTTGGCATAGCTTAAATAAGCAGAGCTCAAGCTGACTGCCTCAGTGAAGAGCTCGGCTCAACGGAACTCCTTTTTTCTACCTTTTGGAGGGGGGGGGGCGCCAAGGCCACACCTATACTCCTGCTTTCATTTTGAGTTTCCAGTTATAAACGCACGCGCAATACAATTAGTAAATATAGTATCAAAACATTTGAAATGGCAACAATAAAATATAGGTTGACATTTTTTTTGGCATTTTTCATTGACTAATAGGCTAAATAAAAACTGTTACACATTTAATGCAAGGTAAATGGCAAATTATTATGCACACCTGTGTGTACCTGCTCCTGCATCTAATTTATATATATTTTCCTGGAATGTATTTGTCATATATTATATTTTTTAATATATAATTACTTATGTGTCACATGAGAGTACATACTCTCAAGTGTATGAAATAGGATTTGAAGGTAAAAAAATATTAAGTTCTTTTGGAAAATGACACGTACTAAATAGTGAGTTTACGTAATTCTATTACGATAGCACTCTTTGATAAAAGAGATTTTGAGCAGGAAGGGGGATTAGTGGGAGCATTCATGGTTCAGCTCGATTACATTTAAACCGTCGAACAGATTTTTCGGTCCCGAAAAATATGAACTGGAAACGGAACCAGAACAAGATAAATTGGTTCACCGGTTTTTTCGGTTTGCTTCACTGGTTACCCAGAACCAGTCTCCAAAACATTCGACAAATGAATGTCTTTTCTTACACCTCCAAAAAAAATGTGAACATAATTATTGCTGCCACTGCCTATTTGTGTCACTGACTCTCTTTCTAAGCCCTTTGGTTTTTCACTTTCTAAGCTAATGGGTTAGTTAATTTGGCAGACCTTCTATCCAATATCTCAACAAACTTAACAGTGCAAAAATACTAAAACAGTACCAACCAACAAAAAAAAGAAAACGAAAAGGCAGAAACCGAGACAGATGAACTGATGAAGGGTCACAAGAGACCGAACCAAAGCCCAAAAATGCCTCCTTAATGAATAATATTTACAACCTCCCCTTCCCCCAATTTGAACAGTAAAAAGCCAGTGCCCAAATGAACAGTAGACAGAAGCCTCTAATTGAACAGTAAAAGTGCTTGGGAGATTTTTGATTTTAAAGGATTCTAGAAACCCAGAGTACGTATTGAAGTGAAGCATAGATGTAATTTATTATTGTTTCAATTGGAATCGGTAGTATTTTAAAGAGAGTTTTGGATGACCTTCAAGCTGAGCTCCACAGGACCCTAGTAGTGTAGGAGAGAGGGGATAACATATGCTTTGACACAGCTTGATCAAAACCAAGCTAAACCGAATTTGGCATGCACCAATGTCTGTAAGCAAAGCATGGCTCGGATGCTTACCAAGCCAATCCCAATTAGAGGATATCCAATGCTTGAATGAGTGGGACACAGGGGCGTCGACAAGTGAGCACGGCGGCAAGCAAATAAGAGATTTGCAGTGTTCCAATAAGGAGCATGAGAAGACCAAAGGGATTGATGGTTTCCATTCCATGAGTTTTTCCACCTTTCTCTGATTTTTAAGAAAACTAGAAAAGCATCCCATACACTTTATTCCAAAATCTGAGGTGACTTCCAGTCAATGGAAATAGCTAGATGTTATTCTGCACAGCACAATCATCTATGCTGTTCTGTGCTATTCATAAGAGTATCACACACACCTGCTACTGAAAGTGAATGGTAAGAAGAACAGAACTTTTCACCATCACAAGGTGATTTAACACCAAGGGGTAAAGAAATTATAACCTTATGATGGCATTATGCATCTTAAACCTTCGGGGTTTTTTTTTTGGCGGGGGGGGGGGGGGGGACACAAAAGGCTGTGAAAATGCCCTAGCTCTATGGCAGAAAATACAGATAAGGTTCTTTTAGAAAAAGGGCAAAAGCTTCAATGGCTCTGTTCATTTCGTTTGTTCCACTTGGATCTGATGAGAAATTCGTAGACGAATTCTGAAATTTTTAAGTGAGCTTTGGCAATTATAGATTAAGCCCTAAAATTTGTACCGCAAAGTTTTAATGGAGCTCTGAACTTTCCAGAGGATCTCTGACATCAGCTCTGAAAATATCTGAGCTGCCCAAAAAATTTTAAGATGAAATAATCAAGCCAATGTGGCATGGTCTAGTTAAAATAGCATTGTGGCCAAGCACAAGGGCAAGCGATTGATCTTGCACCTAACTGCATGGTCAAAGGTCAGCACACACTTACCCCAGTAACATGTCAAAGTTATGATCCACCATCGGTGTTGATAGTTGATACCTTCTCAATCAGTAGTGTCAAGAATAAATAAAGAACTATAGGCACCTCAATATATCGTCAAATACCATGAGGAAAATCAGTTCATCAGAACACAATAGAAAGCCGTATTTTCAATAGGAATGAAGCGCACATAAGTTGAAGAATCAGACGAATAACTGGACCTACCCTTCTATCTTCAAGATCAGCAATGTCATCATCTACTTCATCCTCACTATCCTTGTCTGAGAGTACTTGATCCAGAGCCATTGGCTTCAAGTAAAAGGAAAAGAATCACGTTCAGCGCAAAGAGACAAGATTATCGACAAAGAGAAGAAATGTGAAGATAGCGCGGAAAGGCCAAAAGAGCAACATCATAATCCAGGCCACCTCTGATCATGAGCCTAAGAAAGAAAAAGATCAAAGGAATCTCAACTTTCTGGTTAAATGTTACAACACCATAGTCCACTATAAGAAACACATTCAGTAGAGCATTGCTTCAACAGTATCGTACAAAAGAGAAATGACACAGTACACCACTGCCATATGTCAGGTTTTCTTTAGCTTGGAAATTGAAGCATAATAAACAAGTCAACTAGATTATTGAAGTAAGCACAACTTCTGATGCAATTAATCACCTGAGCTCTGTGCGAATGATAAAATTGTCGTTTCTGTAGGAGTGTGGAACTGAAACGGATAAGAACAGCAGCAGCAATGAATTAGATTAAGACAAAGGCAGAACTTTTTTTCTCTATAACACAACTAATAACAAGATTCAACAGAAATTGAACACATGGGATGACTTCAATACAACAACTCCTCCCAATGTGGGTCCCGCTATCGCGGAGTCTGGGGGGTCCATGTACTTCTCTATTCCGGCAACCATGCGTAAAGCAATGTGATGCACATAATGCTGCACAGGACAATTGAGCAAGCAAGTGAATGCAGAAAGGTAGCTGTCAGCGTGCAATTCCCTTCATTGCTGGATGTTACTTTTTACCTGCCAGTTGAATGCCCACTGTCTCTATTTTATTATCGGATTTGGACAAAAGAATCTGAGAAAGTTAACATTGCCATCGTTTCTAGAAAGGATAGCCACATTGCTCTTAATATGCTTGTTGTCACAGCCTCCTTCCCCATCCTCTATAAAACTATAGGAGTAACGAATATGAATGCATCACTCCTTTTACTACTTCCCCCAATACATACCTCAAAATACCCCTCCCCCCAAAAAAAGAAGAGAAAAGAAGCATGCGAATGTAAATTTCATTGTTCAAGTTCTCAACAACACAAAATAATTTTCTCTATATTGAATATGCCTCATATATTCAATCAATTTCTTCAGCATCATATTCACCACCTCAAGTTTGCAATTCTTAATCAGATGACTTAGTTTGCTTTGATGGTGGAAGATACCGTTTCAAAGATGATATGATGATGGTGTGAGAGTGAAGTCTGGCAGCATTGCAGACACAATGGAAGACCCATTGGAAGTTATCAGGTTGGCAATTATGTCATCCACTTGGTCAGTTAATATAAGACACATGGACACTCTCGTCAGCTTAGCGTTGCCGTGTATGACATGTGGCGGACACCACAGTCCTTGGGCATTCCTGGGCACCCCTGAACATATTTTAAAGGGAAAATTACCACGAGACCCCTTTTCCCAAATTATTTGAGATTTGTGGGTTGCAACGTAATTCTAAAACCCAACAGATAAATTGTGTAACAACATGACAATGTTGTCCTTGAATTGCACACTTTTTTACAATGGTATGCAGATGCATGCCCATTACCCAGAACATATATGTCCAAATGGTTAGTGTGCAACAATTTCATAGTCATATGTATTTAACCAGATAAAGTGCAAATATTTTGGGGCAACGGGCCTTATAATAGTTTTTCCTATTTTAAATAACTAAGAAATTACGCATACAGCTTGTATTTGTCACCAACATTTGTATGGCACAATCTTCTGAAAATGGCAGTTGTTTATATCCAAATATGTCTTTACAAGTAATAAATGGTAACTTATGATAACAGCAGATGATAAAATCAAGCATTCCTTCATAATATGTGGTGACCATGTAGTGACCAAATGAGTCATATCCTATTCTTTTGGGTGTAGACATGTTCATGTCATGTTCACATCTCACATCAGCATCCATGCTTCCAAGGTCAACTTCAATTTACCAACAGAAGTAACATCTCTGCAATCTTGGGTAAAGGTGCACATCTGATACCTCAACATCTCACTGAGGTGGAAATCCATGGTAAGTATCTGGATTTGGCCTTCTGTACTACTAAAGTTTCCAATCGAATAATGAAGTACCAGTCTACCAAGCATAACTTGTTGAAATAGCATGGAAACTTAAGATAAAGTGAAGGAAAGGGGAAAAGAAAGAGGGTATTCTAACAGCCACCATCAAAGTCACTAGTTATCCCCTTACAGGTTTCAAGAATTATTTGAAGGAGAAAAAAAAAATAGCTGAGCCAAGAAGGAAGTAAAGAACGGCTCTACTATTTTCAGAAAAGCAGTTGGAAGCATTTACACTCAGACTCACAGACTCACTGGCAGTGGCAACTAGCTATAACTATAGGATCTCACCAATAAACTTGCAAAACAGCAATGGCATTCACCAGTACATGATACGACTTATGGCTGCCATGCCATGCTAGGCAGTATCCTTTTCAATAGTAGCATATGCAATCCCATGCAACAACAGCCAGGATCAATACATAACAACATAATTTTAAGGGCCACAATATATTTCACCTCAGTTTTTCTTTTTTTTGGGGGGGGGGGGAGGTCGGGCCGACAGCAAATTGCCACATAGTTCTAACCCTGTGTAGCTAGGATCCCTAATAAAGTACATCTATTAAGCACATCTTTAGATGTCCAGCTCTGCCTCATAAGTCATATTCCATCTTGGAAATCATCACTTTCTTTTGCGAGAATGACACAAATTAAGAGTTTCTTAAGAATTCTGTGGTATTTATAGATTTTTTTTTTCAGGGAGAACATAAACTATCTCACATATTTCAGATAACATCAACCATATGCCATCCTTCCCTTGTTTCATTAACTGATCCATAACCCATCCTGGCCAGTTGCTCAATTTTGCTCAATTGGCCCCAGCTAGACAATCTCATTACTGAATTGCTTAGATGTTTCATGAAACTAAGCCACCAACTTCATCTTTTCAACATGAGAGGAGCTTCTTTCCGTGATTTAGGAATGAAATAGGCAGGTATTACCTCAGAATCATGAACCCAGCTACTGTACCTTTTAGAATCTGAGCGTTCAAAAGATAGCTTTCTTGATTTTGTACTTGGAAGAAGTGTAGAAGGCACAGACTTGTCCACAGAAATACTTTCTATGTCATCGAGGGATTGAGCTCTAGCAACTGGAGCCCCTGGATTGCCACTGGCTGCAACATAATCTGCGCCATTTCCCTTACCATTTTCATAGCAACGGCCCTCCCCCGTACTTCTTGAATTATGCAAGTCTCCATTGTTAGGACCTGAGCTTGGATCTTTCTCACCTGAAACATAAATCCAAGGGAATGAGACCAAAGAGCTCTCAAAAATGCATCTATACAGAAATACTACTTGTTTGGGCCCAAAGAACATTAAGTTCTTGGCCCAAGATTAATCAAGTGCACTCATGGCGCAAGAAAGAACAGATATTTATTGAGTGCAACTTGGGAAATTGCTAGTCCAATTACTAAACTAGGAAGACAGGTATATCTACCCATCTTCTCCACCTTAATGCCTCGGACACTTTTGGATCCCCTTTGAACATGTCCAACATACTAGACATTGTTTCTAGATCTTCTATTACTTTTCGTTTGCTTGATACACGTGCTGTTAATGCTTTGTGGTTATTCACCTGTAAACATGAACCCATCTACGACTAGTATAAGACGGACCACAACTTAAGCATTCCGAATTAGCACGGACCAAAGGTTTATATATTAAGGAGGGAAAAGTTCATTTCGTCCAGGTAAAAACAATAAAAAAATTATTCATACCCTCATTACTCTCAAGAGGCCCCCTATGCAATCTTTCAACGAATACTGCAGGCTCCAATACATGTGGATATACATGCTTTCCTTTATCTTGGGGATCTTCTTCTCTTCTACGCTTTCGAGGCCTTGAACTGTGCAAAGAGGATGAATTTCCTGTTAGCATAAAGATTCATTTCAAGAACTGTAACCTGCAGTCAGCCGTAAACTTGTTACAGTCAGCAACCTGTGTATTATAGAAACTCACCAGAAACTAAACGATTGCAGCTGGGGGTCAATTTCATCAGCAGTAGTCTGCAGGCAATACGAATCATTTCCACAAAGTAATATGTTGATGAAAGCCAAAAGGTAAGACTGAGACATGACTACATGATCAGAGACTCTACACAATAACTCAAGCAGTTCCGTAAAGGCAACATTCCAAATTACAATGGCAAGAAAGCAAATCCAAGTCAAATAACCGAAAGAATAATAGATGCATGGGGAAAATACCACATGAAAGTTCTAAATTTAAAGTAAAGGCTTCCTACAAGCTATATTGAAAAAGTGTATGTTTGAATTTTGAAACAATCCAATGAACAATAGCTGACCTCTGAATGGAGTGCATCGGTCCTAACAGAGACGTTAACAGCTCTATACTCTTCAGTCACCTAAAGATAAAAAGTCATTTAGCCAATGGTACCATGAGTCTCAGTCGGGAAGTTCAAGTTTATATTGCTGACCCAGAATTCACACTTGAAAAGATCATGTGATGTGATCAAATGACAGCGTAGGCCCTGCAGACAGAAACACAAACTTGGCATTTACAATATAAAAGGATTGAAATGATCACAAGGTTTGAAACCTCAAAATGATCATATCAAAATTCAGAGTTTTACAAAGGAGAATGTCGGAACTAAAATGAACAAAAGACAATTGGTCAATTCTCAATAAGTTACAAAGATCAAAGACTAAAGATATGGAGCACAACGAACTTCTATGAAGTAAAAGAAACAAAGAAAATGTGCATTACTTTAAAATTGAGCCAGAAAACGAAAGCTAAGAAAAATACACCTTGAAACTTCCACACCGTAACAAGCAAAAAGGACATGAGAATTTTCTGGTCGCTGCATTGTTAACAACAAACAAAGAAGCAAGTTATTTCTGATTGCTGAAGGGAAAAACAGGTTCATGCCAGTAAGCCTGCAAGTGGGCCCACAAGATAATATGAAACTCCATCGAAGGTGACAGAAGTCACCCAAAACTCACTAGAATGTTGCAAAAGAAATGGCAGTCACTTGATGATATGCAAAATACTTCAGTTAAACACCACACCTTCAGTCTTCCTCAATAGGTTGTTCTGATCTCTGTAGTTGAAGATTACACATCCATCCATCAACCTAAACATAATACCCTTGTCAGGCAGATACGGATCGACACGTTCACTTAGAATCATCTTGAGTCTTTGCCCAACATTATCCCAGGGATTTCTATCAAAGATCAAGGTGTTCATTTAGATTTAGTTTTATTATTGTTTTGTTAAACATTTTATTCTCCTAATTATTCTTTCTTCCCTTGTCAACACATCTGCTTCTTCTACCTAATTAACTGAGAAGAAAATGTGTAACTAGGCAATTGAAGCTTTTCATCATTATAGTTGAGGAACGGTACAAAATTATTGGACAGGAATGATCATAAATGAAATTGACTATGGCTGTTCCTCTCAACTTGTTTTTTTTCTAAGAAAAGCTGAATAAGTTCAGTTCCCAAAACAATTTTCAGACAAGCTCACTTCAGCAGAAATAAGTTCATGTAAGTTCTCTTCAGGTTTAGATGCATCTATTCTAGTTGTCGAATTAGTACTGAAAAGTTATGCTCAGCAAAAATAAGTCCATACAAGTTTAGTTCACATAAATTTAACAGAAATAAGCTAAAGAAAACACACCTTTATTCTAAAAATAGTAATAATAAGTTAAAAAGAGCAAGGCCTGTTCTTCTCAGCTTATTTTTTTTCATATAAGACAAATAATCCAATTTAACTAAGACATGTTTACACAAGTTTAATTCAACAAATAAGTTCACTTCAATAAAAAGTTCAAATTAGTCCATTTTTACATGTCTACTGTGATATAAACATCCCAATTGCTAAATAAGTGCAAATAAGTTAAGCTCAAACAAGTAAAATCCAATTAACTTAAGTTTAGATGAGTAAAGTTCAGCAAAAATAAGTTGAACAGAGCAGGCCCAGGGTTATCTCCAAAAGGACATGATATTGGGGACGGTCTAAAAGAGAAGAACAGTTCATGCAACAAATCCCGTTTATAGGGAAAACTCCTCATTTTTTTTCCTTTTCATCTGGCTATTGAAATTCGGCAATTTCTTGACATTTATCCCATGAGTCTATTTTAATATTTTCTCATCTATCCTCCCTCTTCTCTTGGCAGTCACAGAACAAACCCCATCAAGGGATGTTTGCCATGCAAACAAGAAACCACCTAGCATGGTCAAATCGCTCTCAAATAGGGTGGTGATACTACTGAAGACAAGGAGTTCGTTTATCATACCTCATATGGTGTGTCAGTTAGTAATCTATCTAAAAATAGGAAATAAGTAATATAGGGAAAGAGATTTTACCTTGACTTCCATTTTGCCTCAACTTTGTAACTCAAGCATCTGGGAAGGAATGATGGCTGTATGATAGAGGGGAGATCAAGAGTGAGTTGGTAGAGATTATTAATGAAAATGTACAGCAAAAACAACTTGGACATTTTGATCAAAATATCTCATACAGATTAAAGCATCTCTTCAATTTAATAATTTAACAATAAAGTTCAAAAGTACTAGATAAACGCTATATATATATACTGAAAATAAGGGCATCAGTGGCACTGTTAAATTTATAAAACCATTACATTTACAGCAGATTTAATTGTACATATATCAGCTTGCACTTATACACGGCATAACCAGAAAAAATGACAAACAGAACTTTAATCAAGACAAATTGACATTACACTTCGACTGGCACGACGTTGAAGTATATTATACAATTCAACAGGCTTGCAGTAGACCAAGAGGCATTCTTCAGCAGCAACAGCCTCTTCCACCATTACACATGGACAAGAGCTGTGATGGCACATCTGACCTTAAACAGAGAAGACCCGAAATGCAACCTATGAGAACAACCATAAACCTGTCAGATCCAATTCCCACCTACTCAAAATCACGTAATTCTCACTGTCTCCTGATAGAAAAAGTCAAAATGCAATAGGCAGACAAAAAGTGCACCAAGATAGGCATTGAAGATGCAAAGTTCCTTGATTTCTTGTCTATCAAATATTTACTCGAATTCTTCATTTTACCTGAAGTTTATGTGCCAAGTACATGTGTACAAGCAATTGACCTTCGGTTTTGGCATAAACCCCTTAGTTTGACAAAATTCTAATCTAGAAAAATAGACTTTTCCTGAAGATTTGACAGTCCAATAAAGATATGAACTAGTTTGCATAGCCCTATCTTTAGCCTTTTACAATTCTTCAGCTACTATTCTGTTGTTTGCTCCCAACCAAAAAAAAAATAAAATCAAATAAAAACCAGATAACCAACATAAACAGGTATAGGAAGCTGATCTCCAAACTGTAGTATCTCAAACGAAACCCTGTTTAAGCTAGCTTAGGCACAGTATGTTAATCGCTTCTTTTACTCCATCTCTCATAATAGACATCGACTCAAAACATTCGAGCTGCTAGATTATTGCCCATAAGAGATTCGTAGTTCTGGTCAATCCAAAAGCAAGCTCACAGCTAGCAACTATTCAATCCCAGACCATTCAGTAAGCTGTACCCTGCCTTGGGCAAAATATAGGATGTCAACTCACACAGCCAGACCCACGTAACTGAGTTACAGAGATTCTGTTTCTTTTGGACCTCAGATTTGAAAGGCATTCACAGCCTATCATATCAATTCACAATAAACAAAGTAAAAGGCAGCTAGTGAAACATCTTGCTTTCTTTAGTCCGCAATAATCCAAGGCTGAAAATATTCCGAATAATTAACTTTAGAAAAGGACACACATTATTCCGCTGACACTCCCTCATCTCACATTCTTAGAATCATTGTTTCCTTGAAACTCAATCCCAATTAGGAATAATAATTGTAAATTTGGGACAGAAAAGGGTTCTGAAATCAGTAGCCATTGCAAAATGCCTCATAACCCATGTGCACCATCACAGCAGAAATTTCACCTATACAAAATTAACAGTGACGAACAAAGCTACACCATAATTAGGATTCCCAGATCTCCCCCCCCCCCGGGCCCAGCTGCAAAACAAACGAATTAAAGAAATAGGGTTTCTATCTACGAATGAAAGTGATTAAACATATCTATAACTACGAACATTTCGCGTACATTACAGATTGCATAAGTAGGGTTTATACCTAAATGAGAAGGGCAATTGAAAGAGTTGAACAGAGGAGGAGAGAGAATTTTACCTGGATGTGAGACCGCGGTGGTGCAGAGGCAGAGAGAGAGAGAGAGGGGGGGAGGAATGGAAAGGAAGGAGAAGGTGAAGAAGGTAGGTAGCCGTTGAAAACGGGGATCAGGAGAAGGCAGCAGCTGAGGAACCGTGAGGTCGAACCGTCGGAGAAGTTGGGGATTTCTGATTTTGTTTCCTCTTTCTCACTCTTTGTTTTCTTTTTTCCTGCCCAAAAACTTTTTAAAAAATTTAAAAAATAAAAAGAAAACAATGTCTTAAATTATCTTCATCACCAACAAAAACAACAATAATAGAATATTAATTGAATTGCTAGTATCTTCCCGAAGGTCCATGATATAATACAAATTTCATACTACATTAACATTTTCGATATGATTTTTTGTTATATCAATAATTTCATCTTTGGGGTTATTGGAGGAAAATAGTTCGATTCCTAGATTTGATTTGGTGGTCCAATCTTTGAGATTGTTTATTTTCAATATGCCTTTACCAAGTTATCATTGACTTGTCAGTTTAATGATGTGTTAAGTTATTTATCACGTGTTGATGATATATTTTCCTTCACTTTTTTCTATACTGCTATTTACGTGTGATAAGTATGCTAACACATCATTAGTTACCTAATTGACCAAATTCTAAATTATTCCCAAGTAATGTTGACAGTTTACTACTTTACTTTGCTAAAGAAGCAGTACCTATTCAAATTCCTCTTGACACAAAAATTTGAGAGCTAAATTAAGTCATGCAGCATTGATGTAGCACCAAAGTAAAAAAATTTAGTACATTGTTAAAATCAGATGAAATCCTACTGCATGTTGTGTAAATTTGTTGGGTTGAGGTGAGGGCAATGAGAATGCAGGTAATTATTGACCCATTAGTGAACAAGTTTGCTTCAGGTGTTTCATGTGAACGCTTACGTTAATAGTACAATATGATTTTAATTTAGGTAGTGTTTAGCTTGAGAGAAAATGATTATCCCATAAAATGGTTTTTTAATTTTTCGATGTTTGGTACAATAAATGATAGAAAACTATTTTTTCAAGGAAAATAGTTTTTCTTTCAATTGAGGAAAATGATTTCCTATTTGAGAAGATATGAAGTTGATTTTCATCCTTCAAATTTTTGATAATACGGTCCACTAAAATTTATGTGCCAAATTCGATTTCAACAGTTTGGATCGAAATTTGACTATCTGATATGAAATATTAAGAAAAGCTAAAATCTAAATTGTGAGCTCAAATTTATTTTATTTAGTTTATAATTATCTCCGCCATGATAATTTAATCGATATTTTTTGTCACTAAAACTGTTTTGTTGACTCGTCATCAAAATAATTTCAACGGTTTAGAATGAAACTTGATCATCAGATAGAAAATTTTAAAATATGCTCAAATTTGGATTTTGCGTTCGATATTTTTTCATTTAGTCAACATTTTTTCCACAACGACAATTCGATCATTATTTTTCGCCACTTAAACAATACAGTCAATATTTTCCACCACTAGAATAATTTCAATAGTTTGGATTGAAATTTGATCATCGAATAAAAAATATTAAAATAGACACAAATCTAGATTTTGAATACAACATTCTTTCATTTGGTAAATATTTTTTTTCCGCTACGACAATTCTATCGACATTTTTCGACACTTAAACAATTCAATTTATGTTTTTTATCACTAAAACAATTTCAACGATTTAGATTGAAACTTTATCATTCGATAGGACGTATAAAAAAAACTCAAATATAAATTTTAAACTCAAAATTCCTTCATTTGGTTAACTAGATTTGGAAAGTTGATATTATGCCTAAAATCAAAAATTTCATTTGGCAACTATGCCACATGTGTCACCAGTAAGAGGTATCATACTTAAAAGAGGGCTTGACATTGACTCGGTTTGCCCACTCTGTCTTGGTGATATTGAATCCACATAACATATGTTCAAGGATTATTCAATGGTTAAGAAAGTATAGGAGGTGACTGATAAGCATCAATGGCTCCCACTTAGTGTTTCGCTAGCTGGTTGCTATGATATGCTACATAGTCTGGATAGGATTCACCCCTCCCATATTCCAATGATTAACCAAAAATTTTCATTTTGTTATGGAGCATCTCGAAAGAAAGAAATGCAATAGTATTCAAAGACGAAATTTTCAATCCTCTTCCTTGCTTAATAAGAGCAAAAAAAGCAAGTGCAAAACGGAGAATCCGAACTGCATGTCAGTGGATATAGTTTTTAGGGGAGCTTCTTCTTCCCCTCCCACCTCCATTCACTTTGTTAGGTGGCACTCTCCTCCTCATAGGTTCCTCAAGCTCAATTTTGATAGATCGCTCATCAGTTCCTCAACAGCTGGGGGTACTTTGATAGATCGCTCATCAATTCCTCAGCAGTTGGGGGTTGTATCCTTCGAGCTTGGACTAGAATGTTACTTCAAGCATACTCAACTCACTACGGTACCACCTCCATTTTAGTTGTGGAGGCAAGGGCTATGCGTGATGTACATTATGCGGCAGTACAGGTAGGTTTTCACAAAATTATTGTTGAAGATGATAATAAGATCGTCATTCAAGCGTTACAAGGGAAAGTTAAGACTCTTTGGCAGATTCAAGATATCATTAGAGATACTCACGCATGAAAAGATATGGGTATTCACATAATTGCAAATAAGGTGGTTATAGAGGATAACATGGCATCAAATTGGCTTTTTAAATTCAGTCACTTTATTACAAACTCATTTTTTTCTGATCTATGTTTCTCACCTGTGCTTTGATCAATCATGGCAGATGATGTAGTTTGATATACTTTCTGTGAGAAGAGGGTCCAACCTTGGTAATGTTTCCCATTTATCTTTGTAAAATTTATGCTGTCAAGGTTCTCTTTTCCAAAAATTTTCCTTCGTTTCCATTGATTGAAAAATCATTTCCACAATCTAAACTACATGTAATAGTTGTTTTGATACATTTTCACAATTTGACTACCAATATGGGTTTTTTTTTTTTTTTTTGGTTGGGGTAAGCAGGCCCAACCCACAAGGCCCCTATCTCAGGGTACGTAATAGGCCCTAACGGGCAGGGACGGGCATGTTAAAGCCCAAACAGTAGCCCAGGATCACTCAAACCACTCACCCAAGTTTCAAGCATAAGATTGAAATTTGACTACCAATATGAGACAAAGAAAATAATATATATTTTCTTTTTCTACTCCGCAGTCATCAGCCAGGTACCGTAACAATAATTTGAATTGGAATTGGTTCGAAACGAAGGTCTGATGTTTGTGATAGAATCCAACGCTTCAATGCAGAAAATTAACTTCATACGCGACCGTGCTCTACAGTAGTAGGCAACCATGTTTTGAGAATTCCGCCTCTAGCCCTTTTCTTAAAGAGACCTTTTCTCAAATGTAATTAATTGAAGTTGGAATTTTTTGTTAAAATATGTTGAAGTTGGTCGAAGTGCGTTGAAGATGGTCAAAATGGATTGAAGTTGGTATATTTTTTGAAGTTGGTTAAAATAGTAAGAATAAAATTTTAAAGAAGGTTGGTTGAAGTTGGTTGAAGTGGTTGAAGTTGGTTGAAGTAGATTGAAGTGAGTATTTTTTATTGAAGTGGGTTAAAGCTGATCGAAGTGGGTTGAAGTAAGTTAAAGTTGGTAATCGGAAAAAGACCAACGAAACAAACAGGCCCCTAAGATATTAATTTCTACCACCAGACCGTTAACGGTATTTGACACCAATCCAATTATAATAATCGAAATCACTATGCATAAAATGCCCTACTGAATCCCTAAGAAGTTATAAGCAAAATGATTAACTGGTACCCCTCTAGAAATATAAACCAAAGTAATAATGAGTTAGTTAATCCCAAAAAAAAAAAATGTCATATTGATTATAAACTTTTTAAGAACAATTAAACGGCTCAATAAGGTTAATCTTCTATTTTCAAATTTTGAGGGAGAACTAAATGAAAATACTTATCAATTCTCCGATCAGTGTTAGATTTAGAAATTCTGAATATGAACGTACCATTTTAAATTTCACTAAATTTGACTGATCTCAATTACTTCTTACGAGTGCCTTTTAATAAAGTTTTTAGGGCAATAGCTTTTATATAGAATTTTCTAAGAAGAGTTCGATCATTGCATGGCCTGTCAGAGTATCTGGAATGTGAAAGTGAATCCACCTTTATCTTCAACTGATTAGCCAAATTTCTAAATTAATTAATTTAATTAACCATAAGTTCGATTTAGGACATGTTTTTTTCATTTGACTTTTTCAATTTATCAACTTCAATCCACTTCAACTAACACAACAAGAATCCGGTCGAATTGAGACCGGAATTTGGAGACCGAAATCAAAATCGGTCTCCGATTAAGTTTGGAGACCGAAATCAGAGACCGAAATATGTGGTATCAAATTACTTTCAATTTGGAGACCGAAAATTATTATGCGGTCTCCACTTGAGACCAACTTAAATTTCGGTCTCAGATTTTGGAGACCGAAATATTATGCGGTCTCACCTAGAGACCAAAAGAATATTCGGTCTCAGATTTTGGAGACCAATACAAATGTCGGTCTCAAATTTGAAATATTTGGAGACCAAATTGGTTGCCGGTCTCAGATTTCGAGACCAAAATCTAGACCCGGTTTCAATTAGAGACCAACAAGATTTCGGTCTTTAAAATGGTTCAATATTCGAGAAGGATCTGGGCATTTCAGAGACCGAAATCCCTTAATTGGTCTCAAAATAAAATTGGAGACCAAATGGTTCGGCTTAAAATTCCAATTACTTCAGAGACCGAAATTTGGATTCGGTCTCCATTTGAGATCAATTACATATTCGGTCTCCAACCACAAAAGTATTTGTAATTTTCGGCTTCAGATTTAGAGACCAAGTAGAAAAGGTGGTCTCCATTAGAGACCAATAGAACCTTCGGTCTCAACTGACCCAGTGTACTGTTCATCGCTGTTTT